>JAPPVO010000016.1:105776843-106155239 GCA_030407325.1 Camellia japonica | reverse complement strand
AGTGAAGCCAACTACACTATAGCCATGCAAGGCAAGCCTCAAAGGACCAAGACCACTCAAAAAGAGTTAAAGCAACCTAAATCAGTAGCAGAAATGTGCTAGAGTTAAACTAACACAAGCTAGATCAATAGGCTAAATCATCAAATATGCTAGGCTAGTAAGTATGATTGCACTACAACTACAAAAAGCAAGCAACAAGTGACCCAACCAGCCAAAAACAGAGTTAAAGCAGGTCAAAGTAAAGCCTAAAACATGCTTGAACTAAGCTTCAAAAAGGGAGAAACACATGCTCACATGTTAGGCCATCAACACACGCAAACAAAACACAAGGAGGGGAGGCCATCCCTTCCTATTTGGGACCTCAAAACCAAATTTCTACCACTGAAATTCCTCTAATTTCAGTGGTTATAGGGCCAAAAGGAGATTGTTTAAAAAGCTTTAAAAGGTAGCACAATTCTTAGCAAATAAGCAACAAAGGAGGGTGGACCACCCCTAACTCCAAAAGGCCTTAAACCATCCTTTTTAAACCTTAAAAATAGAGGTTTTTGTAGTTGAAAAGTAGGCCAAAAATAGCATGAAAAGGTGACCAAACTAGTGTGCAAAAATAAGCTTAAAAGGGTAAGTGTTTACCTTTGAAGCATAGTAGCAAAACAGTCAACTTTCTGAGCCAAAACCAACTTTCAGAGCTCAAATAAGACCTCGAAGAACCTCAGCTACGAGGTAGACTAATTTGACTAAGGGTGCTAGTGCAAAAATGCAAAGGAAACTCACTTTCAAGTACTAAATAGGGAGAGAGAGAGGATTCTAGAGAGAGAGAGAGTGAAATTTTGCTTCTAAAATTTTAGAACCCTCAAAATGGGGGAGGGACCTCCACTTATATAGAAAACAAGCCAAAAGCTTGGCTTCATCCTTCCATACACGTGTATGGAGGATACACTCAGTGACCAACAGCTGGCACATAAAATATCTGAAAAAGAAGAAAAATGGCCGTCGGCCATCAATAGTGGCGAACGAGCCACACATGTGATTGATCGACCATCAATGTGGCCGATTGGCCACTACTGATGGCCGGCAGGCACAAGCCATGACCGATAGCCACTGGGGATGGCCAACAAGCCATCCTCTCCTCTAGATTCAAAGCAACAAGCTCTTGGTCCACAACCAAGCACAAAACAGACAAGTTGAGAGGATCCAAGGCAAGGCGTTCAGCCGAGACCTTCAGAGGCTCAAAATGAACACAAGCATGCACAATCATCGGGTGTTCAAACGATGATGTCCAAGTCTTGAGGGTGGTAAAAAATGGGGTGTCTACAGTTGCCCCTCTTTGACAGAACTCGGAAGTCATGGAATGACGGGAGTGAATGTCAAAGCCTAGAGACGACCCATTTTTGACAAGGCCGAGACTCAGACAAACAACCAAACAAAACAATATGGATGTGTCCGTAGGTTGGGGCAAAATGAAAATGACATGCACAATGCAAGTACATAACTCATGATCATGCCATGAGGGCTGTAATGAAACATTTAAATGCAAATGCTATGCAAAGAAATGCTACAGCAAACTTGAACACAAAAGTAAGCAAACACGCCATGCGTGGGAATTACAGACCGAACTACATTTCATGCAGAAAGGATGTAAGAAAATCATACAATCTGGACTACGCCTCACGCAGAAAAGGTAAAGAACAACACCAACCGTCAGACACATCCAAGGCGGCACACAAGATCCCAACACATAGCAAACGCGAGAATAGAAGTGGTGCGAACCTAAGGACACATCCTAAGGTTCCGTGCCACAAAGAACACATGATAACAATTGGAACACATCCAAATATTATGCAATCAAAGCAAAGAACGATATAAGCATTGGAATCCGTCCAGATGCATTTAACCAAAGCATCCTAACACGCCACACGCGAGAGGGAAAAGAGAACGGTGTAAACACTGAAGGGCGGTATAAACATCGGAGCATGTCCTAATGTTTTTAACCAAAATAGGGTAGTATAAGCGTCGGACACACGCCCAAGTGCTTCTAACCAAAGGAGGTGGTGTAAGCGTCCGGTACACGGCCCAAACGCTTCTGACCAAAGGGATGGTATAGACATCGGGCACACAACCCAATGTCTCTAACCGATAGGGTGGTATAAGCGTCGGATACGCGTCCAGAACGCTTCTAACCAAAGGGGCGGTATAGACATCGGGCACACAACCCAATGTCTCCAACCAACAGGGATATCGGTGTAAACACCGGGCATACCCGAGCATTTCTAACCAACGAGAAGCGGTGTAAACACCAGGCGTACCCGAGTGTTTCTAACCAACGAGAAGTGGTGTAAACACCGGGCGTACCCGAGTGTTTCTAACCAATGAGAAGTGGTGCAAGCATCGGGCGTACCCGAATACTTTTAACCAAAACAAGGTGTTCAAAGGACATGAATGATCTTACCCGGAGTTCCTCCGAATGAACCGTACATACAATATCGTCTGGTCACGCTAGCTTCAAATGAACCGCACATACAACATCGTGCCTGAACGAGAAAGAAACTTAACAGATACAGCAAGATGGGAATGCATTTTCCATGCAAGATTGATAACAATGATACAATGCTTTGAGAGGCATGTTTCATGCAGATCCTGCAAGAAATGGAGCATGTTCTATGCAACATTGAATGCATGTTCAATGCAACAGGTACGGACAATTCTACACAAATGTAAAGGCATGTACAATTCAATACAATGGCACATGCATATTCTATGCAATCATGAGAACATGTGCAGCGCAATGCAATGCAGCATACATATCCCGTGCACAATGATCAATGCACTTTAATGCAACATGTTCGATGGAGAAAGGCGCGTCTTGACAAGACCGATTCAGTTGTAACCTCCGATTTACCTCTCGGAGGAGTTCAATCAATTTAAAAGGATACACCTCATACGTGCTGAGCATCACATGCTGAAAACACAGTCCGGAGCTTCCGCAGAGGCCATTTGAGCTTAAAGATGTACTTTCCTTGCACTTTCTTGGAGAACCAAGGCACAAAACAATAGAACAACATCTGAGGAGAACACCAGAGGCCTGTCGGCCACT
Source organism: Camellia japonica (assembly GCA_030407325.1). NCBI lineage: Eukaryota > Viridiplantae > Streptophyta > Magnoliopsida > Ericales > Theaceae > Camellia > Camellia japonica. The sequence continues at coordinate 106,152,148 of JAPPVO010000016.1, read as the reverse complement.
TTGGGAGGCCATCGGCCACCAATGGTGGCCGGTCGGCCACACGGGTGGTCGGTCGGCCACCGATGGCAGATTCGGGGTAAATTAAAGATTTAACCTTGGGCCTTTAAATATAGGGTTCCAAACCCCATTTCCTTACTTCCTCTTTGCCAAAAAACATCTCCCTTGTGCTCTAGACCACTTTTCCCCTCTCGATCCGAGCTTCAAATGTGTTTTCGGTCATCCCACAAACATTTGATTCGTGAAACCCTCGTAGTTTTCCACATTTTGAATCGATTGAAAAGTGTCTTCAGTGCCTCCTTCTCGATTTCCATCACTTGGGGTTTGTTTCCCCCAAGTTACCCTTGATTCCCGTGCCCTCTTCCAAGCCTTGACCTTTCTTTCCATTTTTCACCCCTCAGAATTGACTTTTGGTTGACTTTTGGCATTCCCGCCAATTTTCCACATTCTCGATCATTCCCACATCCTTCCTCGAGATGGCGGACAACATCCCACATGACGGAGCTCCTCCGGGGATGGAGATGGATCCTGAGTTCGAGCTCTTACCGCTCAGCATCCGACCATTCGACCTAGTGATGTACCATCCCGAGGTATATGTGTTGCCTCCCAATGGCATCCGCCAGTTCAGGGGGTTTGCACGAGGTGCACCGGAGGACCTCCTGCTACGCGAGCCGGAGTCACATCTATCCTACGGCACCTCTGAGGTATACACTTCCTCTTTATTTTCCACAATGTAGATCACATTACTTACATAGCTCACATTGCTTTTCATATGCTCATCTCAAACACACTTGTGCACTGCGTCTTTTACACTGTTTTGCATCTGTTTACACTGAACATACCCTTGCACTGTATTTCTACATTGCCTTCCATCTGTTTGTCTAGCGTACAGGGAGATTCACATGCCTTTCGCGGATATGGGACTATCGCCGCGAGGGAGTGGTATCTGGAGCTACCCGACGCAGTATGCCATATCGTCGACGAGGCCAGCTTTGGCGCATTTTGCATGGGGCTCACACGTCTCATCGCGAGCCGGCCTCTACTGGGCGCTTTAGTAGAGAGGTGGTGGGATACCACCGATTCCCTCTATTTCTCTACAGTAGGGAACATGACGATGACTCCCTTTGACTTCTCTATGCTCACCGGCATAGCAGTAGGGGCTTAGCCGATTCCTTACAACACCGACATGGACGAGTGGGACGCCGCCCAGATTTACTTGTTGGGGATTCGCCCATTGGTCTCCCAATCAAGGATGGTGCGATATACCTGGTTCGCCGACCATTTCAAAGGGATGACACCAACGACCCGCGAGGAGGCTGAGTACTATGCACGGGCTTCCTCATGTTCCTGTTTGGTACTACTTTGTTTGCTGACCAGGCGAACACCATCGGGCTTTGCCTCTTGAGCGAATTAGTGGACCTACCTAGCATCCGACTCTATGATTGGGGCGGCGCAGGCTTGGCCACTCTGTATGGATACATGAGCTCCATCTCTCGCCGGAGCGGGCATCTTCTAGGAGGTTACTAGAGAGCCTGGGAGGTACGCCCTACCCTTCTGTTTTACATTTATGCTTCACATTTCCTGTATACTGCACATTGCACACTACACCTCTCACACTGTATACTTTTTGCTTTATCTACACCCTATACACTATATACTGCATTGCACACACTGTCTACTGCACTGCATAATATCTGCTTTCTACTTCACACGAACATAGCACACACTGTTCACTGCACTACTTTATCTGTATACTGCATACACTGTATACTGCACTACGCAACGTCTACTTTCTACTTTACATTCTTTGTACACATCACCGCTATATTCTCACTGTTATCCTTCCACTTTCTGCAGCTATGGGTGTACGCCTATTTTCTGAGGCTCGCCCTAGAGCCAGAGGTAGAGATACCACCCATGGTCCCCTACTCACACAGATACGATGGGAGATGCCAGTGGAGGCCCTGAGAGTCATTCTCCTTCTTCCGCCGCTTCTTCGATACCGTGACCGCCGCAGAGGTAACTCAAACCTTATAGTCATTTCAGTTTTACTTCACATTGCATATCCAATGGTAGCTAACTGCCTGTATATTCGCTATTTGCAAATTACCTGGTAGCCACGGGCAGTGATGCCTGCTAAGGTCAGGGATCAGTTTGCTGGCACTCGGGAGGATTCCCGATTTCGGATCTTGCTTGAGGGCCCAGTTTGTCGAGCGTGGTTGTTGGGGGAGCTCTTCCTACGATAGAGCCTCGGCTTGCCTGACTCAGTGGTTTCGATGCCGCCACCTTCATACATGAGGATCACGGAGAGGTATACCACAGAGGAGATGATCGACTTCACCAAAGGTTGGAATGTCAACTTCTTCAGGCTTGAGGGCGATTACACTGCCTTTATCCAGACGTACCTCATGCCACCGCTGACCAGTGCTCGTGGAGGTGAGAGAGCCAAAGCTCGAGTTGCAGGAGAGAAAGCGAGTAGATCCAGGGCACCCCGGGCTCAGGAGAGGAGGATTTCCCAGACGAGACAGAGAGCGGGGTGGCCAGAGCTGCCCACCACATTGAGTTGTTGGGGATCCAGAGGGGAGACTTATCAGGTCCCCATTGAGCCTACACTAGCTGGTCACGAGCTCGTCGGCGTTCGAGGCTCGACCCCGGTACGTACCACACTTTACATTTTGCATATTCAATTCATCTCAATCATGCTTTGTAGACTACTGATCATCCCAACACATTTGCAGGCTTCCATAGAATACATAGGACAGGCTCTCGAGCTGGCAGCTTCTTCTATGGGGATGGTTCAGACTAGTCTGAACCTGCTCAACCTGTACAGAATCCCGGTAAGTTTCTTTCAGTTTGCACTTCACAAAGTTTTCCACTGATACACTTGTATTTCAACTGCAATCTATTACATTGAGAACACTGCATTGATACTGCTCTCACACACTGCATTACATCACTATACTCTGAGGAGGGCTCTGAGGTGGGGAGCAGAGATGGCTCTGGACTAGGCTCCGGTTCAGATTTAGATAGCGGGGCCAACGGCGACAGCTCTGAGTCCGCCCAGCTGAGGAAGAGGACGAAGAGGGCCTCTCGATCCTGAGACAGCTGGCGCAAATTCAGACATTTTTTGCTTTAGTTTTCTTTTTACCAGTTGTTAGCACATTGTACAGCCTTAGGCAGTTTTATTTTGTTTAAAACTTGTACGCTTTGTAAAAAGGAAATCCATGATTGGAATGAAAGCAACTTTTTGATTAAAAATGTTGTATTTTATATTTTGAGCATCGTATCACATCGCACCATTTTTCACGAAAACAGGATTGATGGAAATTGAAAATTGTATTGGCAATTACTTAGTCAGGTAGTAAACCAACTAACACGAAACAACTCATTGAACAAAACAACTCAATAACCAAAATAAATACAACTCGATAAATAAAGAAACAACTTGATAAGCAAAATTACAACTTAATAAGAAAAACTACAATTCGATAAGCAATTTTGACAAAATTCTAGAGAAAATGCACCAAGAGTGGCATTTTCAACCCTTTGAAGGATCAGAAGGCAAAGTGGAAGGCCACCGGCCACAAAAGGATGCTGCCGGCCATAAAGAATGGTTGTCGGCCACTAGCGTTGGTCGGTCGGCTACAAAAGTGGCCGGTCAGCCACCAACATTGGCCGGTCGGCCATCAGTGTAAGGAACCTGTAGATTGTTGCCACCTGTCTTCCACTCACCTCCTTATCTTCTACAAAAGCTCCAGCTTCGGGGTTTCTTCATTTCAGCTCCATTTTTGCCCCAAATGGAGCCATTCTTCACCGAAAAACTCTCCAATTGGATTGCGACTTTAGATGGCCCGAAAAAGTTAAATTTTCGGGCTTTCGGGATAAATACACTATTCCTGCTGAGCCGTACTCCATAGTGTTTTCCATTCCTCCATGCCGCGGCTAGATGTTGGAATCCGGTTACGCACGTGTTCAGTTTTGGCAGACAAGAGATATGCCCCACAATTGAAGAATTTCAAGCTTTGATGGAGTCCCGGCATGACGAGGAAATCTTGCCCCAGTCACGTTTTGGCCACATCCAAGCTTTGGGAAGGACATGCAAGCTCACTTTACAGGACGCCCGATCTTTGGTTCATAACGGGGAGTTGGACATCCCCAATCTCATTTATCAGTTTTCTAACGCCGACAACTGTGGTGACCACTTTTGGCAAAGCTTTCGGCAGCATACCCTCTGCTTGTGTATGTTGGCCCATTTTCTGCTTGCCCCCAGCTTTGGAGGGTCTAGCGTTTGCTTGATAGAAGTTGCCCAAGGCTTGAAAGAGGGCAAGAGTTGTATTGGCATGACATTTATCGAAACTTTGATGGGCTTGGATGCTTTCCACTGCCGGGAGACAACCAAGTTTGTAGGGAGTCCACTACTGTTGCAGGTAATGTTTCCCACCCTTCTCACATGTGTTTCTCACATCACTCGGCCCTCAGGCTCTATTTTTCTCTCAAAACCCCTTTCTCACTTTTCCTCTCCACATACACCTCTCTATTCTTTAATCTCTATTATTTTTCATCCCTCCCCAGGTATGGCTGATGGATATGTTGAAAGTAGTGGACGCTTATCCTGCGTATTCAGCGCGTGGCTATTTCTTTCGCCCTCGGCTAGTTGACTTCTCAAACGAGGGATGGTGGTGCCACTAGATGTGCAGCAAGTCTGCTGTTGACATTGCTTGGCATTGCCCCTGGTTTGATCTTCCTGAGATGAGCTACAACATGTCCCGGTAACCTGGCATTCAGTTGGTTGGCTTGACACACTGTGCCTTCTACTTCCCATTCCGATTCAGGTGTCAGTTCGGCCACGACCAGACTTGCCTGGAAGTGGGGATAGAGTACCCAGCTTCATTTCCAATCCGAGACGCACAGCTAGCTCGGTATTCCATTACATGGACGACTAGAGAGCTTCTGGCCCCCGCTTCCACTTTCAGTTGTGCAATTTTTGGCGAATGCATAGCTTGGCTTGAAGATGAGGCACAAACCGGGCCTACTTTGGCATCCGAAGCTTCCACAAGCTCTGGGAGGGGGCGCAGGAACACCTGACTCAACTATGCCCAAGTTTATTGCTTTAATCTATACTTTCAAGTTTTCCTTTTGAATGTAGTAAAAAAGAAACTTCAATTTGGATCAAGAGTCGGAGAACTCTGTATTGAAATCAATGAAATCGAAGGTTGTGGGTACTGAAAATTTTCCGTTTGGTCCAAAAATGGTCTAAGTTGTAAAAAGATTAATTTGAACAAAATCAACTTTATTAAAACTTTTCAAAACCATTTTCGATATGGATCACAATTGGACACGCCTGGAATCTATCCTTGAGATGTACAACCCCGAATCCGATAACTGGAAAGTTGCCCTTTATCTGAATAGCACTGCACCGAAGATCACAACCAAACTCTTGGATATTGAATAGACAAAGATGACCAACACAATCACATGGACACAATTGATTTGGAAGTGTTTATGGCTGGACTTTAGAATGAAGTTGCCTACGTATCCCGAAGATGGGAATCGAGCCTTACGTAGTTCGGTTAGGGTTCACTCGGGTTTTAACACTCTCCTTTTGTGCTCTAACTTTTGCCAAGGCCGACCTTTCTGGGTTTTCAACCTTGCGAGCTCAGTTTTTCTTATTTCAAATTTTTTGTGCTCTAACTTTTGCCTAGGTCCCCCTTTCGGGTTTTTGGCCTAGTGAGCGACTCAGGAATAGTATTTCTTCAACTTGTCCATGTTGACTGGTTGGCAGAATTTGAGGCCATCTAAGTCCATAAGAATGACAGCTTCACTCGACCAAATAGATTTGATGATGTAAGGACCAGTCCTATTAGGTCTGAACTTGCCCCTAGGGTCGTGGATGGGAGCTCGGTTGTCTTTGAGCACCAAATCCTCTTCTTTCAGATTCCTGGACTTAACCTTCTTGTTGAAAGCCGTGGCAATTCTGCGTTGATAACCTTGGACGTGAAACAGTGCTTTCAGCCTTCTCTCATCAAACAACATGAGTTCCTTGAACCTATTCTGCTGCCAATCCGCCTCTGCTATCTGGCACTAAGCCATAACCCGTAGTGACGGAACCTCAACTTCGATCGGCAGAACATCCTCCATCCCATAAACCAAGGAATACGGAGTTGCCCCAGTAGAAGTTCGAATTGATGTTCTGTAGCCCCAAAGAGCAAATGGCAGTTTATCTGGCTAGTCCGTGTAGGTTTCCACCATTTTCTACAAAATGTGCTTGATATTCTTATTGGCGGCCTCAACAGCTCCGTTGGTTTGCGGCCGATATGTGGATGACTTATGAAAATCCACGTTGTATTTCTCTAACAAGTCAATCACCTCCTTCTCAAAGTGGGAACCATTATCCGAAATGATCTCATTCGGGACTCCATAGTGACAGATACTGTTGTTCCTGATGAACTTCATTACGTGTGACGCTTTTAGCACTGCGTAAGATTGGGCCTTGATCCACTTTGTAAAGTGGTCTATCGCCACCAAGATGTACTCATGCCCGTTTGACCCCTTCGGAGTAACTGCCCGAATAACGTCAATCCCCAGACTAAAAATAGCCATGGCGAAGTCATGTTGTACAGCTTCGACGGTGGAATGTTCATGCGGTTTGCATGGATCTGGCATTTGTGGCATCGCCTAACAAAACCAATACAATCCTCCTCCATGGTTGACCAGCAGTAACCCTGTCTGAGAATTTTCTGGGCTAGCATCACCCCGCTCATGTGGGCTCCCACTCCCCTCCGTGGATGGCCTCCATTAGGCGCTTTGATTCTTCAGCATCAACACACAGTTCATGCATCCCGAGATGGCCCCGTTTGTACAATTTACCCCTGCAGACAATAAACTGACCAAGCATTCGTCGTATTGCCCTCTTATCTTTGGCATTTGCCCCTGGTGGATAAGCCTCCTTTTCCAAGAAGTTTCAGACATCATGGTACCAGGGATTCTGATCTTGCACTTCGTCTATTGCAGCAATCAGCTCGTAGACCGGCACAGACCTCTGTTCAATGATGCTTGGACGCATCCAAACTCCCAAAGGGATGTCTATCATTGAAGATAGAGTTAATAAAACGTCAATGAACCTGTTGCTCTCTCTTAATAGATGGTGAAGGTTAACTTCTCAAACTAGGGAATCAGAACGTCCAAGGTTTAGTGATAGATTTTCATCCTTTCTTCTTTAACCTTCCAGTCTCCCTTCGCTTGAGACACAACAAGGTTCGAGTCCCCAATGACGTCCAACCGTTTTGCCCCTAGTTCTAGGGCGGCTTCTAAGCCAGCGATACATGCCTCGTACTCTGCCTCATTGTTTAATACTTTGAACCAGAGTTTGAAAGCTAAGGGTATGTAGGAATTCTCGGGTGCTATCAGCAACACCCCTATCCCATACCCTTACTGGTTAGACGCTCCGTCAAAGTACATAGTTCAAATCTCTTCTTCGAGCTGCAGAATGGCCTCCTCCGAGAACAGATACTCTACTGCTTCATCTCCCTCCACTGGATGATCGGCTAGAAATTCCGCTACCGCTGTCCTTTTTATAGACTTGCGCGTCATGTACTTCAAATCAAATTCAGAGAGAAGAAGCAACCAACGGGCTAGCCTACCCGTATACGCTGGTTTCTCGAAGAGATATTTGATGGGATCCAATCTTGAAACCAGAATTACAGAGTGAGCTAACCGGTAGTGCCCCAACTTCCTCGTCGCCCATGCCAAGGCCAAACAAGCCTTCTCCAGCGGAGTGTAGGGGGTCTCGTATTCCAGCATCTTCTTGCTCAGGTAGTAGATAGCCTTCTCCACCTTATTCTCAGATTCCTGCCCAAGCAAGCAACCCATTGTCGTGTCGGTCACTGACAAATACAAAATCAACAGTTTCCCCGGCTCTGGCGGTGACAACACGGGTGGGTTTTGTAAATATTGTTTGATCTGCTCGAAAGTAACTTGGCATCGGTCATCCCACTGGAACTTCTTTCCTTTCTTCAGGAGACCAAATAGTGGTTCACAGGTCAAGGTTAATTTTGCAATAAACCGTCTTCTGAATTGCACTTTACCTAGAAAGCCGCGCACCTCCTTTTCAGTCCTTGGTGGTGGCATTTCTAAGATGGCCTTGATCTTGGAAGGATCAACTTCGATGCCCCTTTGTGTAATCAAGAACCCCAGCATTTTCGCTGCTGTAACACCAAAAGTACATTTTTGAGGATTCAGTTGCAACCGATATTCTCTGATTCGTTGGAAATTTTTTTTCAAGGCAGTGTAATGGCCCTCCCGTTCCTTGGACTTGACAATCATGTCATCCACATACACCTCAACCTCCTTGTGGATCATATCATGCAAGATTGTGGTTGCAGCCCGTCGATAAGTAGCCCCAGCATTCTTCAAACCGAACGGCATCACCCTATAATAGTAGGTTCCCCACGGGGTGGTGAAGGCAGTCTTCTCCCTGTCTTCGGGTGCCATCAGAATCTGCTTGTATTCGGAAAATCCATCCATGAATGAGAGCAGCGCATGCCCAGCGGTGAAGTCCACCAATTCATCGATATGCGGCAGAAGGAAGTCGTCCTTCGGACTAGCTTTGTTCAGATCTCTGAAGTCCACACATACCCAAATCCTGCCATCTTTCTTCGGCACCGGAACTATGTTGGCCAACCAAGTAGGATACTCAGATACTAACAGGAACCCTGCGTCGATCTTCATGGTGACCTCTTTCTTAATTTTCTGAGCCCAATTTGGGCGGATCCTCCAAACCTTCTGCTTGACGGGTCGAGCCTCAGGGTGGATCCGGTGCTGTACAATCTCAGGATCAATTCCAGGCATGTCTTCGTAGGACCATGCGATAACATCTTTGAAATCTTTTAATAAAGCGACTAAGCGCTCGCATTCCTCCGAAGACAACGTGGACCCGATCTGGACCAGACACGGATCCTTCTCAGTACCAACATTAATTGAGGTGATTTCATCAACCAAAGGTTTTACAAACCTCTCCTGCTCTCGATCAATCAAATGTTTCAAAACTAGAGGAATTTCTTCCTCATCGTTTTCATCAAAGTTCTGAAAGTCCTGATTAATGCAATAAACGAGCGGCACAGAAAAGTACTCAAAACCAACAACAGTACTATTCTCATTAACAACTTCAAGTTCTTCTGATTCTTCAGTTACAACTGACTCAAAAGAAAATGAAAACGACGACCTGGACAAGACAACGGCATCTGGGGTTATCAACCCTAGGAATATCGGACTCTGACTCAAAAGAACTAGAATCTGATTCCGACTCCACAGACTCTGTGGAATCAGATTCTGGTTCACTACTTGACCCAGAACTGCTTGACAAAAAGGCTTCCTCGTACTGCCAAACGAGGGAGGGTGCGACAGATGCGTCCAGAATGCCAGAAGAAGGTCCCACAGCCGTTTGATCCCCAATCATGGAAACAGAGAAGTCATCCCCCAAGTACTCCGGCGTGATCTGAGGATGTGAGAGGAGACAAGCCAGTGTTGCTCCAATCTCAAGTTTTGTGCCATCGGACTCATCCTCTTTGCACTACTCAGCCTCAGTTGGTGGGTCAGTCTGCTCTTCCGCAACTTCATCCCTTGGCAATTGTAAGTAAAAAAAGATCTCGAAGCCGGGCAAATGCCGCTTCTCTAAATTCAGCCATGGCTCTGGAAAGCCACAAAACGGGAAATCTTCCCCCTTCTGGACAAAGCGTCCGTTCAGGGTTCCTTAGATAGGTCTGTGCACCAGCTCATAGTGCTTCCCGGCTTGCTTAGCTTTGGCTCTTCCGGCCATTTCCCTTCCCTTCCTTGCCCAATCCTCTTTGGTAGGCGAGTAACCTAAACCAAAGGTATAAGGGTTGTGTGGTACTTCGGCCAATCCAGCGACGCCCTTCCGGCCACTCATTCTCAATCCCATTTCGGGCATGTGTTGAAGCTTGTTCATGAGGTAGACAGATTGCGCACTGACATACATTCCCTTATCAACAGCCAGCATATCCTGTACTACCCGAGCCTCAACCAACGTGAATCCAGACAAAAAGACATCCTCCAAGCCGTGTTCAATTTCCAAGACCAGTGTAGAGACCTCCGCCGGTGGATGTATGGAAGAGTTCCCAAAAACAATTACTACCCCCTTCTCGTGGGGGTACTTCAACATCTGATGTAAAGTGGAAGAGACAACTCTCACCTGGTGCAGCCACGACCACCCAAGGAGTAAATTGAAGGTGGCAGGAACATCCAAGACATGTAACTCGATGTCCTGTTGTGCCGGACCAACCTGGGTTCTGATCCATACTGTCCCCATCACTTCCCGACTGGTGTTATCATAGGCCCGAATCACTTGGGCCGTTGGTGCGAAATCTGCTGGCTTCAAGCCGATGGCGTAGGCCGTACGCGATGAACACACATTGATTGCAGATCCCATATCAACCAAGACAACTGGTATTCATTTTTCCTTACACTCCACAGAGATGTACAGTGGCTTGTTGTGCTCAGAGCCCTCAGGCGGTAATTCTTTGTCTGTGAAGGTTAAAGTCGGTGAAGCACCACCTGGGAACACTATTCCCACCAACTGCTCCTAGGTTGTATCGATGGAAAGCTTAGCCTTGTCCATTGCTGATAAGATGGCTTGTCTATGAACCCTTGAGGCCATGAGTAATCCCCAGATGGAGATGTCTGCTTGAATTTTCTTCAGCTGCTTCAGTACATCTTCCCCCTCTAGCAATTTGTCTTTCTATTTCTCTATTTTCTTGTCTTTCCCTGACGCTTCCAACTGGTCCAAATGTGGGGGCTTGAAGTATCGCCCACTCCGGGTCATGTGGTCGACCTCGTCGGTGTACCAAGTATTGTCTGGTTGATTCTAACCCCAGTCCTCATCGGTATGGGCAAGACGCAAATCATCGTCTTCCCGCCACATTCCCTCAGCAACCGACAAACAACTGTCTGGTTCCGATACAACTGTTCTCGTGTTCACAACACATTCTGTCCCCGCAGGACCCTTGGCTTTTCTAGCCCTGTCATCATTCTCGATTTTCTCTTATTCAGACCGCTTCAGTGAGGCCTCCTGTTCAGTGTCAGCTATGCATAAACTGCCCAATTCCTGAGCAAAATTCTCCATATCGGTGCTCTCCGGCAATTCCCCCTCATTCTCGACCGTTCTGGCCGTTGCAGACGTTCCTATTTCTGACTGTCCCTGCCTTGGCTGAGACCCCTCATCAACATCCGGCTCGTCACTGAGCCACCATGTATTATCTGTTGCTTTGTTCGTATCAAACCAACCGATATGCACATCCCCCAAATCCCGTTCATCAAAGAACTCCAGGTTGCTGATATCCTCCTCAAGCTTGGCCAAATCATCTAGCCCATGACTTGGCCTGTCTTTCCCGACGACATTAACCTTTGCCCCAATTAGCAACTCCACCCCTAGCCTAGCTTGATCAATTGGCACAATATAACCGCACGAGTTGTATGCTTCCTCAGTTAAGCTCGTAGCGCCCTCAGGCATGCCTTCTACCACAGCCACCACCACGGGTTTGGGTTGGGGTAGGGACGTGCTCATCATGCACAAGTCTGTGCTTTTTGGGATGAACAACGTCGGCTTAGGCAGGTGGGAGAGAGTGATGTATATGCTGGGGTCATATGGAACAGCCACGGTTTGGATCAGGTTTAATTGCTTGGGTGGATGAGGGGGTTGGTTATGTGGTGGGAGAGGGTTTGTGGTGACATTTGGCTTCTCGGGAGGCGCAATCGCCTTGTTGTCAATGAGATCCTGGATCTCATGATGGAGTCTGAAGTAGAGGTCGGTGTCATGACCGTGCTGCTAGTGGAAGGCGCAATACTTGGTCGGGTTATGTGTTGGAGGGAGGGGATTTGGCAGTTGGCGTGGTTCCAGGGGCTTCAGATGCCCTTTTCTAATTAGGACCCCCAAGGCTTTGGATAGAGACATACAAAGCGGGATAAAAGTCCTCTGGCCCCTAGGTGGGTACTTTGTAGGTTGAATGGCGGCTCCAGATGTGCCGGTGAAGGGTGTGGCTGTTTTTGGCGTGGTGGTGACCATGCCGACGTCAGAAGTCCTTGCGGTTGCATTGCTACTTGTAGCTGCATTCGAACCGCATGTAAATGCCCTCTTGGGCTGCTCCTTTTCCTAGTCAATCAGACCTTGCTTCATAGCATCTTCTATCTGTACCCATATCTCATTCAAGTTGGCAAAGGTGGGGAGGGGTAAGACAATCATCTTCTGCATCAACTTCGGTTATAGATTTTGCACGACCATTCTTATTTGGTCTTTCTCAGCTAGCCTGGTAGTCATCATGGAGGCCTTGGCCCTCCACCGAGTAACGAAGACAGAGAAGCCCCCCTTTCGGTTCTTGCCTAGTTGCTTCGAGATCACGAGTTGTGACCTCGATTTGAGTATTGTAAGAATATTGGGCAATGAAGGCCTCGGCCATCTCCTCCCAACTCATTTTCACTGAATCCTCCAGCTTAGCATACCAGATGGCCGCAATACCCGACAGGGTCCGACCAAAGAGGGATAATATCTGTAACCTAGTCAGGCCCATCGGTCGTAGAATATCCGAAGATAACCTCAATTGAACCATAGGATCGCCCGAGCCGTCGAAGCGGTCTATGTGAGGCATTTTGAATCTATCCGGCAATGTCACTACCGAATCTGTGTAGCCATCCTCTATGTCTGGGATCGAGTTGACTCCCTGAGCTCGTTTAAACAGCTTTTCAAGCTTGCTTACTTTCAAAGCAGTAGGATCGCCCTCAAATTCGAACGATGTGTCAGTTGGGAAGGCCGGTGCTTTTGAAGTCTGTGGTAGGACTGGTCCTGTTGGAACGTCCGTATTCTCCTAGACGTTAGTTGTTTCCCCGGGTGTTGGAACCTTAGGTGGGGGTGGGTGCGAAGCAGAAGCTCTGGCTTGTTGTGGTTGCTGTTGTTGTTGAAGCTAAGCAATTAGTTCTGCCTGTTGGGCTACAACCTCTGTCTGACGAGCGGTAACCTCTGCTTGGTGAGCAGTATCCCGCTGCATAGCCTCCATGGTCTGTTGGAGTTGACGCATCATTTCCTCCATACTGTTTGTGAAATGCTGATCTATCTGAACAGGTGTATACCCTCTTTCTGAGGTAGAAACAGAAATCTCAGCCCAACTACGCACAGGTGAGGTAGATAGTGACCGCTGAACTAGCGACTGCTGTACTGGTACCCTATGCCTGACTGCCCTACGTCTTGTAACCGGTGGTAATGAAGCAAACACTGGTTGTCCTCCAATAAGATCCTCAGATATGTAAAGCCTTCTACCTCTGGTCCAGAGTGCTCGGGGGGTATCTGCCTTGTCAGAATCAATTGTGAAGCACTACCTTGCAAAAAGAAAAATAAAGCAAAAAAAAATGAAACAACAATCAGAAAACGGATAGCATCTCGGCTCGGATAAAGACAGCACACAGTTGAAATCATAAGCTGGACAATCTGTACTCAAACACTGATTTTTGTTCCTAAATTTTTGCCTCAAAACTGATACCCTCAAACACTGATGTCCTCAGACTGATACCCAGACTTGTAACTGATACATACATTCCTGTAGAGACACACCCTAACAGCACACATCAAACAAGTGAGAGCCAAAACGCCCCTATAGTGGGGTAGGGTTTCCCTATCCTAATTTCATCAGGAGCTAGGGTTTCACTACGCACGCATGTGGTTTCAAACAATCCTGCATTTAGGTGAGCATCCTGTCCTAGTTTGGAATAGTCTCAAAGGCTTCCGATATGCAACTAGGTCAAATGGTCAAAAAGGGTGCCTCAGCAACACCACCTAATATACCTCTCACACCTAACACCGAGAAGTGAAAGTTGGATCAAACGGTACGACGGTGATCCAGATCCAAGGTTTGTGTTCCCATCGTGGTAGAGCCCGCAACCGGTCAGCCTTATGGCACACGTTTCCAAGCAAGCCTCCGGTAAACTGTTCAGGAATAGCAGATGGCAAACACTATGAGTTAGGCGCACCAATGCAAATGCAATGCAAAGAAACACCTAAGTGTAAATAAAACAACATATCATGTGTTCGAGTCAAGTTCTCTAAGTCCCCAGTAGAGTCGCTAGAAACTATGGACTCGACTTTCTTCAAGCACCCTTTCGGAGAGGTGCGAATTGGTCTCCTACAGTTCGGACTCCTGTCACTGATCTGAATCTAATCTCACAAAGTGCAATGTGAGATTGATAAACACCAAAGAGTTCAATCGGGGAGATCATTTTGGAAAATCAGATTTTAAATCAAATATTGCCAAAACTGGACTGCTTTGCCAGATTACAGAGTCGCCACCTAAATATTTTATTTTTGGGAAATTTAGGAAACCCTGACTCGTGCCAAAGGCCACGTGTCCGTCATCACCAAAGTTGCCTCGGCTCGGGAACTTGGGTACAAGAGGGGAAGGTCCTGAAATGAGCACCCCCGCTCGCCCGATCAAAGATCGGCCTCTACTAAACATGATATGTTGTTTTAAAAACACATGTGTTCTTATTTCGGTTATTAGCTAACTTACTATGTGATGCGCACAACATACAAGTATAGACTAAAATCGTAAGAATTGGAACAAAACAACTCAGGTTTGTTTTTTTCGAAAATGGTTTTAAAGTGCCGCCCTCAAGTGGGTTAAAACGCGGATTTGCCATCAAACATGATGGGCTTGAAACATGATTTTGCCACTTCGCAAAGTGGGCTTAAAACTCACATTTGATGAATTATTCCAATTCAAGTAATAAAGCCTTCATCCATAGGCATTCATGCAGTTAATCAAGTAAGCAAATAGCGTCATGGTAAGCATGCTATCATGGCAACACTCACACTCATGCAAGTATGCTAAAGCTTAAAAACTTACAGTGTACTCAAAGCCAAAACAGAAAACTAGTTAGAAACAATGCGTGATCCTAACTATGTTCAAGATGCCTAATGCAACACATGCAATAATGCAACTAAACAGGCTCGACTATCTAAGATGGCATATGAATGCAACAATTTGATGACATGCTTTAGAATACGTATTTAAATAAGTGTATCGAAATTGCGATGCAGTTTGTATGATGCGCCAAGCCCGGTGTATGCAAGACAAATGAATGATGCAAACATGCAAGCATAAGGTATGCTAATCAAAATGTGCCCTAATCTAACCATCGAAAGCAGTTAAATAAAATGGAGAAAGACGTGGGGTTGGAAGACATACACACACGCACGCACCCTTATTACAACATTGCACCCTCTCGAAGGAGGGTCCAAATGAATAAGCTAAGCTAATTATTACAAACCCACTAATTAACTATTCTAGCTAATTAATTACAACACAATTGAAATTGAATAACTAACTAGCTACACAAACTAATTAAGTACAATACTTGAATCAAATAACTAGCTACAACTAACTAATTAAAGCAAGTAAAGTGGCCTCGCGGGCGAGGGAGACATGCATGCTCGGTTGGCGTCCTCCCGAAAATCCGTCGCCTTGCCGTCAGTTGTCTCTGTTTGCACTCTTTTAATCTCTGAACATTAAACCAGCTTCCAGACTGCCACAGCTCCAAAACAGGAACACTTTTGCACAAAAACACTGGCCGGTCGGCTACCTCAAGTGGCCGGTCAACCACATGCTTTTCCAAAATGTTGTTTTTGCTACAACAGAGAACAACAGAGCCAAAGCAAGGTATTTTGCAGGAAATGTATGTACTGCCACTCTCCTTATCATTTCTCAAGCTCAAAGGAGTGTGGCGCTTGGCTCTCAAGCCACTAATCAATCATCTCAATGCATGATGGCCAAAGGACCAAGCTTGTACAAGCAAATGAATGCGCATATAAGACTCAAACGGCCACCACCCTATCATGAATGATCAAGCGTGACGGTGACCAAGAAATGCGGCACATTTCATCACTTTGAGTATGAAACGTCCCTCATTCCTTGTGTTTGGATTAACGTCCAATCCGAACACATGCAATGCAACACAAATGCTTATCTTATTCATGTTTTACTTGTCCAATTCTTGTTTACACATTTTAGCTTACCAATTAGTCTTTTAACCGGTTAAGTCTAATGTGAAAGTCCTCTAATTGGAAAGATGGCCTAAGCCACAAGTGCCTTGAGCATAAAAGAGGTCTCATGCTGTTGATTAGTAGAAACCCTCAAGAGAGGATTAAAACCATTAGGCATGAGTGCCTCAATTTCATGCTCAGGCCAACAAGAGGCTCAAGACTACTTTCAAAAGCAAATTCAAAAGTGAAGAATGAAGGGAGGTTGCAGACTTTTAGTGCTAATATGGCATGCTAAAGACACTAAATCATGCAAGCAATACATGCACAACATGTTAAGGGCCAAAAGCATTAAAGCTAGTGAAGACCATTACACTAGAGGCATGCAATATCAAGCTCAAATGACCAAACCAACTCAAAACAAAGCTTAAACATGCCAAAACAATGGTCTAAACATGCTAAGATGGAAGCATAAACAGCAAGAAAAGCATGCTCATTTGTTGGCTCACAAACAAGACACAAAGCACAACTCTCAAAAGCCATGAAGAAGTGATATATGTGGGAATATGACAGTGATATATGCACTGAAAACACATGCAAAACAATACCATATCATGTAATCAACTCAAGCAAAGCATGTTAGAGGCCTTGAAACACAAAGCTAGTGAAGCCAACTACACTACAGCCATGCAAGGCAAGCCTCAAAGGACCAAGACCACTCAAAATAGAGTTAAAGCATGCTAAATCAGTAGCAAAATTGTGCTGGAGTTAAACTAACACAAGCTAGATCAATAAGGTAAATCATCAAATATGATAGGCTAGTGTGCATGATTGCACTACAAGTACAAAAAGCAAGCAACAAGTGACCCAACCAGCCAAAAACAGAGTTAAAGCAGGTCAAAGTAAAGCCTAAAACAAGCTTGAACTAAGCTTCAAAAAGGGAGAAATACATGCTCACATGTTAGGCCATCAACACATGCAAACAAAACACAAGGAGGGGAGGCCATCCCTTCCTATTTGGGACCTCAAAACCAACTTTCTACCACTAAAATTTGTCTATATTTCAGTGGTTTAAGGGCCAAAAGGAGGTTGTTTGAAAAGCTTTAAAAGGTAGCACAATTCTTAGCAAATAAGTAACAAAGGAGGGTGGACCACCCCTAACTCCAAAAAGGCCTTCAACCATCCTTTTTAAACCTTAAAAATAGAGGTTTTTGTAGTTGAAAATTAGACCAAAAACACCATGCAAAGGTGACCAAACTAGTGTGCAAAAATAAGCTTAAAAGGGGTAAGTGTTTACCTTTGAAGCACAACAGCAAAACAGTCAACTTTCTAAGCCAAAACCCACTTTGAGAGCTCAAATAAGACCTCCAAGAACCTCAGCTACAAGGTAGTCTAATTTGATTAAAGGTGCTAGTGCAAAAATGCAAAGGAAACTCACTTTCAAGCACTAAATAGGAAGAGAGAGAGAGGATTCGAGAGAGAGAGAGAGAGAGAGAGAGTGAAATTTTGCTTCTAAAATTTCTGAACCCTCAAAATGGAGGAGGGACCTCCCCTTATATAGAAAACAAGCCAAAAGCTTGGCTTCATCCTTCCATACACGTGTATGGAGGATACACTCAGTGATCAACAACTGGCACAGCTGGCACATACAATATCTGAAAAATGTGACAAATGGCCGTCGGCCATCAGTAGTGGCCGACCGGCCACACATGTGGCCGACGGCCACTACTAATGGCCAGCAGGCACAAGCCATGGCCGATGGACACTGGGGATGGCCGATAAGCTATCCTCTCCTCCAGATTAAAAGCAACAAGCTCTTGGTCCACAACCAAGCACAAAACAGACAAGTTGGGAGGCTCCAAGGCAAGGCGCTTAGCCGAGACCTTCAAAGGCTCAAAATGAACACAAGTGTGCATAATCATCGAGTGTTCAAACGATGACGTCCAGGTCTTGAGGGCGGTAAAAAATGGGGTGCCTACAGGGGGTAGCCGCTCCCTTGTTATCAGTGTGGGCATGTGGGGCACATGAAGCAATTTTTCCCTCAGTTGGGTGGTACACTCGGTGCTTCTGGCTCGAGACAGACACCAAGCCACCAGCTGGCACAGTCAGCACAAGCCTCGAGGGCCAATCAGGGAGCCTATTCGGCTTAATTAGTGCATCAGGCTTATGCTCCAAGGGGTGAGTAGGTTGAGTAGAGGCCTACAGGGCATGCGTATGTTGTTATCATGCTAGATCAAGTACCAGCGCCTTCGGTAGAAAGATGTACCTTCTTGTTTTTTAATTCAGTTGGTAATGTGTTGATTGATACGGCTGCATCCCATTCATTTATCTCTTCTTCATTTGCATCGGTTTTGGGGTTAGAGTTGGCTCAATTAGCATCCCTTATCTGTGTAGAGTCACCTATTGGTGGTGAGGTTGTTTTGAGACGGGGGTTTCAGGGTTGTGACATAGAGGTTGCCGGTCGCCGACTTCTATTTGCATTTGTATTGATTGATATGTCTAGCTTTGACGTTATATTGGGTATGGACTAGTTGTCATCCTATCAGGTTGTCATAGATTGCTACTGTCAGAGTGTTGCTGTGTATACCTTGAGCAGCAATTGTTTCTATTTCTTAGGGAACCGGGTTGATAGAGTCTTATCACTAATGTATGAACCACATGGGTGGAGTGAGCTTAGTTGCCTTCTTGCTAACTTTTTGAGCACTGAGTGTGATGAAGTCCAACTTGAATTGCCAAGGGTGGTTAGTGAATACCCGGATGCTTTTCTCGAGGACCTTACTAGTTTACCACCTCACTGAGAGATTGAGTTCTATATTGATCTAGTGCCTGGCATGTCATCGATTTCTATGGCACCATATAGATTTGCACCTGCTGAGTTGAGTGAGTTGATGATTTAACTCCAAAAATTGCTAGATAAGGGTTTCATTTGCCCTAGTACTCTGTCGTGGGGAGCACTAGCTCTTTTTGCCAAGAAGAAAGATGGTGCTTTATGACTTTGCATAGATTACTAGAAGCTGAACCAAGTAACTATCAAGAACATATACCCAATGCCTCATATAGATGATTTGTTTCATCAGTTGAAGGGGTCTTGTGCATTTTCTAAGATAGACCTAAGATCTGGTTACCACCAGTTGAGAGTGAGGGAGGAGGACATCCCGAAGATGACATTCTGTACGCGGTATGGCCATTATGAGTGTCTAGTGATGCCCTTTGGACTCACCAATGCACTAGCTATGTTTATGGACTTGATGAACCTGATCTTCCGTGAATTCCTAGATTGTTTTGTCATCATTTTTGTGGATGACATCTTGATTTACTCACCCTCAAAGGAGGAGCACAAGGAACACTTATGAATAGTGCTTCAGTTCCTTAGAGCCCATAAACTGTATGCTAAGTTTGGGAAGTGTGAATTCTGGCTGAGAAAAGTTAAGTTCTTAGGCCATGTAGTATCTGGCGAAGGGGTGACCGTAGATTCATCCAAGATGGAGGCAGTGCAAGATTGGGAGCAACCTGAGAATGCTTTTGAGATGCGTAGTTTCTTGGGTTTGGCTGGGTGTTACCGTTGGTTTGTGAATGATTTCTCTAAATTAGCCTCACAGTTAACTAGACTGACGAGGAAGGGAGTTAAGTTTGTGTGGAATGAGACTTGTGAGAAGTCTTTTCAAGAGCTTAAGGTTAGACTTACCACTGCTCCAGTATTGATTATTCCGGAGAGGCGTTTGGGCTATTCGGTATATTGTGATGCCTCACAGGAAGGCTTGGGTTGTGTTTTCATGCAAGAGGAAAAGGTAGTAGCCTATGGCTCATGGTAATTGAAAACACATGAGAGGAACTACCCTACCCATGACCTAGAGTTAGCGGCAGTGATTTTTTCCGTAAAGATTTGGAGAGGTGTTTTCATATCACAAGAGTCTAAAGTATCTGTTTACACCGAAAGACTTGAATCTGGGGCAGAGGAGGTGGATGGAGTTCATAGAAGATTATGACTTTGAGTTGCATTATCATCCGGGAAAGGCCAATGTGGTGGCCAATGCCTTGAGTAGGAAATCCTTTGGTAGTGTGGCTAGTGTTGGCATCTGGAAATGGGAGATGTTGGTTGCTATTGGGGAGTTTGACTTGTATCTTGGTAAGTTCGTTGAGTCTGCAACCTTGTTTTTTGTCATTGCACAACCTACACTTGTGAATCGAGTGATAGAAGCACAGAAGGGTGACCTTGAGGTTGAATCCCTCCGGGAGAGGATCTCCAGTGGACAGGTGGCAAAAGGCTTGAATGTGTATCCTGATGCGAGTATTAGATACCGTGACCATCTCTTCATGCTGGAGTCTTGCCGAGAGAAAGTACTCCGAGAGTTTCACCATTCACGCCTTGCGGTGCATCTGGGAGGCACAAAGATGTATCACGACCTTAGTTGCTAGTTTTGGTGGAGGGGAATAAAGAAGGATATGGTCGTGTTTGTGTCGAAATGCCTTACTTGTAAACAAGTAAAGGCCGAGCATCAAAGGCCACCGGGTTTGTTGCAAACCTTGCCCATAGTCGAGTGGAAGTGGGAGCATGTCACAATGGATTTTTTTGTGGGTCTTCCGAGGACTCAACGGGGTAACAATGCCATTTGGGTGGTAGTTGACCAGTTGACTAAGTCGGCGCACTTTATACCTATGCGCGTAAGTGACTCGGTAGATTATCTTGCCGACCTTTTACATTAAGGACATAGTGAGGTTGCACAGGGTCCCAGTGACGATTGTTTTAGATAGAGATCCACATTTCACGGCCCGATTATGGCAGAGTTTACAGAGTGCCTTGGGCACTAGACTGACTTTTAGCACAACCTATCATCCTCAGACTGACAGGAAATCAGAGCGTACCATTCAGATTTTAGAGGATATGCTTCGAGGTTGTGTCCTTGACTTTAAGTGTTCATGGGAGAGGCACTTGCCCTTGGTGGAGTTTGCCTATAACAATAGCTTCCAGTTGAGTATTGGTATAGCACCAATTGAGGCCTTGTATGGTTGATTGTGTAGATCTCTTGTGTGTTGGGCCGAGGTGGGTGATGCACCAATGTTGGGTCCGGAGTTAGTCCGAGAAATGACGGAGAAAGTTGCACTTATCTGTAAGAGGTTGACTACAGCCTAGATTGGCCATAAAAGTTATGCCAACCGTAGGAGGAGACATTTGTATTTTGAGGTGGCAGATCATGTCTTCTTAAAGATATCACCTAGGAGGGGTTTGATGAGGTTCAGAAAAGTGGGAAGTTGTCCCCTCGATTCATTGGGCCTTTTGAGATCCTTGAGTGGATTGGAGAGGTAGCTTATCGTTTGGCCTTGCCGCCACAGCTTTTCGGGGTTCATGATGTGTTTCTCATTAGTATGCTTCGGAAGTATGAGCCGGATCCATCGCACGTATTGGATTGGATCGACTTAGAGATAGATAAGGATGTCTCGTATGAGGAGAGATCGGTGAGAATCTTGGATACCGGAGACCAATTCTTGTGAGGCAAGACAATTCCCATGGTTAAAGTGTTATGGAAACATCATGGGATTGAGGAAGCAACTTGAGAACGTGAGTTGGAAGTCCGTGAGAAATATCCGGACCTATTTGTTGATGTTTGAGCATGTAATGAAAATTTGTTATGTTACTGTAGACACCCCATTTTTGACGGCCTTTACGACTTGGACGTCATCGCTTACACACCCAATGTTGAGTGCATATGCTTGTCAAGTGCTTGAAGTCCTTGGCACAATGCCACAACTTTAAGCCTTTCAAAGCTTGCACCCCTGTTGCCTTGTTTTTGGACCAAGCCCAGTGATTTTTAAGCCTGCAATCCCTGGTGGCCTGCCGGTCATTGTTTTGGGCTGCTAGCCATCACTTTTGATTGCCAGCCGCCGGTGATGGTCGACTGGCCACTAATGTCTTTTGCAGATATTTTGTGACAGCTGTGATAGCTGTTTGCACAGATGCTTGCATCTGCTCCCACATGTATGGTTGGATGCTTATGAGGGAAATTCATGTTTTCTATATATAGATGACCTCCTTCTCATATTTTGAGGTTAGAAAATTTTTTTCTTCTCCCTCTACAATTCTCTCTCTCTCTCTCTCTCTTGCAAATTTCTTAACCCTTGCTTACATATCCTTCACCTTTGCCTATACACTCTTAACTAAACCTCTGCATCTTTGAGCTGAGGTATCTTTGATCCTTGTTTGAGCTCTTGAGGGTGTGTTTGCCTTGGTTTATTGCTTGGAAATAATTTCCTCTTCAAGAGGTATAAAGCTTTGCCTCTTTACTTGCTTTATCTACTCTTTTCCTTACTCTTTTCAAACTATTTTTGGGCTATAAAAACTCTATATTTTTGGGCTGAAACTTGGGTTTCAAGGTTAATAAAGGTTGAGGGGTGGTTTACCCTTCTTTACATCTTGTCCTCAAGGCCTTTACCCTTGTGTTTCCCACCTTTGTACTATCATTTAAACACTAATTTTCAGAGTTATTTCAGTGACTAAAATCATGGTTTGAAGTCCAAAATTGGAGTGGTTAGCCTCCCCTCCTTGTGTTTTGCTTGCTAGTCTAGCATGCTGCATATTTTAGCATATTATTCTAGCTATTTTTGTCTTAATTCCAGCATTTTTTAGGACTATTTTTAGACTATTTTAGGACTGCCTATAAGTGTTTGTTGCATTTGAGCTTTCTTTTGCATGCTGATAGTGTAATTGTCCTTATGAGTTTGGTGTTTTAGGCCTTATACACCACCTTATTTGAGTTGATTGCATTTATTTATGGCTTTCTATACTTGTGATCACTCTTAATCACCTCTCCAACCTCCCTCCTTTCTTGGCTTTTGTTTTTCTTTGAAAGTGGTTTCAAATTACTTGTTTGTTTAAGCATGAGATTGAGATGCCATGCTTAATGTTTCAATCCTTTGGGGGTTCATTACCAACGGTATGATGTCTCTTTCATGCCTAAAACAACTCTTGGTTTGAGCCCTCTTTCCATTAGAGGACTTAACTTCACCTGTCGAACTCAATTCACTAAAGAATGGATGGAAATCTAAAATGAAGTAATAAAATTGAGGCAAAAAAAAAGGTGCAAGATAATAACTTGTGTGTGTTCAATCGGATGCTAATTGAACCCATGAGTCTTGAGTCATTTCATACTCATTAGTGATGAAAACGGTTTAAGATTCATTGTCAACTACTTCCCTAGATCTTTCATGATAGAGAGGCGGTTTTGAGAGTCTTATTTTGTTGTATTTATTGAGCTTGCACACTTTGGTTCATTGGCCATCATGCAATGAAATTGCTTCCATTGATGGTTTGTGAACCAATCTTACTACTCCTTTGATCTGTTCATGATAAGGAGGGGTAAATTGTGCAAACAAACCCTTGAGAATACACTGTCTCTGCTCTATTTGCTCCCTGTTGTAGCAAGGAAGTTCTGTCATCAATGGCCGGCAGGCTCTTATTGGTGGCTGGCAGGTTATCATTAGTGGACGGCAAACCCTCTGCCGGCCGCCAGTGCAAAATCAAGCAGTGTTCCTCTAAGGCAGAATAGAGTTGTTCTGGAGGTGGAAATCAGTGCATGTGTTCTATTGTGCAATAGAGACATTCAGTAGCAGAAATAGCGCCTTTTCGGGTCAAAGCCACATTCATGCATAGGCCTTCCATCAAGCATTGGGATCCATGTTTTTAATATATTAGTATTATGCTTAACATAGTGGCTTTGTAATTAATTAGTTAGAATAACTAATTCGTCACATGTTGTAATTATTTTAATTAGTTAGATTAGTTAAATTAATTCGGTTTGTAATAATTAGTTAAGTAGTTTAGCTATTTATTCATTTTATTTTGTAATATTTAATTAATTAGCTTAGCTTTAATTAGTTAGCTAGCTAGTTAGTTCATTCGGACTCTTCTTTTCGAGAGTGCAGTGTTGTAATAATGTGTATGTCTTCTAACCCACGTATTTCTCCCTTTTATTTACTACTTATGATGGTTAGAGTAAAGCATCACGTTTCGTTTAGCATACTTCATGTTTGCATCCACTAGTCTTGCATGTACCGAGGCTATGTTCATCATTCTAACTCGCATTATTAGTTTAAATACTTCTTTGAATATGTGCTTAGACCGTATGCTATTTAATTCATTCATATGCCATATTAATAGCTGAGCCTATTAGTTGTATATTGTATGTGTTGCATTAGTCATATTGTATAGTTAGGGATCATGTATTTTTCTAACTCTTTTATCTTTTCGCTTGGAGTACTAGGTGAGCCTTTACTCACTTTAGCATAATTGCATGAGTGTCGATGTTGCCATATTTAGCATGCTTGCTGTGAGGCTAATTGCTTAAATGCTATAAACTATTGTAGACACCCCATTTTTGACCGTCCTAAAGACTTGGACGTCATCGATTGAGCACTCGATGATTGTGCATGTTTCTGCTTGTTTGGAGTCCCTGGGGTTTCCGGTTGTGCGCCTTGCCCCTGAGTCTCTGAACTCTCTTGGTTTTGTGCTTGTTTTAAGCCAAACCTTGGTGCCCCTTTTGCCTGGAGGGAGAAGTAGGGGTGTAGGCCACTTTTCTCCCCTGCCAGCCAGTTTTCTTCCCTGTAGACCACTTTTCTTCCCTATAGACCACTTCTGGTGGTCGGTCAGCTAGGGTGGGTGGTCGGTCGACCAGTGTAAGTGGTCTGCAGCCTGCCACCACCTTCTCCTCTCTTTGTAGACCTTGTTTCTCCCCTGCCAGCCAGTTTTTTCCCTTGTCGACCACCTGAGGTGGTCGGTCGACTAGGGGGGTGGTCGGTCGGCCACTTTAAGTGGTCTACGGCCTTTTTTCTGCTTTTGCAGATATTTTTGGTTCCAGCTGTGCCAACTGTTAGGCACAGAATGCATCCTCCCTACATGTGTAAGGAGGGATTCAAGCAAGCTTTGACTTGCATATTCTATATAAGGGGAGTTCTCTTCCCCTTCCAAGAGGTTTAGAATTTTAAGAAGCCAAAAATATCTACTGTCTCTCTAGATTTCTCTCTCTCTATATTGTTGTGCCTTATAGTGCTTAGAATTGCATTTTTTTCACACTTTTGCACACAACCTCTTAGCCAAACACTCCTACTTTGTTGCTGAGGTACTGTAGGGTCTTAAGGGAGCTTCAAAAAGCTGGTTTTTGGCTCAAGAAGTTGTTGTTCTTGTTGTTCTTCAAGGGTGAGTCATATTCCCTCTTTAAAGCTTTGTTTTGGTTGCATATTTGGCCACCTTTACATGCTACTTTTGGCTTAACTCTCAACTACAAAAACCTTTGTTTTGAAGTGTTTAAAATGTTTGTTTAAGGCCTAGTTTGAGTTAGGGGTGGTTTACCCACTTTGGTGGCTTGTTTTGCTTTGCTTTGTGCCATCCCTTACGGCCTTTGGGACCATCTCTTTTTGGCCTTCTTACCACTGAAACTCGAAGGAATTTCAGTGGTAGAAATGTGGTTTTGAGGTCCCAAATGGGTGGGGGTTGTCCCCTCTCCTCTTCTCTTGTTTGCATATGTTGATGGCCCATCAAAAAAGCATGTGTTTCTACTTCTTAGTGTCTTTGTTTAGGCACATTTTTGTGACTTTTCAAACCTACCATAACTCTATTTTTGGCTGTCTTGGTCACCTCTTGCATGCTTATTGCACTTGTAGTGTAATCCTACTTGTAGCCTTGCAAAGTGGCACGTCTTTGTGCATTGACTTTGCTTAGTTCAAGCATGTTTTTAGCCATTATTTTCCATGTCATAACTCTATTTTGGGTTGGTTCAGTTGCCTCTTGCATGCTGCTTGCACGTGTAGTGCAATTTGGTTCACTAGCCTAGTGTATGTGGTGTTTTAGCCCATTGATCTAACATGTGTATGCTCTACTCTAGCACATTTTTGGCTATGTTTTAGCATGCTTTAGGCCTGATTTGAGTGGTTTTGGTCATGCATGCTTGGCTTTGCATAGCTATAGTGTATTTGGCTTTGCTAGCCTTGCACTTTGGGACCTCTAACATGTCATATTTGAGCTTTTTACATGACATAGCATCATTTGGCATGTTATTTCAGACCAAGTACCTCTGCCATATTCTCACATTTATCATCCCTTTGTTGTGTTTGAGGGTTGAGCCTTATGCTTCACTTATGAGCCATTATGTATGCATGCTTGCCTAAGCTTTTGGGCTACCATCTCAGCATGTTTTTGGTGTTATTTTACCATGTTACAACTCTGATTTTTGTTGGTGGAGTCACCTCTTTCTTGGCTTTGGTATGTGTAGTGTAATCCCACTCATTGGCCTTGCATGCGTCATGCTTTATTCCTCTCATTCTAGCATGTGTTAGCTCTACTCCATGCATGTTTCGGCATTGTTTTGACCTTCCTTGGGACTATTTTGAGTCATCTTGGCCCTTTGGGGCTTGCTTGATATGGCTATGCTGCAAGTACCTTAGCTAGTCTTGAGTTTTGAGCACCCTACTATGCTATATTTGTGATGGTTGCATGTTTGGGCATCGTTTAACATGTTATTTCACAGCATGTATGTGTGTCATGTTCTCACTTCTTTCATTCCTTGAGAGCTTTTGAGAGTTATGTCTTTGTGCATTGTTAATGAGCCATCAAATGAGCATGTTCTCCTTGTGTTATATGCCTTGATCTTAACATATTTCAGCCACTGTTTTGACATGTTTGACCTCTGTCCGAGGTTGGTTTGACCATTTGAGATTGCTAGTGCATGCCTCATGTGTAATATGTTTCATTAGCTTTGATGCCTTAGCTTTTAAACGTGCCATGCATGCATTGCTTACATGATAGAGTCTTGCGCATGTCACTTTAGCATTGAAAGTTGATCATCTTGTTTGCGTTGCATGTGTTTGGATTGGACGTTAATCCAAACACGAGGAATGTCACACGTTCCATACTCAAAGTGATGAAACGTGTAGCATTTCTTGGTTGCTGACCCTCTTGATCAAGCATGATAGAGGTAGAGGCCCTTATGTGTTATTTGTGCATTCATTGACATTGACTTGTGCAAATTTGGCTTCTCGGCCATCGTGGATTGCGATGCTCGGTTGGTGGCCCGAGAGTCGAGTACCGCACTCACTTGAGCTTGAGAAATGATAGGGAGGGTGGTTGTGGCACACATATCTTGCAAATACACTGCTATGCCCCTTGTTGTTCTCTGTTGCAGCAAAACTGGAGCTTGGCAAATCAACTGGTTGACCGACCAGTAGGGGTGGTTGACCGACCACTTTTTCTGGTCCACAGCCCCCTTTTCTGGTCGGCAGCCCACAGGAGGACCCCATGTTGGAGCAGAAGCAATCTAGAAGTTAGTGCACTTTTCAGAGATCAAATCAAATGCAAACAGAGGCAATTCTAGGCATAGCAATGGATTTCCGAGTGAGACGATTGAGCATGCATGCACCCCTCGCCCTGAGGACCTCTTTTAACTGCTTTAGCTGTTTTACGTAGTTAGCTAATTCGTCGGTTTTGTACTTAATTAGTCAATGTGCTTAATTAATCGATTTGTTTTGCAACAATTAGTTAACTAGGAATAGTTAATTAATTTTGGTTTGTAATAATTAGTTTAATTAGCGTAGCTAGTTAGCTTATTATTCGGACCCTCCTTCGAGAGGGCACAATGTTGTAATAAGTGTGCGTGTGTGTGATGAATGTCTTCCAACCCCATTTCTTTGTCCCTTTTACTTATCATCTTTCGATGGTTAGTTTAGGGCATATCTCAATTTGCATACCTTATGCTATGCGTGCGTGCATCATTCATCTGTCTTGCATGCACCGGGCTCGGTGCATCATACAAACTGCATTGTATTTCAATATACTTACTTGAATATGTGTTTCAAAGCATGTTATCGAGTGTTGCGTTCATATGCCATCTTAGAATAGCCGAGCCTTTTAGCTGCATTTTTGCATGTGTTGCATTAGGCATCTTAACATATCTAGGATCATGCATTGATTTCTAAGTAGCTTCTTTTTTGGCTCGGAGTACACTGTGAGTGTTTATGCTTTAGCATCCTTGCATGTGTGTAAGTGACTGCCATGATAGCATGTTTGCCATGAGGCTATGTGCTTATGTGTTTAACTACATGAATGCCTGTGGGTGAAGGCTCGATTGCTTGAATTGGGACAACTCAATGATTGTAAGTTTTAAGCCCACTTTGCGAAGTGGCAAAATCATGTTTTAAAGCCCACTTGAGGGTGGCAAATCCGCGCTTTAGCCTACTTGCAAGTAGCACTTTCAAACCATTTTCAAAAACAAACATGAGTTGTTTGGTTCCAATTCGCGTGATTGAGTCTATACTTGTATGCTGTGCGCATCACATAGTAAGGTTAGCTAATAAACCAAAAAAAGAACACCTGTGTTTTCAAAATAACATATCATGTTTAGTAGAGGCCGATCCTTTGATCTGGCGAGCGGGGGTGCTCATTTCAGGACCTTCTCCTCTCATACCGAAGTTCCCGAGCCGAGGCAACTTTGGTGATGACGAACACGTGGCCTTAGGCATGAGTCAGGGTTTCCTAAATTTCCCCAAAACAAAATATTTAGGTGGCGACTCTGAAATCTGGCAAAACAGTCCATGTTTGGCGCTTTTTGATTAAAATCGGTTTTCCAAAACAATTTGCCGAATTTGGACTCTTTGGTGATTTATCAGTCTTACATTGCACTTTATGAGATTAGATTCAGAACCGTGACAGGAGTTCGAACTGTAGTAGCTAGAACCCAATTCGCGCCCTCGTACACGGAGTGAGTTCGGGCGGTCTACAACTGTTTGAATGCCTGTGGATGGAGGCTAATTGCTTGAATTTGAATAATTTGAGTAATGTTTATATGCGATCACTTTCTCAAGTGGTACATATTTGAAACAATTTTCAAAACGAAACGTGAATCAAGTGTTCCAATTCTTGCGATTTAGTCTATACTTGTGTGTGTGTGCGCATCACATAGGAATGCTAGCCTAATAAAACGGAACAAGAGCATATAATGTAAATAAGATTCATGTCATGATTAGTAGTGGCCGATCTTTGATCGGGCAAGCGGGGCTGCTCAATTCATAACATTCCCTCTTGTACCTAAGTTCCCGAGCTGAGACAATCTTGGTGATGACGAACACGTGACCTTTGGCACGAGTCATGGGTTTCCTAAATTTTCCAAAAATATTTAGGTGGTCACTCTGTGTCTGGCAAAGCAGTCCATTTTTGGTAATTTGATTCAAAATCGATTTTCCAAAAGATTTGCCGGATTTGGACTCTTTGGTGTTTATCTATTTCACATTGCACATGTGAGATCAGATTCAGAACTGCGGGTGTCCGATACTGTAGGGCTTATTCGTCTTCCGAAAGGGGGCACGAAAAGTCGAGCTACAGTTTTTGGCGACTCTGCTGGGGATTTAGAGAACTTGACTTGAAATTCATGATATGAAATTTTATCTACACTTATATGTTTCTTTGCATTGTATTTCCATTGGTGCGTTTAAGTCACTGTGTTTGCCATCTACTGTTTTTGGACGGTTTGCTGGAGGCTTCCCTAAAAACTTGCCAAAAGGCTGACCAGTCACGGGCTTTGCCATGATAGGAACACAGCCTTGGATCTGGACTACCGTTTTACCGTTTGATCTTTCTCTCACTTCTTGGTGTTAGGTGTGAGAAGTATATTAGGTAGTCTTATTGAAGTACTCTTCTGACCATTTGGCCTAGTTGCATGTAGAGACTGTTCCAAACTAGGATAGGATGCTTACCCAAATATAGGATTGCGTGAAACCGCTTTGTTTGAATAGTGAACCCTAGTTCCTGACGAAACTAGGACAGGGTAACCCTACCCCCTCATAGGGGTGTTTTGGCTCTCACTTAACTAGCATGTATTTTACAGTGAAACTGTACAAGAATGTGCATATCAGTTGCAAGTTTGGTATCTATTTTGGGGCCAGAATTCAGTGTTGAGTGCAGTCCTATAGTTTTGATTACATCTGTGTGTTGTTAACATCAGCAGCTGAGGTGCTGTGCGGTTTCTGATTACTGCTTCCTTTTTTCTTTATTTCTTTTCACTAGGTAGTTTAACACCATAGCTTTGGAAAGTTCAGATATCCCCCAGTGCTCTGGACCCGAGTTAGAAGGCTTTGCAAAGCCAAAGATCTTGTTAGGGGACAACCCATGTTTACTTCGCTCCTACCAATTACTAGACGGAGGAGAGTCAGGCAGAGTTCACCGGTCCAGTTTCTACAATAGTCACCCCTTACTTCACCTGTATCTAGTCAGGCTCAGGGACAGTCTTCTACATCTAGTCCGGTACGAGATCACTCGCCTATTCCGATGGCATAATATCCCCCAGTCAGTATGGAGAAATTGATCCATTACCTCAGCAAGTAGTTAAAACTCTATAACAAGACGCTGCTCGTCAGCATGTCAGGTTGAGGTAATAAACAGGCTGCAACAACAACAACCACAGCCGACATCAACTTTTGTATCTTACGCACCTCCTACGGGTATCCCAGCACCCGGAGCCACTGCCCATGCTGAAAATCAAGGTAATCCGGCATAGCCGATCCCACCACAAGCCTTCAAAACATCTGTGTATCAAACTAAAGCTCCATTTGAATTTAAGGTTGACCCAACAGTGCTTAACGTCAACAAGGTGGAGAAGCTATTCAAGAAAGCACAAGGTGTTAACTTTATTCCAGACATAGAAGATACGTATACTGACTCTGCAGTAACGCTGCCAGATCGGTTCAAAATGTCGCACATTGATAGATTCGACGGTTTCAGAGACCCTATGGTTCATCTACAGCTGTTTTCAGACATCCTGCGGCCGATGGGCCTGACTAGATTGTAGAAGCTCTCTCTCTCTCTTTTGCCGGACCATGTCAGGAATAGCAGCCATATAGTATGCAAAGTTGGAGAATTCTATGAAGCAGAATTGGGAGGAAATGGCCGAGGCCTTTATTGCTCAGTACTCGTATAACACACAAATCAAGGTCATAACTTGGGATCTCGAGGCAACGCGCCAGGAGCCGAATGAGGGCTTCTCAGAATTTGTGACGAGGTGAAGGGCTAAAGCTTCAATGATGACCACATGGCCTTCCAAGAAAGACTAGATAAGGATGGTAGTCCGCAATCTAAATAGGAAGTTGCTACAAAAAATGATCGTTCTACCTCTGTTCACATTAATCAAGCTCCATGAGATGGGGGTTCAGATTGAAGACGCCATGAAACAAGGGCTGATTACTTATGAGAAAGAGCAGGCCAAAAGGCCTTTTGTGCATAGTTCCAATACAACCACCAGTGGTAGCACAATTGGGCGGCCGTCAGATATGAGCGTTGTCACCACCACAACTA
Source organism: Camellia japonica (assembly GCA_030407325.1). Taxonomy (NCBI): domain Eukaryota; kingdom Viridiplantae; phylum Streptophyta; class Magnoliopsida; order Ericales; family Theaceae; genus Camellia; species Camellia japonica. The sequence goes on along the minus strand of JAPPVO010000016.1, from coordinate 106,120,793 downwards.
AGACCGCCAATCCCTTTGCCAATACAGCTCCACAAACTTCAAATAACCCTGCCTAATCCCAGAGGACCTTTACCCAACTCTACATGACCCTATCTCAAGCCATCAAGGTTTTGGTCAAAAATGGGCACCTCAAACCATTAGAGCCTCGCCCACTACCTGATCCTTTTCCACCGAAACACAACCCAGCAAAGTACGACGTGTTCACCAGCAGCATGGTCACGATACCAACTAATGCTTCAAACTACGTCATGAGATTCAAGACCTCATAGACAACATGGTGATCGCACTGCCCTAGAAACCAAATGTAACTATAAACCCTCTCCCAGCCCATAATTAAGTTCCCCCACCTCAAAATCTAAACCTAATCCATACCCTGGCCATCCCCTATGACCCCAGCATATATATTACCCCTTCCCACCTACCAAGACTGACGGTGTTCATTCCTGAAAGTACAGATTTGTGCATGATAGACGCATCCGCATTTCAACCTAAACCTGTGGTGATGACAGTTGTAGTAGAAAGGAGGTTGGCCTTAGAGGAAAGTATGAGTCTGTTGCCGAAGAGCTCTAAGAACTTGTCTCAAGGAGTGTACGATCCAAGCTACTACATTGTGCCGATTGATCAAGTCAAGCCAGAATTAGTGTTGCTAACTATAGTGGAGGTCAATATGGTTAGGGAGGATGGCCCAAGCCAAGGTTTGGATGATTTGGCAGAACTTGAGGAGGACTTAGACAACCTGCAGTTCTTTGACGAACAGGATCAAGGAGATGTATAGATTGACTTGTTTGATTTGAATGGATCAACGGACAACTCTGGGTGGTTGAGTGATGAATCGGACAGGGAGGAAGGAACTGAAACGAAACCAGAGGAAAAGAAAGCAAGAATTGTTGTAGTGCCCAGAATGGTCGATGAAAAGGGGAAACTACCGGAAAACACCAGCGTGGAAAATTCAGCTCAAGAACTGAGCACTGCGAGTACTATGAAACCATAACAGGAAGCTGCGCTGAAGTAGTTTCCACAAGAGAGGGTTGAAGACAACCAGAAAACAATACTGGCCCAATACCCTGCGAGGGATGCCTGTGATGTGAAAGTGATCCAAACGGAGTCGGACAACTGTTTGTCGACTGCCGAAGGTCTATGGTGGGATGATGACGATCCACATCTAGCCCACAGCGATGAAGATTAGGGTGAGTGCCTTCCAAACAACATGTGGTACTTAGAAGAGATAGATCACATGACAAGAAGTGGGTGGTATTTTAAGCCACCGCACTTAGATCAAGCTGAGGCATCAGGGAAAAATAGAGAGGTTGAGAAACAGAAAGAGAAGCAGTTGGAAAAAGAGGCAGTGTTGAAGCAACTGAAGAAAATCTAAGCTGACATCTCAATTTGGGGTCTTCTCATGGCCTCCGGGTACATCGACAGGCAGTACTGTCAGCAATGGACAAGGCTAAATTGTCCATTGACACTACCCCTAAACAGCTTGTGGGATTGGTCTTCCCAGGTGGTGCCGGGCCAACCCTAACCTTTTCCGACAAAGAACTGCCGCTGGAAGGCTCAGCTCACAACAAACCCCTGTACATAGCAGTTGAGTGCAAGGAAAAATGGATACCAGTGGTGTTAATAGACACCCGTTTGGCTATCAAGGTTTGTCCTTCCCACACATCTTATGCCATCGGCCTTAGACCGGCAGACTTTGTGCCTACAGCCTAAGTAATTTGGGCATATGATAATACGAGCAAAGAGGTTATGGGCACAATACAAATTAGAGTCTAGGTGGGCCCAGCTCAGCAAGATGTTGAGTTCCTTGTCCCAGATGTGCTGGCCACCTTCAACTTACTACAAAGGAGGCCTTGGCTGCATCTTGTGAAAGCTGTCTCCTCCACCCACCACCAAATGTTGAAGTATCCTCACGGGAAAGGAGTGGCGATTATTTTTTGGAATTCATCCATTCACTTGCCCCCAGAGGTAACTACACTAGTGCTGGAAATCACTCATGGCGAGGAGGACGTATTCCTCTCAGGGTTCACTTTGGTCGAGGCTCGAGTAGTACAGACTATTTTGTCCATTGATGAGGGCATGTATGTCAGTGCCTAATTTATCTATTTCATGAACAAACTGCAGCGTGTGCCAGAAATAGGACTTGGATAAAGTGGCCAGAAAGGTGTCACAGTATTGGTCAATGTGCCGCACAATCCGCTTGCCTTTGGTCTGGGATATGTACCCACCAAAAAGGACTGGAGCAGGAAGCGAGAAGAAATTAGAGGCAGAGCTAGAGCCAAGCAGGGCGGGAAACACTATGAGCTCATTCACAGGCCAATTCGGGGAACACTGAATGGCCACTTTGTTCAGAAGGGAGAAGATTTCCCCTTTTACGGCTTTCCCGAGCCCTGGATGAATTCCATGAAGCAGCGTGTTCCTAGATTCGAAATCTTCTTTGACCTGCAATTGCAAGATAGTAATGTCGAGGAAAAGGCTGAACCAAGTACTGAAGCTGAGCAGAGCATGGAAAATGACTCAGACAACAGTGAACTTGGAGTAGGGGCAGCACTGGCATGTCTCCTTATAGATCCTCCTACTGACTCAGAGAACTTGGGGGATAACCTTACCATCTCCATGATCGGGGAGGAACCGGGTGTGAACCCATCTAGCAGCATTTTTGATGTATCGGAGGCACCATCTCTTAGCTAGCAGTTGGAGGAGGGCTACTTATCTAGTTCTAAGTAGGGTGATGAGCTAGAATCTGATTACATTGAGTCTATGGAGTTGGAATCAGATTCTGGTTCTTCTGAGTCTGAGTCTGGTATTCCTGGGGGTGATAACCCAGACGCCAAGGTCTTGTCCAGGTCCACTTTTTCTTTTTCTTTTGAGTCGGTTGTAACCGAAGATCTGGACCTTATGAATAAGAACGCTGCCGATTCTGAGTATTTCTCTATGCCACTTGTTTATTGTATTGACCCAGATTTTCAGAATTTTAATGAAAACGAAGAGGAAGGAATTCCCCTAGTTTTCAAAAACTTGATTAATCGAGAGGAGGAGCGGTTTGCAAAACCCTGTGCTGATGAAATCATTGCTACTAATGTGGGTACTGAGAAAGATCCGTGTCTGCTCCAGATCGGGTCTACGTTGTCTTCAGAAGAGCATGAGCATTTAGTCGCTTTATTAAAAGATTTCAAAGATGTTTTCACATGGTCCTATGAAGACATACGTGGAATCAATCTTCAGATTGTACAGCGTTGAATCCCTCTTGACCCTGAGGCCCGACTCGTCAAGTAGAAATTGCGTAGAATTGGTCCGGATTTGGCATTCAAAATCAAGGAAGAGGTCACCAAGCAGATCGAGGCAGGTTTCTTGTTAGTATCTGAATATCCGACTTGGTTGGCCAATATCGTCCTAGTGCCGAAAAAGGATGGTAGAATCTGGGTGTGTGTGGACTTCCGGGATTTGAACAGAGCCAGTCCGAATGATGACTTTCCTCTGCTGCACATTGATGAGTTAGTGGATTTCACTGCAGATTGTGCATTGCTGTCCTTTATGGACGGGTTTTTCGGGTACAACTAGATTTTGATGTCACCTGAGCACAGACAGAAAACTGCATTTACTACGTCGTGGGGTACCTACTGCTATCAGGTTATGCCATTTGGGTTGAAGAATGCCAAGGCTACCTATCAGAGGGTTGCAACCACCATTCCGCATGATATGATCCACAAAGAGGTCGAGGTGTACGTAGACGACATGATTGTCAAGTCCAAAGAAAGAGAGGGCCACTACACCGCCGTGGAGAAATTCTTTCAACAGATTAGAGAGTATAGATTGAGGTTGAATTCGGAGAAATGCACTTTTGGCGTAATAGTAAGGAAAATGCTGGGCTTTTTTATCACAAAGAGGGGCATCGAAGTAGATCTTTCTAAAATCAAGGTCATCCTAGAAATGCCACCATAAAGGACTGGAAAGGAGTTGCGAGGCTTTCTGGGTAAAGTGCAATTCATAAGATGGTTTATTTTCAAATTAATCTTGACTTGTGAACCACTTTTTGGTCTCCTGAAAAAATGGAAGAAATTCCGGTGGGATGATCGATGTCAATTTGCCTTTGAGCAAGTTAAGCAGTACCTCTAGAATCCGCCTGTGTTGTCGCCGCCAGAGCTGGGGAAGCCTTTAATTTTGTACCTGTCAGTGACAGACACAACTATGGAATGCATGCTCGCTCAAGAATCTGAAGATAAGGTGGAGAAAGCCATCTACTACTTGAGCAAGAAAATGCTAGATTATGAGACCCGCTATACTCCATTAGAGAACAGCTTGCCTAGCCTTGGTATGGGCTACCAGGAAGTTGAGGCACTACTTGTTAGCTCACTCTGTAATCCTGGTTTCAAGATTAGATCCCATCAAATATCTCTTTGAGAAACCAGCGCTTACAGGTAGGTTAGCTCATTGGTTGCTTCTCTCCGAATTTGATCTCAAATATGTCACCTACAAGTTGGTCAAGGGAAGAGCTGTAGCGGAGTTCCTGGCAGATCACCCGATAGAAGGGGATGAGACGGTGGAATACCTATTCCCAGATGAAGCCATTCTGCAAGTAGAGGAGGACACTTGGACAATGTACTTTGACGGAGCATCCAATCAATATGGTTATGGGATAGGTGTGTTGCTGATAGCACCCGACAACTCACATATACCTTTTAGCCTTCAAACTCAGGTTCAAAGTGTCCAATAATGAAGCAGAATACGAAGCATGTAATGATGGTTTAGAAGCCATCCTGAAACTAGGGACAAAAAGGTTGGATGTTATCGGGGACTCGAACTTAGTTGTTTCTCAAGCAAATCGAGACTGGAAATTCAAAGAAGAAAAGATGAAGGTTATTACTAGACCCTGGATGTTATGATTCCTAGGTTTGAAAAGCTGACTTTCACATATCTATGGAGAGAGAACAACAGGTTCGCTAACGCTTTAGCAACTCTATCTTCTATGGTAGACATCCCACTTGGAGTCCAGATGCGTCCGATTATCATTGAGCAGATAGACACGCCGGTTTATGAAACTATCGCCGTAATAGATGAAGTGCAAGGCAAAAACCCTTAGTACTACGATATTTGGAACTTCTTGGAAAAAGAGATTTATCCACCAGGGGCAAATGCCAAGGACAAAAGGGGAATATGGCGAATGGCCATCCAATTTATCTTCTGTGGAGGTAAACTGAATAAAAGAGGTAATCTGGGAATGCACAAGTTGTGTCGAAGAAGATGAATCAAAGCGCTTGATGGAGGCTATCCATGAAGAGAGTGCGGAGCGCACGTAAACGGAGTGATGTTAGCCCGGAAGATTCTCAAGCAAGGTTACTACTGGTCCACTATGGAGGAGGATTGTATTGGTTTTGTTCTGCGATGCCACAAATGCCAAATTCATGCCAATCGCGTGAACATCCCACCGTCAAAACTATACAACATGACTTCGCCATGGCCTTTCTCAGTCTGGGGAATCGACGTCATTGGTGCAGTCACGCCAAAACGGTCAAATGAGCATGAATACATTTTGGTGGCAATTGATTACTTTACAAAGTGAGTGGAAGCTTAGTCCTATGTAGTGTTGAAAGCATCGCATGTGGCCAAGTTCATCAGAAATAATATCATTTGTTGATATGGAGTCCCAAACGAGATCATATCAGATAATGGCTCCCACTTCAAGAAGAAGGTGATAAACTTGTTGAAAAAATACAATGTGGCTTTTCGTAAGTCATCTACATATAGGCCACAAACTAATGAAGCTGTTGAAGCCGCCAACAAGAACATCAAGAATATCTTGCAGAAGATGGTTTAAACCTACAAGGACTGGCCAGATAAATTGCCATTCGCACTCTGGGGCTATAAAACTTCAATCCAGACGTCTACAGCGACAACTCTTTATTCTCTTGTCTATGGGATGGAGGTTGTTTTGCTAATTGAAATAGAAGTCCCCGTTGTTACGAGTTATGGCTAAGTGTCAAATAGCAGAGGCGAACTGGCAACAGAACAAATTTGAGGAGTTGCTGCTGTTTGATAAGTGAAGGCTGACAGCATTGTATCACGTTCAGGGATACCAGCGCAGAATTGCTAGGGCTTTTAACATGAAAGTTAAGTCCCGAAATCTCAACGAGAGAGATATGGTGCTGAAAGACAAAGGAGCTTCCACTCATGACCCTAGGGTCAAGTTCAGACCCAATTGGACTGGTCCTTACATCATCAAAACTATCTGGTCGGGTGGAGCTGTTATTCTCATAGACCTAGATGGCCTAGAATTTTCACAACTGATCAACACAGACAAGTTTGAAAAATACTATCCCTAAGAGGCTCGCTAGGCTGAATACCCGGAAGGGCGACCTAGGCAAAAGTTAGAGCATGAAAAATTAGAAATAAAGCAAAACTGAGCTCGCAAGGTTGAAAACCCAAAAGGGCAACTTTGGCAAAAGTTAGAGCGCAAAAGAGTTAATACTTGAGTGAACCTGAACCAAACTATGTAAGGCTTGATTCCCATCTTTGGGATACGTAGGCAAACTCAACTTTCTCTCCATATGTCTGATCAGGTCATCTTTGTTTGTTCTTTATCTGAAAGTTCGGTTGTGATCTCTATTTTGGGAAAAAGAGTTGGTTACAATGCAGAGCAGTGGTGTTCAATTAGGGACATTTCTAATTCTTTTGATTCGGGGTTGTACATCTTGAGGATTGATTCCGTGCATGTCAAGTAGTGATCCTTTTTGAAAATGGTTTTGGAAAGTTTTAATAAAATTTGATTTTGTTCAAAAAATTACCTTTTACAACTTAGACCATTTTTGGACCAGAAGGAAAATGTTCAATGCTCATAACTTTAATTTCATTGATTTCAACATAAAGTCCTCCAACTCTTTGATACAAATCAAAGTTGCTTTTAATACATTGGAAAAAGGCTTGAAAAGAAAGGTCAAAGCAATAAATTAGGGGCATAGGTGAGTCAAGTACTCCTGCGTCCCCTGCTCGTGCTTGTGGAAGCTTCTAAAGCCAAAGTGGGCCCAGTTTGTGCCTCATCCTTAAGTCAAGCCAAGCACTTTCCAAAAAGGGCATAATTGAAAATAGGGGCAGGGGTCAGAAGTTCTCTCATCCTCCAAGCAATGAGGTACCTAGCCAAATGTGAACCACAGATGGGGAATGAAACCGAGTACTCTACCCGCTTCTCTGGGCGGGTCTGATCATACCCAAACTGACGTCTGAACTGGAAAGGGAAATAGAAAACACAGTGCGTGGCCGATCAACTGTATGCCAGGTTGTCGAGCCAAGCTATGTCAACAGCAGACCTGTTGCACATCCAGTTGCACCACTATCCCTCATTCGGAAAATCCACTAGTCAGTAGTGGAAGAAATAAGCTGAGTACTCAGCGCAAGAGTCCACTACCTTCAATGAGCAAATATACATAAGCAGAGGGCATATTGCCAAAAACCTCGCTAGAAAGGTCACCTCTATCACCGACATCAGAAAATTGATAGCTCTCCGTTGTGGGCCAAAGATCGAGCCTCGTGCAGAGTGAGCCCACACATCTGTCCCAAAGCTTGGGCGTGGCCAAAACAGAGCTGAGATATGATTTCCTCATCGCGCCGGGATTCCATTAGTGCCTGAAATTCTTCAATTGTCGGGCATATTTCTTGTCCCCCGAAGCGAAAGACGTGTGTAATTGGGTCCCAGCATCGGGCCGCGATATGGGGGAATGAAAAACAGAGTGGAGTACAGCTTAATGGAAAAAATGCATTTATGCCGAAACCCCAGAAATTTACCTTTTCTGTGCCGTCTAAAGTTGCTACCGAATCCGAGAGCTTTTCAGAAAAAAAAAATGGCTCCATTTGTGGAGGAAATTGCAGCTGAAATGAGGTTATGAAGAAAAATCACGAAGCTGAACCTTTTGTAGAAGATAAGGCTATGAGTGGAAGCCAACTGTCAACAATCGGGAGGTTCCTCACACTGGTGGCCAGCATGCCACCCCCTCTGGGCGACAACCTCCTCCTTTGGCCGATGATCCCTTTTTCTAGCCAGCGGTCCATCTATGTGTTGGACAGTGTTGGAAGCTTGTGTTTTTTGTTGATCTCTAAGTGTTTTAAGGTCTTGTTTTGAGTCCTTTTGGTTTTCGCAAGTTTGTTTATTTGTATTTGAGTTGTTTTTGCTTTGTTTATCGAGTTGTATTTTGTATTTTGTATTTTGTATTTTGGTTGTTGGTCCACTCATTACCCGATTAAGAACATTGTTTCAATCAAGTGCTCTATTGGCCAATTTGATCTCATGTCCATTTCATGCAAATATGGTGCTCATGATGCAAAAATGATTACACTTTTTATAAAAACTACGAAGTTTTATTCTGATCATGGTTTTTACAAAAGAGCAGCACAAGTTTCAAAGCAAAATAAACCTATCCAAAGCTGTACATGTGCTAATGCTACCAAACAAAAAGAAACTAAGTAAAAAAGTGCAAAAAAATTAGCGCCAGTCGCCTCAGGCCCGAGAGGCCCTCTTTGTCCTCATTCTCAGAGAAGAGGACTTGGGGGCACTATCTCCATCGGCACCGCTGTTCGAATCTGTCGCTGAACCAAAACCCTGAGCAGGTATCATTTCGGCTCTCTGCCTCAGAGTCCACCTCGACAACACCTCTGCTCTCGGAACCCGAGCCAGCATCATCGTCTCCACTCCCGGATGACTCAAAATGACGACTCGTTGGCTCCTCTGAGTCACTGATCTCAGCATCATCATCACTTAAGATGGGCTCTGAAGGACTGCTCTAGCCTCGAGTGCCCCTGTCTCTGCCTCTACCGCGGCTCACATCTTCGCTGCGAGCTGGAGCTTGTCTCTCTCTCTTCCCTACTATTGAAGGATGTACTGCCGATGCTGGTGTTGCTACTATTGTCGGAGTTGTCTGTGCAGGTGGAATCCGGAAGAAACAGTATTCAATATATCAGCTACAATGTGTGTATCAGATACAAGCATAGTATGCATAATAAGTGGTATGCAGAAATCAGATACAGTATGAGTATAGTGTGTGAGTACAGTATGCCAATATTGTGTATCAGTATAGTTTGGGAAAGGCTACAGTTGAAATGTCGGTGTATCGATGGAAATATGATAGCATGAAGCATGGACTAAAGGAAATCACCTGGATGCCGTGGAAACCAAGCAGCGTCTCCCTCTTCTGCACCATGCCCCAACTCGAGACAGCTCCCCATGTACTCTATGGATGCTTGCAAATGCATTTGAATAATCAGTGTTCGTAATAAACATATCTAAAATGAAATGTGGGGTGCAAATCATAAAATATGGTCCATACCTAAGACAAACCCCGAACTCTGACAAGCTCGTGTCCAGCCTCGGCCTGCTCGATTGGAACGTGGTAAGCAGCCCCAGTAGGCTGCCAGCATGTGAGCGCAGTGGGAAGCTCTAGCCAACGGGTGCTTTGCTCCGCAGGTGGAGCCCCTCTAGCATGGACCCTAGTCGTCCTAGTCGGCTCTCTCGTAGCAAGAGCCCTTACTCTCTCGCCTCCATGAGCACCTGTCAGAGGTGGCATGAGGTGGGTCTGAATAAAGGTAGCGTAGTTGCCCTCACCTCTGAAGAAATCAGTGTCCAAGCCCACCATGAACTAAATGACTGCATCAACAGATATGCTATCCGCTGACCTCATAAACTCTGGGAGTGGCATCAGAACGACCAGATTCGGCAAGCCCACGATTTGGAGAACGAATCTCTCTCTCAATAACCAAGCCCGACAAACTGGGCCCTGCAGCGGGATCCAGAAGCGCGATGTGGCCCACGTTCCTGCGTACTAGTCCCATACCTCGGTCGGCATCTTGGCCCAAGGCTACCACAAGATCTGCAAACAGAGAGTGTATAGATTGTTAGTTGTCGTCGGCTGCTAAAATATGAATCATAACAGTTGTAAAGCAAAAATGATTGTATTTCGGGTTACCACGTATGAAAGTAGTAGCGGAAGAAGGCGAAGGACTCGTGACTCTGGCGCTGGCATCGACCATCATATCGCCTCGAGTAGGGAACCATTGGGGAGAGCTCCTCCATGGGCTCTGCGGCGAGGGCTGGAAAATACACATAAACCCATAGTTGCAAGGAAAGTGCAGTGATATGTGATCAACAGAGCATGAACAGATATAGAAAGTGCAAAGCAGAAAACACGCAGCCTGAACAGATATAGAAAGTGCAAAGTAGAAAGCACAGGGTATGGACAGATACAGAAAGTGCAAAGTAGAAAGCACAGGTGTTGAACAGATATAAAGCATAAAATGTAAAGCAGAAAGCGTAAAGTGCAAAGGGGGAAATCGAAATGCATACCTCCCAGGCTCGCCAGTTGCCTCCGATCCGCTCTCCCTTCAAGCGGGAGAGAGAGCTCATATAGCCTTACAGGGTGACGAGGCCAACTCTGCCCCAGTCATAGAAGCATACCCGAGGAAGGGTCACTAGGGCACTCAACAGATATAAGCCCACGGTGTTCCACCTATTTGAAAACAAGGTAGTACTGAGGACAAACATCAGGAAACCTCTAGCATACTGCTCCGTCTCCTCTAATGTCTCGGGCTCGCTCCCTCGGAACTGCTCAGTGAACCAACTATATCTAACCATAACTGGCCGGTACAAAGGTGGGAACGCTTCCAACAGATCGATCCAGGCTGCCTCCCACTCCACCATGTTGGTGTCAAAAGGGATCAGATCACCCCTTACTCCTAAGCCTGTGATCATGGCGAAGTCGTAGGGAGTTATCGACATCTCCCCGGTAGTAGAGAAGCGGAAGGAGTTGGTGGTGTCCCACCATCTCTCCACAAGAAAAGGGCGAAGCTGGTCTCATCAACAATGTCACGAACTCCAGCAAGGAGCTCGTTATACCAATCTCTCGCTGTCATAGCTCCGTACCCCCTGTAGGCACGAGACTCTCCTCGTGGCAAAGAACAGATGAATCAGATCAGGCAATGATGAAAAAGTACAGTTAGATGAAAGGCAATGCAAGAAATGACAGGCAGGAATGCATGAAAATAGAGTTCATACCACGGCGGTGCTGGATGAAAGGTGGGAGGCCGACTTTCTCAACAAGAGGTCCTGTGGTACATCGAGAGCAAAATCGTTGAACCGCCTAATGCCTCTGGTAGCAATATGTGAGTGCAGAGATGATATCTCTCCCGATCAAAAGGTCGTACTCTCAATGGTAGCGGCTCTGGCTCAAACTCAAGCGCAAACTCCGCCTCGAGGTGGGCCTCAATACCCTCAGTCACCTCGCCAGTCTCAGCAACTATCGGCTCCTCTACCTCGGGAACGAGTGGGAATGCAGGCGAAACCTCTAGAGAAGCCTCGTTGTGTGGAATCTCATCCGCTATCTGGAAAAAGGGATGAAAATGAGTGAAAAGTAGGTGAAAAATGAAGAAAAATTGAGACAAGAGGGTAAACTTGGAAAAAGTCAACCCTAGGAGAGAGAAAATTGGAGAAAAAGTCAAAGCCTGACAAAGTTCACGAGACCTGAGAGAAACTCGAGGAGAACAAGCCTAAAGCGGTGAAAATCCAAGAAAAAACGTTGAAATCAAAATCTGATCAATTCAAAATGTTAAGAATCAAGAGGGATTTACGAAAAAAGTTTGCGTGGGGCATTGGAAAACGTGTATAAAACACAAATCTAAAGAGAAGGAGCACCTAGAGACAGAGAGAAGATTTTCGGACTTAGGGTTGTATAGCAATGAAGTGTTATGATGTATATTTAAAGACCCGTGGATGAAAAGTCAAAAATGCCCCGATCTGCCATCGGTGGCCGGCAAAGTGTTTTGATGGCCGGCAGCATCTCCTGGTGGCCGGCAGGTGGCCGGTGGTTCTCAGGTGGGTCCTGGTGTTGTTTGGAGCTTCTTCTTCCAGAGTGGTTTGTGGAAGGTTCTATTTTGGAAGCTTGCAGCTACGTTCCAGTGTGTGAACATGTCCCACTTGCTACTCTGAACAAGGTGTATCCTTTTGAACGTGTTGTAACTCTTTCAAGTGGTAAATCGGAAGTTACTACCGAATATCATTTTATTCATTTTGTTAAATTATGTCTTTGCTCTCTTTCGTTGTATAGCACATGCATTTCACATTACATATGTGGCATGCGTATCTTACATCATTCGTGATTCATGCATAGAACATGCCGTAATCATGCATAGAATATGCTTTTGTATCTTGCATAGAACATGCCTTCAATTAACATCATGCGTCGGTTGTCTATCTTGCATGGAATACGCATTGTCACTGAATCTTACAATCACTTTGTGTATTTGAATCACACGTTCACTTTTGTGCATCTATCGCATACCTCTCTATTTTATCTCGGGATGCGTGAAGTACGAGCCCAAGCAGTTTTTCTCATCTTCTCATGATTTTTAGCATGATTAGAGTATCTCAGAAAGCATGACGCGCGACTCTAGGTGTGTTTTATCTCAAGACGCATGAAGCGCGAGCCCAAGCTTTTTTTCTCCTCTTCTCGTGATTTCAGCGCGATTGGAATATCTCAGGATGCGTGACGTGTGGCTCTAGGCATGTTTTATACTTGGGATGCGTGAAGCATGAGCCTGAGCAATTTTTTTCCTCTTCTCACGATTTCAGCGTGATTAGAGTATCTCGAGGCACGTGACGCATGACTATGGGCGTGTTTTATCTCAGGACGAGTGAAGCGCAAGCCTAAGCAATTTTTCTTGTTTCGTAGGGTGCGTGAAGCGTGAGCCTGAGTGAGTTCTCTTGTTTCTCGAGACGTGTGAAGCGTGGTTTTTCTTGTTTCTCGAGATGTGTGAAACACGACCTCGAGCGGTTTTCGTTCTTCTAGTTCTTAGAACGCGTGAAACGCGGCCTCGAGCGGTTTTCATTCTTCATTTTCTCGGGTCCTGTGAAACATGACCCTGAGTGGTTTTCATTTCTTAGTCTCTCAGGATGCGTGAGACGCGACCTTGAGGTGTGTTTTCCTTCCTCGTCTCTTGTTTTGGCATGGTTAGAGTATGTTTTATTTATCTTTTTGCATGGAACTTGTGTTGGTGAAGCTACTCATTCATATGTTTTTATCTTGTTATATTGCTTTTTACATCTGTTATTGCTTATTGCAATATCTCGCATGATCATGAGTTTTCAAAATAGCCGGCTTCGCGAAGCATGTGAGTCCAGCTTTCAAAGTCACTGTGCATATCATGTGCATTTTGCCCCAGAACTACGCTAGTTTGAATCTTTGGAAAGGGTTATGTAGGCAGCCTACGGGCTCTACCATTTATTTCTGTCCTGATTGTTTGTCCAAGTCTTATGGCCTTGTCAAAATGGGTCGTCTTCGAGCTTTGACATTCAATCATGTCATTTCATGACTTCGAGTTCTGTCAAAGAGGGGCAACTATGGACACCCCATTTTTTACAGCCTTTATGACTTGGACGTCATCGCTTACACACCCAATGATGAGTGCATATGCTTGTCAAGTGCTTGAAGTTCTCAGCGGAATGCCACAACTTTGAGCCTTTCAAACCTTGCACCCCTGTTGCCTTGTTTTTGGACCAAACCCAGTGATTTTTAAGCTTGTAACCCCTAGTGGCCTGCCGGCCATTGCTTTGGGCTGCCGGCCATCAGTTCTGGTTGCTGGCCACCAATGTCTTTTGTGACAGCTGTGCCAGCTATTTGCACAGATGCTTGCATTTGGTCCCACGTGTATGGTTGGATGTTTATGAGAGAAATTCATGTTTTCTATATATAGATGACCTCTCTCTTATATTTTGAAGTTAGAGAAATTTTGGAGCAAAATTTTTCCTCTCTCTCTTGCAAATTTCTTAACTCTTGCTTACATATCCTTCACCTTTGCCTATACACTCTTAACCAAACCTCTCCATCTTTGAGCTGAGGCATCTTTGATCATTGTTTGAGCTCTTGAAGGTGTGCTTGCCTTGGTTTATTGCTTGGAATTGATTTCCTGTTCAAGAGGTATAAAGCATTGCCTTTAAACTTGCTTTATCTACTCTTTTCCTTACTCTTTTCCAACTGTTTTTTAGCTATAAAAACTCTGTATTTTTGGGCTAAAACTTGGGTTTTAAGGCCAATAAAGGTTGAGGTGTGGTTCAGCCTTCTTTACACCTTGTCCTCAAGGCCTTTACCCTTGAGTTTCCACCTTTGTACTATCTTTTTTTGAGCCTTTAAACACTAACTTTCAAAGTTATTTCAGTGGCTAAAATCATGGTTTGAAGTCCAAAATTGGAGCGGTTAGCCTCCCCTCCTTGTATTTTGCTTACTAGTCTAGCATGCTCCATATTTTAGCATATTATTCTAGCTATTTTTGTTTTAATTCTAGCATGTTTTAGGACTATTTTTAGACTATTTTAGGACTACCTATAAGTGTTTGTTGCATTTGAGTTTGTTTTGCATGCTTATAGTGTAATTGTCCTCACGAGTTTGGTGTTTTAGGCCTTATACACCACCTTATTTGAGTTGATTGCATTTATTTATGGCTGTCCATACTTTTGATAACTCTTAATCACCTCTGCAACCTCCCTTCTTTCTTTGCTTTTATTTTGCTTTGAAAGTGGTTTCAAATTACTTGTTCATTTAAGCATGAGATTGAGATGTCATGCTTAATGGTTTAATCCCTTTGGGGGTTCATTACCAACGGTATGATGTCTCTTTCATGGCTAAAACAACTCTTGGTTTAAGCCCTTTTTCTATTAGAGGACTTAACTTCACCTGTTGAACTCAATTCACTAAAGAATAGATGGTAATCTAAAATGAAGTAATAAAATGGAGGCTAAAAAAAGGTGCAAGATAATAACTTGTTTGGGTTCAATCGGACGTCAATTGAACCCATGAGTCTTAAGTCATTTCATACTCATTAGTGATGAAAACGGTTCAAGATTCATTGTCAACTACTTCCTTTGATCTTTCAAGATAGAGAGTTGGTTTTAAGAGTCTTATTTTATTGCATTTATTGAGCTTGCACACTTTGGTTCATAGGCCATCACGCAATAAAATTGCTTCTATTGATGGTTTGTGAACCAAGCTTACTACTCCTTTGATCTGTTCATGATAAGGAGGGGTAAATTGTGCAAACAAACCCTTGAGAGTACACTGCCTTTGCTCTATTTGCTCTCTGTTGCAGCATGGAAGTTCTGTCATTAGTGGCTGACAGGCCATCATCAGTGGACGACAGACCCTCTACCGGCCACCAGTGCAAAATCAAGCAATGTTCTTCTACGGCAGAACAGAGTTGGTCTGGAGGTGGAAATCAGTGCATGTGTTCCACTATGCAACAGAGACATTCAGTAGAAGAAACAGCGCCTTTTCGGGTCAAAACGACATTCATGCATGGGCCTTCCATCAAGCATCCGGATCCATTGTGCTTAACATAGTCACATTGTAATTAATTAGTTAGAATAGCTAGTTCGTTATGTGTTGTAATTATTTTAATTAGTTAGATTAATTAAATTAATTCGGTTTGTAATAATTAGTTAAGTAGTTTAGCTATTTATTCCTTTTATTTTGTAATTGTTATTTAAGTAGCTTAGCTTTAATTAGTTAGTTAGCTAGTTTGTTCATTCGGACTCTCCTTTTCGAGAGCGCAATGTTGTAATAATGTGTATGTCTTCCATCCTCACATATTTCTCCCTTTTATTTACTGCTTATGATGGTTAGAGTAAAGCATCATGTTTCGTTTAGCATACTTCATGTTTGCATCCACTAGTCTTGCATGTACCGGGGCTCGGTTCATCATTCTAACTCGCATTGTAAGTTTAAATACTTCTTTGAATACGTGCATAGACCGCATGCTATTTAATTGATTCATATGCCATAGTAGTACCCGAGCCTATTAGTTGCATATTGTATGTGTTGCATTAGTCATATTGTATAGTTAGGGATCATGCATTTTTCTAACTCTTTTATCTTTTGGCTTGGAGTACTAGATGAGCCTTTACTCGCTTAAGCATAATTGCATGAGTGTCGATGTTGCCGTGTGGCTAATTGCTTAAATGCTATAAACTATTTGAATGCATGTGGATGGAGACTAATTGCTTGAATTTGAATAATTTGAGTAATGTTTATATGCGATCACTTTCTCAAGTGGTACATATTCGAAACAATTTTCAAAACGAAACACGAATCAAGTGTTCCAATTCTTGCGATTTAGTCTATACTTGTGTGTGTGCGCATCACATACTAATGCTAGCCTAATGAAATGGAACAAGAGCATATAATGTAGATAAGATTCATATCATGATTAGTAGAGGCCGATCTTTGATCAGCCGAGTAGGGGTGCTCAATTCATGACCTTCCCCTCTTGTACCTAAGTTCCCGAACCAAGACAATCTTGGTGATGACGGACATGTGCCCTTGGCATGAGTCATTTGTTTCCTAAATTTCCCAAAATTCTTTAAGGGGGGAGGTTAGAGCGATTCCGATTTTGACCCGACCCTTATTGTATCCTGGGCTCGAGTTTCATAATTCTATATTGTTGTTCTTGTCTCTTTTTCCCTTATTCCACATTGAAATTGAGTATTGGAGTGCATTGGTTGTGTTTGGAACAGGTTGGTTGCTAGTTGTTGCCTAAATTTTGGCCTCTTCACTCGAGCGAAACTTCTTGCACTCGAGCCAGCTTTGTGAACTCCTAGTACTTTTGCAGGCTTGCAAAGATACTGGGAGGGTAGTGTTCTTCGCTCGAGCGAAAACTTTTGCACTCGAGCCACGATCTTCTATCTGTAAAACTTCTGGGAGTGTATATTCTGCGCTCGAGCCAAGCTTCCTGAGCTCGAGCGAGGTGACTTATTTGTGTCTGGTCGCTCAAGCGACAACTCTTGCACTTAAGTGAGCTGTGTGTATATCAGTTCACAGAAACACCTTTTCACATCACTTTTTGACATATTTTCTCTCAAAAGCCCTAGACCGACTCTCTCTCTCTCTCTCTCTCTCTCTCTACATTTTCACCTAGATCTAGTGGGTTCTCTACCCGTGTGCCTTTGTTAAAAAGGTGGTATGTCTCAAGAGCTCTCTTTTGATCTGATTAAAGCTTGGTTTCGACGTCTTTGCAATTCCTTCATCTTTTGCTTTGGCCTTCTAAGCTTGAGGTATGGATTTTCTACACTTGCATATGGTTTTTTACTTAGTTGTTTGATGTTGTATGGACAAGATTGGGATTTGGAGGATTTTAGACAAACCTAGGGTTTTGATTCAAAATCCCAAAAGGGGTTTTCGAATGAATGTAATAGGAACGATTATGGGAGTAGATATGAACTTGTATTGTGTTAAAATAGTTGATTTTGGTGTTTGGGATAAACGTGGGGAAAAGGGGAGCTTGGCCCTAAAATGACTCAAATGATTATTTTGTATAAATAATGGAATTGGTAGTGAAAGTGTAAAATTGGGAGGTTGTTTATATAAATGGTAGAGTTAGATATGTATTATCTTGCACCTATGAAAATTTGGATAATTTATTTGTTGTAAAGATTGTATATATGTTTAGAATTTCTGTTTTGGGCTATCGGTAGAGGATAGTCATAATTATTGTAGAAATTGCATGAGGATTAAGCGAATTGAAACTAATCTCTTATTGTTGTCATTGAATATGACTGTGTTATAATACATTGTACATATATGACAATTGAGAGGGGAAATGAGATGTACTCCATATGTGAGAGGAGAAAGGGAATGGACTCCATTGAATTAAGTTGGCCTGTGTGTCCTGGGTGCAAGTCCCAAAAACCACGCGTATACATGGGTATCGATTCCCACGAATAAAATTTCTGTAAAAGGGAAAATTAAAGTGTTGTGTATATATAGGTTTGAGAACCATTGAGATGTAGTCTCAGTTATGAAACGCCTCAAAAATAACCCAACACAAATTAGATACATCAACCAACATCCATTGAAGAATAATAGTAAGTCTCCAGCCTTTACATCATTGATCAATAAGATTTGTACAAAAGTCCCACATGCGAATTATACATTCAAAGATATAGAATACATGAATCTATAGCATGTAGAACATCAAATCTACAAAAATAAATAAAATGCCCTCGAGGGCTTACATCTTCCAAGGCTTAAACCTGGTTACACAAAAATGGCCTCTCGAACCAATACATGAATAGCTCTTGGTTAGCAAAATAAATCACAACAAAAATAGAGTCATTTACTCTTCACAAAATACGTCCACGCCCTCAACTCGGCGGGATCACCACATCTTTTCCTGCACCAAATTCCCCTATAGGGGTGACTGTAGACGCGCTCTGGGGGCTTTGGTTCTACAGTTCGGACTCAAATGTCACGGTTCTGAATCTAATCCCGCAAAGTGCAATGCGAGACCGATAAATCACCAAAGAGTCCAAATCCGGCAAATCGTTTTGGAAAACTGATTTTTAAGAAAGAAGTGCCAAACATGGACTGCTTTGCCAGATACAGAGTTGCCACCTAAATATTTTATTTTGGGGGAATTTAGGAAACCCTGACTCGTGCCTAAGGCCACGTGTCCGTCATCACCAAAGTTGCCTCGGCTCGGGAACTTGGGTACGATTAGGGAAGGTCATCTATGAGCACCCCCGCTCGTCCGATCCGAAGATCGGCCTGTACTAAGCATGATATCAAGTTTTTGAAAACACATGCATTCTTATTTCGGTTAATTGGCTAATCTTTACTACGTGATGCGCACAGCAAAACAAGTATAGACTAGATCGCCTAACTTGGAACAAAGCATCGCATATCCGTTTGTTTGGAAATGGTTTTGAATTTTACTACTCGCAAGTAGGCTAAAACATGGATTTCGATGAATTATTCCAATTCAAGCAATCCAACCTTCACCCACAGGCATTCAGGCAGTTATACATAAGCAATTAGCCTCATGGCAAACATGCTTTCATGTTAACATTCACATACATGCAAGATGCTAAAACATAAACACTCACTGTGTACTCCAAGCTAAAACAAAGAACTAGTTAGTAATCAATGCATGATCCTAATTCATGTTAAGATGGCTAATGCAACACATGCAAAATGCAGCTAGAATAGGCTCGGCTAATCTAAGATGGCATGTGAGATGCAATTTAGTACATGTATTCAAGTTGGAATTGAAATACGATGTAGTTAGCATGATGTGCCGAGCTCGGTGCATGCAATACAGATGAATGGATGCAAATATGCATAGCATAAGGATGCTAAAATGAAATATGTCCTAAAAGTAACCATCATAAGCAGGTAAGTAAAAAGGAGAAAGACATGAGGTTGGAAGACATGCATCACACACACACGCGCTTATTAAATAATTGCGCCCTCTCGACGGAGGGACCGAAAGAATAATACAAACCATTTAATTAAATAACTAACAAGCTAATTAATTATTACACAACACTTAACTAATTAAACAAATTAACTAAGCTACAAAAAACAGTAAAGAGGCCTCGAGAAGAGGGACAAATGCATGCTCGGTCGGTTTCGCTCGGAAATCCATTGCCATGCTTCATGTTGCCTCTGTTTGCACTGCTCTGCACCTCTGAAAACTGCACAAGTCTTAAGGATGCTTCTGAACCACTCCCTGAGTGTTGTGGGAGGTCATCGGCCAAAAGATAGGACCATCGGCCAAGGTAAACTGGTCATCGACCAAAAATGAGGTTCTCGGCCAGATGTTTTTAGCCGACCGGCACTGAAGATGGGCGACCGGCCATATCTTCCTGCAGAATGTTGTTTTGTTGCAGCAGAGGACAAACAGAGCATGGCAATGCATTTTCAAGACAATGTATGCACAACCACCCTCCCTATCATGTCATGAGCTCAAGGGAGTATGGTTCTCAACCCTCGGGCCACCAATCACGCATTTCAATGCATGATGGCCAAAGGAGCCAAGTGCGCAATTTAATTTCAAATGAAATGCACGAAAACACATAAGGGGCCCCAACCTCTATCATGATTGATTAAGAGGCAAGGGATGCACACACAATGCAAGCAATGCAATGCAACCTAAGCATGCAAGCAAGCTAATGCAATAGGCATACAATTTAAATATGCAAACATACAATGTAATAGGCATGCAACAACATGCAATACGATAAGCATGCAACAACACACAAACCGCATGATCTATGGACTTATACTGAAAATGGATAGACCTCAGCCGTACCAAAAACAGTGACCAAAATGATGAATTGATGACATGAAATGCACATACAAGCATGCACGTGTAATGGTCCACCAACAAGGCATAAAGGTAACAACTCTTAAGCATGAGCAATGAGTGAAAATCATGGATGTATGACAATACTATAAGCCCTGAAATTAAGCATGGAATGATGCCAAGGCATGCAAACATCACAAGTATAGCATGGTAGGGACCTCGAAACTCAAGACTAGTCAAGGCATTTGCACTATAGCTATACAAAACATGAGTCATATGGCCAATACAACCCAAAATAGTCCTAGAGCATGCCAAAACAATGACAAAACATGCATGGAGCAAAGCCAAAACAAGCTAGCATGAAGGGTCAAAACATAGAGTATGCAAGGCCAATAATGAGGTTTACATTGCACCTACCAAAGCCAAGCATGTGATGACTTAACCAACAAAAATCAGAGTTATGGCATGTCAAACTAACACCCAAAAATGGATCAATACCAAGTCAAAACATGTTAGAATAACAAGCTCACTCATTAGGCATGCAAGACTAGTCTAGAGGACTTACACTACAAGTGTAAGAAGCAAACGAGGGATGCTCTAACCAAGTAAAAACAAAGCTATATCATGGCAAAATAAGACCCAAAACACACTGAAATGGTGGTCCAAAAGCCTAGGCAAGATGGCATACGCATGGGCTCTTTTTCAAGGCATAAAGCATGAACCCTTCAAAACATTGAAGGAGTGAAACATGTGAGTGGATGGCAATGAAACATGCTCTGAAATATCATTCCAAATGATACTAAATCATGCAAATAACCCAAGCAATGCATGCTAGTGGCTTGGAAACTCAAGGCTAGTGAGCTAAAATGCACTATGGCTATACAAAGCATGGCATGCATGACCAAAATAACATAAATCAGACCTAGAGCATGCTAAGACATGACCAAAATCTTCTCAGAGTCAAGCCAAAATCATGCTAGAATGATAGTCAAAAGCATGATGCATGTTAGGCTAGTGTGCAAATTTACACTACAAGTGTATAGAGCATGCAGGCAACAACCAAACCAAACCAGCTTGAAACAGAGTTAGAGCAGGCCCAAAAAGTCACAAAAATATGCTTGAAAAGAGCTAACATAAGCCACAAAAAGATGCTACTTTATAGAGCTAACAAGGCATGGCATGGAGAGACAAGGAGGGGAGGCTATCCCCTCCCATTTGGGACCTCAAAACAAGCTTTTTACCACTGAAAATCCTTTGGATTTCAGTGGTTCTAAGGCCACGAAAAGTTGTTTTAAAAGGCCTTAGAAGATGGCTCAAAAGCTATGCAAGCTAAGGAACAAAAGGAAGAAACAACCCCCTAACACAAAATAGGCCTAAACCATCATTTTGAGGACTGAAAAATAGAGTTTTCTTCAGTTCAAAACCAAGCCAAAAACAATTTAAAAGGGTGGCAAAACAAGCATGCAAAGTTGGCCAAGATAGTGTACAAAATGAGCTTAAAAGAGAGAGGGGCTTACCCTTGAAGCACAGCTGCAAAACAGGTCCAAACTCTGAGCTAAAACTGGCTTTTGGAGCTCAAAATGATCCTCAAAGAACCTCAGCACAATGGTAGTTGAGTTTGATCAAGGATGCCTAGGCAAAGGTGAGGTATATCTCCAAGTATAGCTCTTATTATGCACACAAAGGCAAGAGAATGAGAGAGAGGCAGAGATTTGGCTCTGAAATTTCTAGAGAGAGAGGGACTTTTTAAAGTGAGAAGCTCCCAAACTTGTCCAAGAAGTTCTACCTTTGAAAATGAGAGATATAGCCTCATATATAGCAAAAATGAGCTCAAGGGCGAAAATATCTGATTATAGGACAGCTGGAGCTTGCTGGAAACAGCTGGAGGAGAAATATCTGTCAAAAATCTGAGTTTTGGACACTTTTGGCCGACTGGCCATCTTTAGTGCCGACCTGCCACCATTTTTGGCCTATAAAGTTCACTTTTGGCCGACATATAGCTGCTGAGGTCAAATTGTGGCCGGTGGACTTCCATAGAGGCCGATGGAAAAAATCAATGTTGGTCCCTGACTTGAAGAAAGTCTAATTCCTTCATCTGGACTCCTTTTTAGGTCATTCTTGAGCCTAAATTGTAGCCCCAGAAGTCTTCTTTCCAAATATGCAACTATCACCTCAAAATTCCATGTGTGCTAAGAGATATCCCTCTTTTAGTGAAGGCTACTTAGTTTCGGTCCAACCGGAATGATGCCCAACTTCAACCAAGCATATCTCCCCCATCCGGACTCGGCTTTAGGGTTTCTTAAGTGAAAAATGAAGCCCCGGAAGTCTTCTTTCAAACGGTGGTGGCCTCATAGCTTAAATCCCAATATACAAAAGGATAGGCCTGATTTAGCGAGGGCTGCTCGACTCTCTCTTAGCGATTCATACCCAATCTTCTTCTCCAACTTGGTTTCTTCCCTCTTCTCCTCTTTTCTTCAACTCCAAACCCCTAAACAAGGTGTTTTGAAATATTTTTCAAAGATCTCAACTCTCTTTCATTCATTTCCACTTTGTCCTTGCTCGATTTACCGAAAAGCGCATCATTTAACAAAATGTGAGCCTCAGAGCATCATAGAAACTTTATTTCAAAAATGTTTTGAAAGAGAGGGTTTTAAGGTCTAAAAACCATTCAAAATAGTTTTGGTCCAAAATGGGGTGTAAGGTTGGGATTTGACTCTCCTCTTGCCGAAGAAATTGAACTTTGCTCTGCATAGCCTGCATCACTAAGTAAACCATCAGTAATGCCCAAGTCTTAAGGGTGGTCAAAAATGGGGTGTTTACAGGTGAGCATAGAGCCCAGTAGAGAATCCCTTACAAAATATATATAGTTATGCAAGAATTCCAATATCTAATTCAAATACCATGCAATGCCAATTAAAAGAAAAATCACTTTTTGCTCTTCTTTTGAAAACATCATGCTCAATGATAACTTGAATCTCAACAATTTAAAACTTACAATTTAATTCAAAGGAGCGGTAAATACAACTCAGATAGTCCCTAGGTTGGTGTCTGCAAATAGGCTCAACTAGTACTACCAAAAAGCCCACTTTACCGGTTACTAACCGGAAGGGAAGTGATACCTCCTCCACGCGTGTTTTCGGTCTTTCACCCTGGACACTCAGGCCAACTTAATCCATCTTATCTACACCTCCTATCCGGAGTTACCAACATATTTACCCCAAAACATTTCATTGATTCTCATTTCAAACATATTCTTTTCCCAATGTAAGCTTTTCCATTACTCAAATTCAAAATGTACAACTACCATTTCAAAGAGGATGTAATGCAATAATCAACAATGTTTCATGACAATCCTCCATCTTTAAGTATCTCAACAACAACCCAATGTTAACTGAAATTTCCATTTATGTTTCCCCCTTCAACGTTAATTCACAAAATGCTACATGTTTAATCAAATCTATCAACACGTAGGAACCTTTCCAAATCACAATTTTCATAATTCATGGAACTCAACAATGTGCCAGTTCATAGTTACACGTGTATATACATTTAACAATAAATTCAATTATGGTCTCTAAATTCTCATACATCAAGAAGTTGTCATATTTGCAAACACAATATGAAATTTCCACTCACTCCTTCGTGTAACTGTAGACACTCCATTTTTGACCGTCATCAAGACTTGGACGTCACCGTTTGAACACTCGGTGATCATCCATGTTTGTGTTCGTCCTGAGTTCCCGGAGGTCTCAGCCACGCGCCTTGCCTCAGGATCTCTCGACTTGACTATTTTGTGTTTGGTTTTGCACCAAACACTTGTGTTTTGCCTTTGAGGGGCAGGGAATGGCTTGTTGACCATCCCCACACATCACCGGCCATGGCTTGAGGCCACCGGCCACTGGTTTGTTGCCTCCGGCCAAATGTTTGGCTGACCGGCACTCTTTGTAGTCGACCGGCCATCTATTTTGGTCAAATTGCATTTTTTGCTGGCCGACCACTGTGCATCTGCTTTTGCAGATATTTTTATGCCAGCTGTGCTAGCTGGCATACACCTTTGCTCCCCTCCATACACGTGCATGGAGGGATCTCCTTCTTGACTAGCTTACTTGAGAAGCTTTGCAAGAGTGAGCTCTATAAGAGGGAGCCTCTTCTCCCTCCATTAGGGTTACAAAAAAATTTCAGCGGAGCTCTGAGATTGGGGTTTGAATTTGTATCTATTCCATTTCTATATCTCTCTCTCTCTCTTTTTGCCTTGTGTGTGTGTTTGGTCTTACTATTGCACACAAACACCTAGTCCTACACCTTCTCTTGGTTGCTGAGGGACCAGAAGGCTGTTCTTGGTGTTTTTGGGTGGTTATGAGCTTGAAGAAGCTGCTGGAGCATCATTCTTGAAGAGGGTCAACAAGGGTAAGAACTTACTCCTTTTGTTCCCCATTCTTGCTTAGCTTTTTTGCCTACCTTGCACCTATTTTTGAGATTAGTATATAACATATAAAAGTCTTGTTTTTACTTGCTTAAAATAGTTGTTTAAGGTTCCTTTGAGCTTTGGGGTTGTTTGACCCCTCATAGGCCTTGTTAGGCCCTATTTTTGTGCTATTTTGGTGTGCTCCAGGACCACCTTGTTTGGGCCTCCTCACCACTGAAATCTTGAGGGATTTCAGTGGTGAGGATGGTGCCTTAAGGTCCTAAGAAGGAGAGGGCCACCCCTTCTCCTTGTTGTCTTCAATAATGGCCATTTAAGCCTCATTAGTGAGCACCTTGTTTAAGTGTATGTTGGCCATGCCTTAACTATTTTTTATGCTTATCTTGCCATGATATAGCATTGTTGTGAGTTGGTTTAGGTACACCATGCTTGCTTACCATACATGTCTTGTAATGCCATGAATTGCCTTAACATGCCTTGTGCTTTGAGCCTTGTTTCTAGCATGTTTTTGGCTTAGCTTTGTGAAGCTTTTATGCTTGTTTTAGCATGCTAAAGGTCTGTTTTTGGTCATTTCGGTTGTCCATGCTTTGCTTTGTATAACTACCATGTAACCTCTCTTGTATGCCTTAAGCATTGACCCCTCTAGCACGCCATCCTTGCATCATTTCAGTGGTTTGGAACCACTTGTCCTGTCATTTCAGTAGTCATGATATGCTCATATGCTTGCATTTGATGCCCCTTTCATGCTTTAAAAGGTTGGTGTTTCTTGCTCCATGTTTGTGCCATTGTGTATGCCTCTAGGATTAGATCATTTAGATGCCATCTAAGTGGTTTTGGGGTCTTACTTTTGCATGATTTAGGACTGTTTTAGTTCATTTTGGTCATTTGCTTCATATGTCATATGGCCATGGTTTAAGTCCTTGGGCTTGGTGGCATGCCTAGCTTGCATTGTAGATTGGTTTGGCACCTTCTATAACATGATTTCAGAGCTTATTTTGCATGCCATTTGTCCATGTTTGCATCCTCTTAAGTGTGCTTGAGAGTTGTTTCTATATGCCTAAGTGTTGGTCGTTGTGTGCATGCATGTTTGCATGTCATTTTACCTTCATTCTTGAGCATGTTGGCTACTGTTTTGGGCTTAGTATAGAGCTGCCCAAATTAGTTTAAGTCCATAGTTCGCATGTTGTTGCATGCTCACCTTGTGTGTTGTTGCATACTTGTGTGTTGTCACATGTTTAGGTTGTTTAACATGTTTGCTCCGTGTGTTGTGGCATGATTGAATGAAGTCACATGCTTGCTTGCATGCTTGAACATCCCCATTGTATTGGGCATACTTATGGTTAGCATGATTGTCACATGCCTTGTATGCTTGTTCGCATTGCTCACGTTGCATACTAGCTCATATGTCTAGGTTGCATTGCATTGACATGCATGCTTAGCCTCTTGAATTGAGTATGATAGAGGTTGAGCTCCTTGCTTGTTTATGTGCATTTCATTTGAAATCAAAGTGCATAACTTGGTTTCTTGGGCCATCACGCATCGAAATGCGCGATTGGTGGTCCGAGAATCGAGAACCATGTCCCTTTGAGTCATAAACATGATAAGGGATGTGTTGGTGCACACATTTGCTTGAAATGCATTGCTATGCCTTGTTTTTCCCTCTGCTGCTGTCCAAACAAGATTCTGCAGGAAGATTTGGCCAGCCGGCCATCTTTAGTGCCGACCGACCAACAATTGGTGGCCGATAGCTTAACCAGTGGCCGGTGATCATTTCCTTTGGCCGGTGACCATTTCTCTTGGCTGGTGGTATCCCACAAGGGTTCATAGAGTGCACCTTGGGAATTTTGCAATGATCAGAGAAGGAAAACAGTGTGGACAGAGGCAACTTGTGCATGGCAGTGGACTTCCGAGCGGAACTGAGCACGCATTGCATTGGGCCCTCTTCCCGAGGCTGTTTACTGTTTTATTAGATTAGTTAATTTGCTTAACTAGTTTAATTGGTCTGTAATATTTAATTAGCTTGTAGGTTAGTTAAATCTGTATTATTCTTTCGGTCCCTCCAAGCGAGGGCAAATTTGTAATAAGTGTGGGTGCGTGTGTGCATGTCTTCCAACCCCCACTTCTTTCTCCCTTTTACTTACCTGCTTTTGATTGTTAGTATTAGGACATGTTTAATTTAGCATCCTTATGCTATGCATGCGTGCATCATTCATCAGTATTGCATGCACCGGGCTCGGCGCATCATGCTAATAGCATAGTATTCCAAATCTAACTTGAATACATGCTACTTGTTGCATCCCACATGCCATCCTAGGATTAGCCGAGCCTATTCTAGTGACATTCTGTATGCGTTGCATTAGCCACTTAACATGGACTTGGATCATGCATGATTGCTAACATGTTCTTTGTTTTGGCTCGGAGTACGATGTAAGTATTCATGCTTTAGCATCTTGCATGAATGTGAATGTTAACATGACAGCATGCTTACCATATGGCTAAATGCTTATGTGATATATATGCCTGAATGCCTATGGGTGAAGGTTGGGTTATCTGAATTGGAATAATGCATTGACTATGAGTTTTAAGCCCACTAGACAGTGGCAAAACCATCTTTTCTAAGCCCACTTGAGGGTGGCAAAACCTGCATTTTAGCCTACTTGCGAGTAGCAAACCGTTTTCAAAACAAACATGAAATGCTTTGTTCCAACTCAGGCGACTCAGTCTATACTTGTTATGTTGTGCGCATCACATAGTAAATATAGGCTAATAACCGGAATAAGAACGCATAATGTTTTCAAAACAAGATATCATGGTTAGTAGAGGCCGATCTTTGATCGGGCGAGAGGGGGTGCTCATAGCTGACCTTCCCCAATCGTACCCAAGTTCCCCAGCCGAGGCAACTTTGGTGATGACGGACACGTGGCCTTAGGCAAATGAGTCAGGGTTTCCTAAATTCCCCCAAAATAAAATATTTAGGTGGCGACTCTGTATTTAGCAAAGCAGTCCATGTTTGGCACTTCTTTACAAAAATCTGTTTTCCAAAACAATTTGCCGGATTTGGACTCTTTGGTTCAGATTAAGAACTGTGACAAATTGAGTCCGAACTGTAGCACTAAGGCCCTCACATGGGACGCGTCTACAGTAACCCAAGAAAATCCACGAATCCCCAACATTTTCCCAAAACCCCCAATTTCTAGGTTTTTCACAAAACCCAAACATTTCTTCACCTCTTAGCAAAACCTCACTAAAAACACCATTCTTAAGCCAATGTGATTCAACTATTCAAGAGGATCTTTTAAAAGAAACAAAAGATGGATTTCTTTTGTAAAATCACAAATTTCTTGAGCCAAAATCAATCTTTCAAATAATCAAAGAGGAACTCTCAAAATCAACATCAACCTTGCAAAACATGTATATATAACTCAAAGAAGTCCCTACCTCAAGTTCTGAGAGAGAAAAGAGATGGAACCCTAGAAATTGATGGCACCAAAACCCAATCTCCACCATACACAATGTAGCTGTTGAGGAGCTCTTCAACTTTGATGAAGAAACTTGGGTTAGAAATGCAATAGATCCAAAGAGATCAAGAGTTCTAAGTGTTTTGGTGTAGGAAATGTAGAGAGAAGGAGGAGGAAATGATTTTTAGAGAGAGAGAGATGTAACAAAAGTGATATACAAACAGCCCAAAGAAGGAGAAAAAGCTATTTTTCAGACTGCCCAGAGGCCCGCACGTGCGGCACCCATTCCCGCACGTGCAGAGCGTGCCTCCTGCATGTGCAGCACCTCCCCCGCACCTCCTTCTGCACCTTTCTTTTCACGTGCCTTTTATGCAAAATGTAACCCAGAAAGCTCCTCCATCACTGCACGTGCGGCCTCATCCTGCACGTACAACCCAATGCCCTGCACGTGCGGCCTTGGCCCTCAAACACTGAATCTTCTCTTCTCAACACCAGGCACCCTGAACCGACCTCACACCCTTCGAAACGAGTGAAATTCAACCCCGAAATAAACAAAAGCAAAAAATTTTGAGGAAAACTTCGGAATGCAACAAACCCGATTAGTTAACAAGGTTCCAAGTCAACCCAACACCCCAACAAGACAAACCCAAGGTTAAACGAGGATAACAAAACTAGTGACGCACCCGGTCATCACAAGTTGGGTGGTCTGGATAATAAGGAACATGACTCATGAATTGAGGTGAAATGAATTTATATGAATGAAATTGAGATAAGATAGATTGGAATAAAAGAATTTGGCATATTATGATCTTGTAAGATATGATTGATTTTATGATGTGTATTAGACATATATTCCATACTTATATCTTTGTTAAGATTCATATATTGTGTCAGATTGTTTCTATTGGGCATTGGCTCACCCTATTGGGAAAAACCATTTTCAGGTGCTGGTGACATGCCTCCACCAAGATAGTAGCTTGGAGAGACTTGGAGCAAGGGCTCATTTTTGTTGTATTTAATTTGTATAGCCAAGGGCTTTAACTGTATTGAGCTAGACTCATTTTGTTGTAACCAATGAATGACTTGGAAAGATGTAAGCCGTTAGGGCATTTAAATATCTGTTCAACTTTCATCTTTTGATTACTAGTAACACATGTTGTAGATTCAGGATACGACATTTATGAATATATATCGCATGTGTTACCGTTTGTATATTAACTTTGATGAATGAAAGTATGTTGTTTCAATTATATTCCAACAAATGAGATGGGTTTGTCATGTTTATTTTGGGGCGTAACTCTTTATGTTCATCAATCATATTTACGGATCTTTTATGAATTAGATAGATAGAAGGCTCATTCTTAACACAAGATCATAAGTTCAGCAAGACCTACTACATTGGTATCATTTAAAAAATAAAGTACAAGAAAATATCTTTACTATGATATTACTCACAGTGATTTGATTATTGACATGTCCTCGTAAATGGTCCTACACAATTCATAAACATACACACATTGAATCATAATGCTCATTCAAATCACTCTCTAACTTATTCAATTCTCTTACAGTTCATTCTAACTCTTTAATTCACTTAGGATGTTCAATTCATGCCTAAGAATGCTTAGAAATTAATGAGAATAGAATTATGAATAGAATATGACTTTTCAAAATATCCTGAAATAGAGCATTTCGCTTGAGTGCAACATTGG
This sequence comes from Camellia japonica, assembly GCA_030407325.1. Lineage (NCBI taxonomy): Eukaryota > Viridiplantae > Streptophyta > Magnoliopsida > Ericales > Theaceae > Camellia > Camellia japonica. Next base: position 106,091,097 of record JAPPVO010000016.1, on the reverse strand, counting down.
TTGCTTAAGTGGTCCACTCGGTCTGTAAAAGTACTGGATGGTTCAAATCTAGGTTTAATGGTCTCTCGAGTGGTAACTCGCTCGCTTGAGCCAAATGCAATTATCTACAAAAATACTAGATGCATGAAATGCACGCTCGAGCGACAACTTGTTTGCTCAAGCAAATAACGTCAAAATCTGGGTTTTCTAGAACTGAATTGAACTTCAAAACATGCATTTTCAAGTCAAAAGCTTGCATGACTTGTACACAACCTCTCAAACACTTAAAATCTCTTTCAAAAACATAAACATACACTCAATTGAGGTCAACAACTCAAAACTTCATGAATTCTTCAACATTGAAATTCAAATCTTCATGCATGTACCATTAAACTTCAAATTATTTTTCCAAAGCTTACAAACAATGAAATTCAACTTCAAAATCATATGAATCATGAATGCATGTATGATACAACCTTCAATTCAAGCTTAGATAGCAAAATCATGTTCAAAAATGGTAGAACCCTTCAAAATTATGCATGCATGTATGGATTCAACACCAATTTATTCATTCTAAGCTCAATTCTCACATTAAATCACATAATCACTTGAATTCACATAACTGGTGACCTTAACTCATGAATTAATGGTTAATCACATACCTAGAGTCTTGAATTAAGCTTGTAATAACAAAATATCTTTCTTCTCAATCTCCAAGTCTCTTGCCAAAATTCCAAGTTTTCTTCTCTCTCTCTCTCTCTCTCTCTAACTTGCTCTCACTCTCTCTATCTAGAATTCTTCTTCTCAGAATTTTTTTTTTTGAGCTCAAATTATGATTAAGGGGTTCAAACTTTTAATTACATCATACATATACATGAGGATTGGATTAGGGTGTTAATTAAAGCTTAAGATTAACTAATCACACTTAATTCTAATTAGTTTAATCTAATTAATTTAATTTGAATCAAATTTTAATCAAACCCCCCATTAGGGTCTAAAAATTATGCTATACACGCTACACCAATCAATTTTGGTTTTTGATGCCATTAAGGCCTTCAATTTCAGATTATAACAAAAATCATAACAAATATTCATACAGTTAACATATATGAATTCAAAAATCATATAAAACAAATAATTAGCATTCGAATTCACACTAAGCACTTAAGTTACATTAAAAATTAATAATTATGAGCATAATAGGTGTGGGATTGTCACATTATCAGTGTTACAAATTATTTTAAATATATAACTATTCGCTACTTTATTTGAGAGATTGGGTTTATTTATTTATTTATATTTAACTTAGGCAAAACTTTCATTGATACATACAAATGTAATTGCTTGGAAAAATTACAAGTTTCATATAATTTGTTTATCACCTGCATAGGGAGGTTGAGTATACCCATTAGATGTGATTGTAACTGACCATGTTAAATTATGACCATGTTTATAGATAGGTAACCTAGAAGCATCATAAAGAAAATGATGATTTTCCTTGATAAAAACATTTGTTGAATAAATACAATTGAGAAGGTTAGCAATATCATATATTACTTGTATTATTTAGTCCAATAGATAGCAGCCGTTAAGAAATTATATTGACATTTAAGGATAAAATTATCCATTCAAAAGGAAATGGGTCATTTCAAATTATACGCCAACCCCTTAATCATTTTGAATACAATGAATAAATTATTTCGCCAATAGATTTCAGTCCAAATTTTAAAGAAGTATTATGAATAGAACTAAATTTATATAATTTTTTAAATTCAAAGCCAAAATTTATGCAATTAAAACTATAATAACTAAATTAAGATGAGTATCAAATTGCTTATATATACAATTTGCAAAATATATTCTAATATATAAAGTGAAGGCTACTAGTGGTTTGTAGTTGATGCTTATGTAATGTAAAAGAGAAGATGACAAGATTTGAAACCACGATCATGAGTTTGGCTATAAGAATGGTTTTGGAAAAACTAGTTTTTCTTAAACATTAATCTATTTTTTAAGTGCGACACATGGGCAAAGTTTTGTAGAGGGAGAGGTTATGGGCAAAGTGGGTTAGACCCATTGGACCCAAAACAAACACAGTCGCGTGCGCCGTTGTCCGTCCAGCCGATCGGGCAGGCTGGGCTTGGGCGCGGGTGCGTGGTGTGAGGTCGGGTTGAGTTTGTCCGGCCCAATGCTTACTTTTTTGGGCCAAAAACATTTGAATTTTATTTTTTTAAAAATTAAATTCTTATCGTTTGAAATTTGAATTTCAGTTTGAAATTCAAACTTAATTCTGAAATGACCCAAACGTTTTCTGAACGTTGGCAGTTTGGTCCCTTGCAACTCTTCAGTATTTTTTTCTAACCCGAACAGGTCTGTACCTATTCATATTCAACCCGAATAGGTTTTTTACCTGTTCAAGTTTGCCCTAAAAAGCCACCAATTCTCTTATAAATAGGCAAGTCCTCAATTTGGTTTTGTACTCAATTTTTTGTTCTTGCTTCTGCTATTGTTGTCTGCATTTTGCTGCATTTATTTTCTGTGAGAAAAAGTATAAACACAAAGTGTGTTTGCTGGATATTTAGTTTGCAGTGCTGCTACTAAGTGTCGACAATCATTTTGTCTTGAAAGATAGACGTCCACATTATAAAAGCACCTAGGAGAGGATGAATCTGTCTTAACGAGACAGTGTTGAACACTGGACTTGATCTAAATATCTAAGAAAATAATATTGTAAGTGATTAGTTTACTTTTCTATTTTTATTATTTTTTCATTTTCAGATTCTGTTTTGTTTCTGTAACAAAATAAGAATCTGTTTTCTTGTTTTTTTTTTTTATTCTGATTTGTTTTTTGTAAACAAACAGACTCTCTCCTTTCTTAATCCATTCTTTGAATACAATGAAGATTGACTAACGATCTTAAGACAAATTCTGTTTCTTCATTGTATTTACCATTCTGATTTGCTTTTCAGTTTTTGTAACTAGAAAATTGGATAGCTTCTAATTTGTTTTCTAATTTTTGCAATCTGATTTGATGGCTATTGAAACGGATACACTGAATTTGGTTGTGACATCACCACCGGTTATTGCCCAAAACCTTGTTCAAATGCCTGTGGTACCTGTGAACCATGGAGAGGAACAGGAAAAATTTAACTAGTACAGAGTTTAAGAGATGGCAGCAGAAAATGTTGTTCTATCTGACAACTCTCAATCTTGCTCGGTTTCTCCATGAAGATGCTCTAGTACTGAAAGAGGATGAAAGTGATGGACAAGTTGTTCCTGCAGTGTATGCCTGGAAGCATTCTGATTTTCTTTGCAGATATTACACCCTCAATGGCTGGACAATATGTTGTATAATGTTTACAGCCCTTTGAAAACAACAAAAGAATTGTGGGATTCTTTGGAGAAAAAATACAAGACAGAAGATGCCGGCACAAACAAATTTGTTGTTAGTAAATTTCTAGATTTTGTTATGATAGACTCCCAAATGGTTATTTCTCAAGTTCAAAGTCTTCAATTAATTTTGCATGATATTCATGTTGAGGGTATGTCTCTTAGTGAGTCTTTCCAAGTCGCTGCTATAGTGGAAAAATTACCACAAGCTTGGAAAGATTTCAAAAATTATTTAAAAGATAAACGCAAAGAAATGACTACGGATGAACTTATTGTAAGACTGAGAATTGAGGAAGATAACCGTAAGGCTAAAAAGAGGAATGGTAAAAATCCCATTGAGTCCAAGGCTAATGTGGTGGAACAAGTGCCCAAACCACATAACAAGAAGAGGAAGTTTGTTGGAGATGGTCCTAAACAAGGCGACAACAATGACAATAAAAAGTTCAAAGGAAAATGCTATTACTGTGGCAAGACTGAACATCGTTCCTCTGATTGCTGACGCCTTAAGAAAGATCGCTGAAGTACAAGCAAAAAGACCACCAATCAAGCCAATGTGACATAAGTCGATTACATTTCTGACGGGGTAAATGACATCAATCTCTTTGCTATGGTGTTTGAGGCTATTTTGGTTTGAAATCCCAAGGAGTGGTAGGTCAACACTAGGGAAACTTGACACGTTTGCGTGAACAGAAAGATGTTCACTACTTATAATGAGGCTGCAAATGGTGAACATATGTTCGTGGGAATTCATCTACTTCTGATGTGGCTGAACAAGGTAAAGTTACCTTGAAAATGACATTAGGGAAGGAACTCACCCTCAACAACGTACTGCATGTACCAGACATTTGAAAGAATTTAATTTATGGTTCTTTGTTAAGTAAAAATGGTTTTAGGCTTGTATTTGCTTCTAATAAGTTTGTATTAACAAAGAGTGGAATGTATGTGGGTAAGCGATACATGAGCGATGGTCTCTTCAAGTTGAATGTAATGGCTGTTGTACCAAAATCTATTATAAATAAGAATAACACAACTTTTGCTTATATTCTTGAGTTAAATTTATGGCATGGTAGATTAAGACATGTGAATTTTGATGCTTTGCATAGACTAATTGTAGACACTCCATTTTTTACTGCCCTTAAGACTTGGGCACCACTGATTGGATCATTCGATGGTGTAAGCTATGCTATGCAAAGGTTCGATTTCTTCGACAATGAGAGCGTCAAATCCCAACCTTACACCCCATTTTTGGACTAAAAATATTTTGACCGAAGATTTTAGATCATAAAACCCTCTTTTTCAAAATATTTTTGAAACAGAGTTCCTACGATGTTCCGAGGCTCGCATTTCATTAAATGTTGCGCTTTTCGGTAAACCGAGCAAGGACAAAGTAGAAATGAATGAAAGAGAGGTGAATTCTTCGAAAAATCTTTCAAAACACCTTATTTAGGGGTTTGGGGTTGAATAAAAGAGGAGAGGAGGGAAGAAAACTAGCTGAGGAGCAGTTAGGCATCAATCGTGAGGACCAAAACTGAGCAGTCTGCACTAAAAGAGAGATATCTCTTAGCACACTTGGAATTTTGATATGAGGCTTCCACCATTGGAAAGCTTACTTCTGGGGCTTTAGTGTAGACACAAGAATGACCTGAAACGGAGTCCAGATGAAGAAGATATGCCCATTTGAAGTTGGACCTGCAGAGCAGATTTTTGCTGTCGGCCACCAGGGGTGGCCAGTCAGCCAGATGAAGTGGCCGGTCGGCCACTAAGGTCCCAAACTCAGATATTTTGCAGATATTTACCTCCAGGTGTCTTCCATAAACTCCAGTTGTCCTGTAATCTGATATTTCGACCTTCAGCTCTTATATTGCTATATATAGAGGCTATATCTCATATATTGAAAGGTTAGCAAATTTGGGAGCCTCTCTCTCTAAAAATCCTCTCTCACTACATTCCTCTCTCTCTAGAGTTCTCTCTCTCTTGCCCTTTGTATATCCAAGAAGAGAGTGTGCATGGAAGTAGAGATACACCTCTCATTTGCCTAGACATCCTTGATCAAACTTCACCACCATTGGGATGAGATTCCTTGGGACCTTGTTTGAGCTCTAGAAGGAGGATTGAGCTTGGTTTGGCACCTCTTTTGTGCCTAAGTGGTGCTTTTCTTCAAAGGTATAACACTTACCTTATTTAAGCTTGCTTTGAACACTTGTTTTGCCATCTTCTTCCTCTGTTTTGAGCTGGTTTTCAACTGAAAAAAACTCTGTTTTTCAGTCCTTAAAATGCTGGTTTATGGCCTTTTTGTGCTAAGGGGTAGTCTACCCTTCTTGTTGCCTAATTGTTAAGCTTTTTGTGTCATCTTTCAAGGCCTTTAAACCAAACTTTTTGGGCCTTTAACCACGGAAATTCAGAGTTATTTTAGTGGTAAAAATTTGTTTTGAAGTCCAAAATAGGAGGGGTTGGCCTCCCATCCTCGTGTCTAGCTTTCATGCCTAGTTAGCTTTATATGTTAGCATGTTTGTGTAGCTTAACTTAGGTTATTTTCAGCATGTTTTAGCTACTAATTTAGCATGTTTAAGCTCTGTTTTGAGCTGGTTTGATCACTCGAGCTTTGCTTTGTATGCTTGTAGTGCAATTGTGCTAAATTACCAACATGTGCTATTGTTTTGGCCTCTAAGTCTAGCCATTCTTAGCTTATTTCAAGCATGTTTTAGAACTCCATTTAGGTTGTTTTAGGACTGTTTTGGGTGGTCTTGGGTATATAAGCTTCATCTTGCATGTTTGTAGTGCAAAGGCCTTTACTAGCTTTGAGTTTTAAGGCCTCTAACATGTCTTGCATGAGATGGTTGCATGCCATAGCATCATTTTGCATGTGATTTTAGAGCATATATCTCTGTCACACTCTCACTTATATCACTCTTTCATTGCTTTTGAGAGTTGTGCTTTGAGCCTTGAGCCTTGTTTGTGAGCCAACATGTGAGCATCTTTTTCTTGCTTTCTATGCTTCAATTCCAGCATGATATAGCCACTGTTTTCGCATGTCTTAGCTCTGTCCAGAGCTGGTTTGGTCATTTGAGCTTGATATTGCATGCCTCTAGTGTAATGCTCTTCACTAGTTGAGTATTTATGGCTTTTCAACATGTCTTGCATGCATTGCTTGCATGATTTAGTGTCTTTAGCATGCCATTTCAGCACTGAAAATTCTGCAACCTCCCTCATTTCTTCACTTTTAATTTACTTTGAGGGTTGGTTGGCCTTAAGGTTGTGTTTAAGCTTGAGATAGAGCTTGTGCCCAATGGCTTTAACTCTCTTTTGAGGGTTCCTCCTAGCCAAAGGCATGATCTCTCTCATGTCTTAAATCATCCTTTGGTTGAACCCTCTCTCATTAGAGGACTTTCACATTGGACTTAATCGGTAATGTAAAATGTGTAAACAAGAATTGAGCGAAGTAAAACATGAACAAGATAAGCATATTTTGTTGCATTGCATGTGTTTGGATCGGACGTTAATCCAAACACAAGAAATGTGAGACGTTTCATACTCAAAGTGATGAAACGTGTCACATTTCTTGGTCGCCGCTACCTTGGTCATGCATGATGGGGTGGTAGCCATTTGAGTCTTATGTGTGCATTCATGAAGCTTGTACAAGTTTGGTCCTTTGGCCATCATGCATTGAGATGCTGTATTGATGGCTTGAGAGCCAAGTGCCACACTCTTTTAAGCTTGAGAAATGATGAGGAGAGTGGCAGTACATACATTTCCTGCAAAATGCCTTTCTTTGCCTCTGTTGTAGCAAAAATAGCATTTTCGAAAAGCAAGTGGCCAACTAGCCAGTTACACTAGCCGATCGGCCAGGTGAGGTAGCCGACTGGCCACCTGCAGTAGTAGATTGGCCACCAGTTCAAAGGTTGTCCAATGTGTTCATGTGTTGGAGCAAAAGCAATCTGGAAGTTGGTACGATATTCGGAGATCATAGCAAATGCAAACAGAGGTAGCCGTTAGCAAGGCGATGGATTTTCGAGAGGAAGCAACCGAGCATGCATATCTCCCTCGCCCGCGAGGCCACTTTATTGCTTTATTAGCTAGTTGTAGCTGATTAATACAAGTGTTGTAATTAATTAGTTCAATTTGGTTTGTAATGTTTTAATTAGCTTAGCATAGCTAGTTATTCAATTGCATTGTAATAATTAATTAGCTAGAATAGTCAATTAGTTGGTTTGTAATAATTAGCTTAGCTTAGCGTTGCTTAGCTTATTTATTCGGACCCTCCTTCGCAAGGGAGCAATGTTGTAATAAGTGTGCATATGTGTGTGCATGTCTTCCAACCCCACGTCTTTCTCCCTTTTATTTAATTGCTTTCGAATGGTTAGATTAGGGCATGTTTCAATTAGTATGCCTTATGCTCGCATGTGTGCATCATTCATTTGGATTGCATGCACCAAGCCTCGGCGCATCATTCAAACTGCATTGTATTTCAATACACTTATTTGAATACGTGTTTCAAAGCATGTCATCAAATTGTTGCCTTCATATGCCATCTTAGTTGCATTATTGGATGTGTTGCATTAGGCATCTTGTATAGTTCGGATCATGCATTGCTTTCTAACTAGCTTTTGTTTTGGCTCGGGTACACTATAAGTTTTACGCTTTAGCATGCTTGCATGAGTGTGAGTGTTGCCATGTTTCGCATGCTTGCCATAAGGCTATTTGCTTAAGTGCTAAACTGCATGAATGCTTGTGGATGAAGGCTTGGTTACTTGAATTGGAACGATTCAACGAATGAATGTTTTAAGCCCACTTTGCGAAGTGGCAAAATCATTTTTCAAGCCCATCATGTTTGATAGGAAATCCGCGCTTTAGCCCACTTGAGAGTGGCATTTTCAAACCATTTTCGAAAGCAAACATGAGTTGAGTTGTTCCAACTTAAGAGATTTAGTCTATACTTGTATGTGCGTCACATAGTAAGTTAGCTAATAACCGAAACAAGAACACATGTGTTCATAAAACAACATATCATGCTTAGTAGAGGGCGATCCTTTGATTGGGCGAGCGGGGGTGCTCATTTCAGGACCTTCCCCTCTCGTACCCAAGTTCCCGAGCCGAGGCAACTTTGGTGATGACGGACACATGGCCTTTGGCACGAGTCAGGGTTTCCTAAATTTCCCAAAAATAAAATATTTAGGTGGCGACTCTGTAATCTGGCAAAGCAGTCCAGTTTTGGCATTATTTGATTCAAAATCTGATTTTCCAAAATGACTTGCCAGATTGGACTCTTTGGTGTTTATCAGTCTCACATTGCACTTTGTGAGATTAGATTCAGAACCGTGACAGGAGTCCAAACTGTAGGAAGACCAATTCGCACCTCTCCGAAGGGGAGCGCGTGTAGACACCTCATTTTTACCGCCCTTAAGACTTGGGCGCTACTGATGGTTTACTTGGTGATGAAAGGTGTTAATGCAAAGGTTCGATTCCTTTGGTAAGAGGAGAGTCAAATCCCAACCTTACACCTCATTTTGGACCAAAGCTATTTTTAATGGTTTTTAGACCTTAAAACCCTCTCTTTCAAAATATTTTTGAAATAAAGTTCCTACGATGTTCCGACGCTCGCATTTCGTTAAATGTTGTGCTTTTCGATAAACCGAGTAAGGACAAAGTCGAAATGAATGAAAGAGAGATGAAATCTTTGAAAAATCTTTCAAAACACCTTGTTTAGGGGTTTGGAGATGAAGAAAAGAGGAGAAGAGGGAAGAAACCAAGTTGGGGAAGAATATGGGCATGAACCGTTAAGAGAGAGTCGAGCATCCCTCGCTAAATCAGGCCTATCCTTTTGAATACTTGGATTTCAGATATGAGGCCACCACCGTTGGAAAGCTTACTTCCGGGGCTTCATTTTTCACTTAAGAATCTCCTAAAGCCGTGTTCGGATAAGGGATATATAGCTGGTTGAAATTAGGCATCAATCCGGTTGGACCGAAACTGAGCAGTCTTCACTAAAAGCGGATATCTCTTAGAACACTTCGAATTTTGATGCAAGGCTGCCACCATTGGAAAGCTTACTTCCGGGGCTTCAATTTGCACAAGAATGACTTGAAAAGCATCCAGATGAAGGAGTTAGGCTTGTTTCCATCGGGGACTAGGACCGATTTTTGCTGCAGACCACTAAGGGAGTGTGCCGACCATATGCCGACCAGAAATGATCATTGTCGACTAGAAAAAGTAGCTAACCGACCAGTTGAGGTGGTCGGTCGACCACGTATGCCCAGAAAGCCCACAATCTGCAGATATTTCTTCTCCAGCTGTTGCACACTGCTTCAGATATTTGCAAATCAAATATTTCGACCAAATGCCCATATATTGCTATATATGAAGCCATATCTCATATATTCAAGGGTTGGAAGATTTGGGAGCCTCTCTCTCTAAAAAAACCTCTCTCTCTTTAGAATTCTCTCTCTCTTGCACTCTTGTGCATACAAGTGGGGAATCACTTCTAGTTTGCATACAAGCCCTTAGCTTTTGCATAACAATCCTTGACCAAATACCTCCACCTTTGGGCTGAGATAACTTTGGACCTTCTTGGAGCTTAAGAATAGGATTTTAGCTTGGTTTAAGCTTGTTTTGTTGCTCTAAAGTGTGCTTGGCTTCAAGAGGCATAACTCTCCCCTTTTGTACTTGTTTTGCACACTTGCTTCACCACCCTTTTCCATTGTTTTTGGAATATTTTGGGGCTGGTTTTGGACTGTCAAAAACTCTGTTTTTAGGGTGTATGAATGGTAGTTTAAGGCTTGGTGAGTTAGGGGGTTGTTCTCCCTTTTTGTTCCTTGGCTTGTGAGGCCTTTTGTGCAACTTCTTACCACCTTTAAACCAAACTTTTTGGCCCTTTAAACCACTGAAAATCAAAGGTTTTTCAGTGACAAAAACCATGTTTTAAGGTCTAAGATAGGAGGGGGTGGCCTCCCCTCCTTGTGTCTTGTTTGCATGAGTAGGTGGCCTAACATGTGAGCATGCTCTTCTATCTTTTTATGGCTTAGTTTCAGCATATTTTTGCCTCTGCTTTGGCATGTTTTATGACTATTTTGGGCTGGTTTGGTCCTTTGAGCCTTGCTTTGTATAGCCATAGTGTAAACCTTGCTCACTAGCCTTGTGTGCTTGCTATTTTAGCCTATAATTCTAGCATGTTTTGGCTCCACTCTAGCTTATTTTTGGCCATTATTTAACATGCTTTAACTCTGTTTTTGGCTTGTTTGATCATTGGTTGCATGCTTCATGCACTTGTACTATAAATCCTCTTTGCTAGCCTTACATGCCTAATGAATTAGCTTGTTATTCTAGCATGTGTTGGCTTAGTCTCAGCTCATTCTTGGTGTTATTTTGACATGCCATAACTCTGTTTTTGGTTGGTGGAGTCACCTCTTGCTCAGTTTGTGCACTTGTAGTGCAATCTTGCCCATTACCCTAGTACACTTGGTGTTTTGGCCCTTCAAGCTAGCTTACCTTTGCTATACTCCATACATGTTTTAGCATTATTTTGACATGCTTTAGGAATGTTTTGGGTTTCCTTGGCCATATGACTCATGTTTTGCATAGCTATAGTGCAAATGCCTTGACTAGTCATGAGTTTTGAGGCCCCTACCATGCTATACTTGTGATGTTTGCATGCCTTGGCATCATTTGGCATGGTATTTCAGAGCTTATATCTTTGCCATACTCTCATGTTTATCACTCTTTAATTGTGTTTGAGAGTTGTGTCTTCATGCCTTGTCCATGAGCCAATATGTATGCATGATTGCCTAAGCTTTTGGGCTACCATCTCAGCATGTTTTTGGTGTTATTTTACAATGTTACAACTCTGATTTTTGTTGGTGAAGCCATCTCATGCTTGGTTTTGGTATGTGCAGTGTAATCCTCCTCATTGGCCTTGTATGCTCCATGCTTCATGCCTTTTATTCTAGCATATGTTGGCTTTGTTCAAGCATGTTTTTGGCATTGTTTTGACCCGCCTTGGGACTCTTTTAAGTCACCTTGGCCCTTTGGGGCTTGCTTGATATGGCCATGGTACAAGTGCCTTTGCTAGCCTTTAGCTTTGAGCCTCTTAGCATGCCTTATTTGTGATATATGCATGATATGGAATCATTTGGAATGTGATTTCAGAGCTTTTGTCTTTGCTATACTCCCATGTTTATCACTCCTTTATTGCTCTTGAGGGTTATTCATTATGCCTTGTTTGTAAGCAAATGAATGAACATGCTTTGCTTGCCTTTTGAGCCTATGTTTTAGCATGCCTTTGGCCTTGATTTAGCATGCCTCAGCTCTGTTTTGAGTAGTTTGGGTCATATGGGATTTGTTATGCATGGTTGTAGTGCAATATCTTTGACTAGCCTAATGATTCAAGGTTCTTAGGATGCTATGATTGTGTTGTTTGGATGATTTGGCATCATTTCTTACATGATTTCAGAGTATATTTCATTGCCACACTCTCACATTTTCCACTCCTTCAATGTGTTTGAGAATTGTGCCCTTATGCCTTGTTGATGAGCCATTACATGAGCACCATTATCTTGCCTATCATGCCATCATTTTAGTGCATTTTGGCCATTGTTTGGGCATGCATGAGGTCTATTTGGGGTCGGTTTAAGTCCATTGAGCATTGTATTGCATGCCTCTTGTATGATGCTCCTTACTTGCTTTGATGTTCTTGGCCTCCGAACAAGCCATTCATGCATTGTTCATATGTTAGAACCTTGTGCATGCATTGCTAGCATTGATAGATAAGCATGATTGTTTACATGTGTGTTGCATTGCATTGTGTTTGGATCGGATGTTGATCCAAACACGAGAAACGAGAGACGTTTCATACTTGAAGTGATAAAACGTGCCTCATTTCTCGGTCGCCGACCCTCTTGATCAAGCATGATAGAGGTGCAGGCCCTTATGTGTTATTTGTGCATTCATTAACATTGAATTGTGCAAACTTGGCTTCTCGGCCATCGTGCATTGCGATGCTCGGTTGGTGGCCCGAGAGTCAAGTACCGCACTCCCTTGAGCTTGAGAAATGATAGGGAGGGTGGTTGTGCACACATATCTTGCAAATACACTACTATGCCCCTTCTTGTTCTCTGTTGCAGCAAATTGGAGCATGGCATAATTTTCTGGTCAGCAGACCAGAAAAAGTAGCTGGCCAACCACTTTTTCTGGTCTGCAGCATGTTTAGGTGGTCTACAGGTGGTCTACACCACCCTTTTCTGGTCAGCAGCCCTTCTGGAGGTCTCCATGTTGGAGTAGAAGCTATCTGGAGGTTTGTGCAGTGTTCTGAAATCAAATGCAAATAGAAGCAAGTTAGGGCATAGTAATGTATATCCGAATGAGGCGACCGAGCATGCATGCACCCCTCGCCCCGAGGCTCCTTTTAACTGCTTTGTCTAGCTAGTTAGCTATTTGGTTTTGTACTTAAGTAGCTAATGAACTTAGCTATCCATTTGTGTTTGTAATTAGTTAACTTGTTAGTTAATTAGTTTCGTTTTGTAAGAATTAGTTTAATTAGCTTAGATTAGCTAGTTAGCTTATTATTCAGACCCTCCGTCGAGAGGGCGCAATTTTGTAATAAGTGTGCGTGTGAGTGATGCATGTCTTCCAACCCCCATTTCTTTCTCCCTTTTATTTACCAGCTTTCGATGGTTAGTTTTAGGGCATGTTTCAATTAGCATACTTATGCTTTGCATGCGTGCATCATTCATCTGTATTGCATGCACCGGACTCGGCGCATCATACAAACTGCATTGTATTTCAATACCAATTTGAATATATGTTATCTAGTTGCATTCACATGACATCTTAGAATAGCCGAGCCTACTTTAGTTGCATTTTTTGCATGTGTTGCATTAGGCATCTTAACATAGCTAGGATGATGCATTGATTACTAGCTAGCTTCTGTTTTGGCTCGGAGTACACTGTGAGTGTTTACGCCTTAGCATACTGCATGAGATGTGTATGTTCCATGTTAGCATGCTTTCCATGAGGCTATGTGCTTAACTGCTACAACTGCATGAATGCCTGTGGATGAAGGCTTCATTGCTCAAATTGGAACAATTCATCAAACTGCGCGTTTTAAGCCCACTTGAAGTGGCAAAATCATGTTTTAAGCCCACTTGAGGGTGGCAAATCCGCGTCTTAGCCTACCTGAGGGTAGCAACTTCAAACCATTTTTGAAAAACAAACATGAGATGTTTTGCTCCAACTTGAGTGATTTAGTCTATACTTGCATGCTGTGTGCATCACGTAGTAAGTTAGATTAATAACCGGAATAAGAACACATGTGTTTTCAAAAATAACATATCATGTTAGTAGAGGCCGATCCTTTGATCGGGCGAGCAGGGATGCTCATTTCAGGACCTTCCCCTCTCGTACCCAAGTTCCCTAGCCGAGGCAACTTTGGTGATGATGGACACGTGGCCTTTGGCACGAGTCAGGGCTTCCAAAATTTCCCTAAAATTAAATATTTAGGTGGCAACTCTGAAATCTGGCAAAACAGTCCATGTTTGGCGCTTCTTGATTAAAATCAATTTTCCAAAACGATTTGCTAGATTTGGAGTCTTTGGTGATTTATCAGTCTTACATCGCACTTTGTGAGATTAGATTCAGAACCGTGACAGGAGTCCGAACTGTAGTAGCTAGAACCACAATTCGCGCCCTCGCGCGCGGAGCGGAGTTCAGGCGGTCTACAGCGCACGAAGAAAGTCAAGTCTACAGTTTCTGGCGACTCTGCTAGGGATTTAGAGAACTTAACTCGAACTCATGATGTGTTGTTTTATCTACATTATGTGTTTCTTTGCATTGCATTTGCATAGGTGCACCTAAGTCATATTGTTTGCCATCTGCTATTCTTGAACGGTTCGCCGGAGGCTTGCTTGGAAAAGCGTACCATAAGGCTAACCGGTTGCGGGCTTTGCCACGATGGGAACACAAGCCTTGGATCTGGATCACCGCTGTACCGTTTGATTCTCCTTTCCCTTCTCGGTGTTAGGAGCGAGAGGTATATTAGGTGGTCTTACTGAGGCACCCTTTTTGACCAATTGACCTAGTTGCATATCGGAAGCCATAGAGACTGTTCCAAACTAGGACAGGTTGCTCACCCGAATGCAGGATTGTATGAAACCGCATGCATGCGTAGTGAATCCCTAACTCCTGACAAAAATAGGACAGTGAAACCCTACCCCACCATAGGGGTGTTTTGGCTCTCACTTGCTTGATATGTGCTGTTAGGGTGTGTCTCTACAAGAATGTATGTATCAGTTGCAAATCCGAGTATCAGTTTGAGGGTATCAGTTTGAGGCAGAAAATTTTGGGGCAGAATTCAGTAAAGAGTACAGTTATTTAGCTATGCTCATATCTGTTCTAGTGAAACCAGGCTGAGGTGCTGTCTGTTTTCTCTTTTGCAAGGTAGTCCTGGAACCATAGCTTTAGAAGGCTCCGATATCCCCCGGGTACATTGGACTTGTGTTGATAGACTTTGTCAGGTCAGAGATTCCATTCAAAGGCAACCAGTGTTTCCTTCGCCAGTGGTAAGGCAAAGAAGGGCCAGACAGGGCTCACCGGTTCCACTGATCCGACAGTCACCAGTCACATCACCTTTGTTCAAACTCAGCAGATCGTGATGGCATAGGGTTCGGAAGAAGTTATGGCCATGATAGCGGCATTAAACCAAGGAATCGCCATGCAAGGTGAGACCAATGCCGAAATACAACGCCCATCTGGGGCACCTACCACACATCCAGTCTCCGAACCCCAATCATCTCAAACCCATGAACCCACTACTTCTGAGCTAGGGAGCATGATTGAAGATTTGTAAAGAATTGTGGCAAATTTGGCCTTTGGAATTTTGGATCCATCATCGACCACATCACGGGCCAGAAATTTCAATCCAAAAGGCTCCTCAATCTTGGGGGCGAGCTGCAATTGAAAAGGGCCAACCTGAAGCCACCTCAGATCTGGGTGGTGGCATGTCAACAACAACTGGGCTCCGCTCTGATATAGCGGCCCAATCCCTTGGCCAAGCTAAAGCAAGTGGTAGGAACGAAACCAGGGCAAGTATTGATCCTTATGCACAACTTCGGTGGGCTATCAAGGCCTTGAAGGATAAAGGGCTGAACAGACAGCAAGTGCTTATAGTTGTTGCAAAAACTATGGAGTACACTTTTGTCGCTCAAGATGAGAGCATTCTAAATCAGGGGGCAAACAACAGAAAGGGATGCTACCCATTCTAATTCTGATTCCAAGCCTATGGATACCTAACCAACACCCGCTACTCCATTTGCCAATGTTTCTAAACCTAGTGCTTCCTCTTCCCCCAAACGAACCTTCACCCAACTCCATATGAGCCTAACCTGTGCATTGAAGGTACTGATGGAGAAAGGGTATCTCAAACCCCTTGAGCCTTGGCCTCTCCTGAATCCCCTTCCACCCAAGCATAATCCAGCCAAGTACTGTGCATTCCATCAACAAGCCGGCCATGACACTAACATTTGTTTTCGTCTTCGCCACGAAATACAAGATCTGATTGATCAAGAGGTCATCGTCGCACCAGGCTCTGCAAAGTCTATTGGCACTGGATCAGTGAACTTGGGGGGATAATGTGACTATGTGATCGGGAGATGAACCACCTGCTGGTGGTACTCAGTTTACTCCAGATTTGGGGATGACATGCACTATTTTGAGCAATTTGCGAACGCTGTTTATTGTACTTTCTGACTTGGGTGTTGGGTCAGTCTTGTTGTATTGTATTGAGTCAGTCTTTTTGTACTGAGTCAGTCGAGTCTATCTTGTTGTATCGAGTCAGTCCTGTTGTGTTAGAGTCGGGTGATTTCGGGGGTGTTACCTCAGGCATCACTTGCTAGTTTTGTGTTTGTCTTTTCCACTCTTTCTTTTGAGTCTGTTTCTGCCATTGAGCTAGTTGTGCCAGAAGATCTGAATGAAACAGCAGTGCTTTTCACCTACTTTTCTGTGCCTCTAAATCATTGCATTGACCTAAGTTTTTCAAAACTTTTCTAACACTGTGATGAAAACAAATAGGGAGAAATTCCTCGGGATTTGCAAAAATTTGATCAATTGAGAGGAAGAGAGGCGTGCTAAGCCCTTAATGAATGTGATCATGTTTGTTAATGTGAGTACTAAGAAAGATCCTAGCTTGATCCAGATTGGTTCTACATTGTCTTTCGCACAAGTGACTGGTCGCTTTCTTAAAAGATTTCAAAAAATATGTTTTGCGTGGTCTTGCGAAGACATGTGTGGAATTGATCTTGAGACCTCGAGACTCGACCCCTTTGCTTTCAAACCTTGAACCTTGACTCAGAATGTTCAACGATCAATCACAATATAAGGCTTGTATGGCCGGATCGGAAGCAACCCTTGAACTAGGGGCAGGAAGGTCAGATGTCATCAAAGGAAGTTTGTGTAGCAGGATTGGAAGAAACCCTTGAACTAGGGGCAAAAATGTCAGATGTGCTCAAAGATTCAAAGAATGGGTCATTCCGCAAACCAATGAAGACTGGCAAGAAAGCCAAATCCCAGAATCTAAAAGAAGAAAGTTTTTGCGGAAGAACAATCGAGTTCCTATCCACAACACTAGGGGCAAATTCAGACCCGATTGGATGGACTCCTACATCATCAGTGAACAACAGCCATTCTCCTGGATTCAGATGGCTTCGAGATCTCAAAACCAATCAACATGGACAAGTTAAACTTCTTTTATCCTTGAGAGGCTCGTTGGGCCGAAAACCCAAAGGGCGACCCAGGCAAAAGTTAGAGCAAGAAAAAAAAGAAAAAGAACAAAAATGAAAAAATAAAAGAAGAAAATGAAAAGAAAAAGAAAAATGAAGAGAAAGAAAAGATGAAAAGAAAAGAAAAGAATGAAAAGAAAAAGAACAGAATGAAAAGAAATGGAAAGAAAAGAAAAACAGAGCTTGCAAGGTTGAAAACCCGGAAGGGCGGCCTTGGCAAAAGTTAGAGCACAAAATGAGAGTGTCAACACCCGAGTGCACCCTAACCCGGAACTACGTCAGGCCTGATTCCCATGTTTGGGATACGTAGGCAACTTCATCTTGAAGTTCGGCCCCAATCATTTTCAGCCTGCTTGGCTCATCCATGTTGATTGGTTTATCCTTGTTCAACTCGGCAATCTTGTCCATGTGCAAATTGGCTTGTTTTCGTTCAAAGTCAGTTGTTCTATTCCATTAGAAAGATTCAGCTGGAAGATGATTCAAAGTTCAGATCTGAGGTTGTGCATCTTGAGAGTAGATTCCGTGTCCATTGAGTAGTGGCCATTTGTGAAAACAGTTTTTGAGAATTTTTAATGAGTTGACTAATTTTCTCGAAAATTATTCCATTTTTCCAAAACTGGACCATTTCTTGGACCCAAAAAAGGAAAAATTTTCAATGCTCACAACCTAACTTACATGATTTCAAATCAAAAAATCGAACAAGTGTGTTAATCTAACTCTCATGTTGGTCAAAATTGTTTTAGTAGAAAGTCAAAACAAAAAAAGGTCAAAATGATGAACTAGGGGCACAGTTGAGTCAGGTTTTCTATCTTTTCCCCGTTGTCAACATACTTGCCAGAAAAGGCACCATACTTGCCAGAAAGGGCACCATATTTGCCAGAAGGGGCACAACTTAAGCTAACAACAGCGGGCTGAAAGCTCTCTCATCTCCAAGCAGTGAGGCATCAAGCCAAGTGCAAAGCACGAACTGGAATGGTGCAGGATATTCTACTCCCTCATCTGGATAGATCAGATCACATCCAAACTGGCTAAGGGCATCGTCAACCGATGTCAGTTGTAGATCTGTTGCACATCCAGTCGCACCATAACCCTTTTGTGGGAGAGCTCACTAGTTGTGAGTGAAAGAAGAAGAATCTGGTAGAATACCAGGGGCAAGAGCCCACAACTTCATGTTTGTCCATCAACCACCCAGGGGAGGGATAAAAAATAAGAGAGATTGAAGAATAGAGAGATATGCGTTGAGAGGAAAAAGTGAGAAAAGGGCTCTTTCAGAAAACTAGAGATTGTGTGCCAGAGTGATGTGAGAATCACAAAGAAGAAAGGGTGGCAAACATTACTTGGAGAAGCTGTGGGCTTCCCGTGAACCGAGAGGTCTCTCACTTTTGGAACACATCTGAGTGTTGTGTGTGTGTTTTTGTTTGTCTCGATTCTTGTTTTGAGTCATTTCGAGTGCCAATAGATGTGTTTAGGTTGTTTTACCTTTGTTTTCCTTTGTTGACTCGTTTTGACTGTGGTTAGTCGTAGGCTCAATACCTGGTTAAAAACTCATTCTCAATTTCAATTCCAAAAATAAATCTTTTTGCGCTCAGAGTGTTGTGTCATTCTCCACATTTGTGCAAAACAGGATTTGTTCTTTCATAAACTGCAGGGTTCAACCCAGGTCATATGAGAACAATCGAACCAGGACCTATCTGAAGCTATATAGGTTTCGGAATGCAAAGCAAAAGAAAAGAAGCAAAATCGGAGCATCCAAGTTTGTTTCAACTTCAGAAAGTTCTGAGATTGCATTTCGGATGTACCTCCTCAAGCCTTGTCAATGCTCCGAAGTATGAGTGTGCCTTTACCTCAAGCTTAAGCTCAAGCCTGCTTCAAGCTAGAATGGCGATCAAAAGTGTTCTCCCTAAGTACCATTCCTTGCCAGAGGCATCTTGGCTGTGTTTGCAATGAGTTCCTAGGAGACCAACTGCGATGGTGGAAACTAGAGTTCGAATGGCGATGCCTAGAACACAAAGGTTTGGAATTTCTGAGGCTAAAGTCTGGTTTGAATACCCAGGGTGTATCCTCGGCTTGAAATCTATATGGCAGCCCCATAGGTTGAGGTAGCGTGTATGCGCCTCAATTCTGGATACTGAACCAACCTAGTCTGTCACCCCGTTGGAGAATAGGGAAAGTTGTGAATATGATCAGGAAGATAAGCGGCATCCGTAGCTTCTACATGTAGAGGTTATCCCTTGTCAGCATTTCAAGACCTTTGTACTGTGAGTTGAAGGTAAGAGTTCAAAGAATACAAGGTAAGAATTCGAGGAACGCAAGGGGAGATCCCCGTTAGAGTAGAGCAGTTCATCGCTACTCGCCCCATGAGGTGCTTTCTAAAGCGCCGCTTTGTTTGTTTATTGCATTCTCTAAGTATCATGCACTGCATTGCTTGTAACATGTATTATATCATCGCACTTATTGCATTTATTTGCATCTTGTGTTATCTTTTATCATTTATCCTTTTACGCTGAGCAGCGTTTAAGGTCGTTATCCCCCGGGGCTTTCTCAGGTTGGGTCAAGCGCGCTCCTGATTGGTTTGTTTTCGGACCTCTTCTCAGGATTTCAGCGTAGTTAGAGTGTTCTTTTCCTCACACAATTTCAACGTGTTTGGAATTTATCTCAAGACGTGTGGAGCGCGCTCCTAATTTCTTTTCAGACCTCTTCTCACGATTTCAGCGTGGTTACAGTGTTCCTTTCCTCACACGATTTTAGCGTGTTTGGAATTTTTCTTAGGTTGTGTTGAGCGCGCTCCTGATTGATTGCTTTTCAGACCTCTTCTCACGATTTCAGCGTGGTTAGAGTGTTCATTTCCTCACACGATTTCAGCATGTTTGGAATTTTTCTCAGCTTGCGTCGAGCGCGCTCCTAATTGATTGCTTTTCAGACCTGTTCTCACAATTTCAGCGTGGTTAGAGTGTTCCTTTCCTCACACGATTTTAGCATGTTTGGAATTTTTCTCAGGTTGCGTCGAGCGAGCTCCTGATTGGTTTGTTTTTGGACCTCTTCTCATGATTTCAGCGTGATTAGAGTGTTCCTTTCCTCACATGATTTCAACGTGTTTGGAATTTTTCTCAGGTTGCGTCGAGCACGCTCCTGATTGGTTTGTTTTTAGACCTCTTCTCACGATTTCAGCGTGGTTAGAGTGTTCCTTTCCTGACACGATTTTAGCATGTTTGGAATTTATCTCAGGATGCGTGGAACGCATTTCTGATTGGTTGTTTTCAAACCTCTTCTCACGACTTCAGAGTGGTTAGAATGCACCTTTCCTCGCATGATTTCAGCGTGTTTGGAATTTATCTCAGGATGCGTGAAACGTGCCCCTGATTGGTTTTTCTTAGGACCTCATCTCACGTTTTCAGCGTGGTTAGAGTGTCCCTCTCCTCACATGATTTCAGCGTGTTTGGGATTTGTTCTTCCTCGTCTCACGATTCCAGCGTGGTTGGAGTATGTCACCCTTTTGCATCTACTGCACTATCTGTCACATCCATTACATCATATCCATTGTATCGCCTGCATCCTTTCCATGTTAAGCTTAGTTGGCATGTGCAGATACATTTCCTTCGTTAAAGCATGGTTCTGTGATAATGTGTATGCGCCTATTCCACTAAGAGAATTGTGGTATGAGGGTTTCAGCACCTTTTCTGTGTTAGATGTGGTCTGTTTTGTGTCCATGCCTTTTCTAGGTAGAAATGTGGTTTGGTCGCGCGCCTTATTCACTACATCCATTGCATCCATTGCATAGTATTTTGTTTTGTTGCATTCAGCATTTAGGATCACGATCTTTCCTTAGCAGATCATTCCTCACTTATCATGCCACCCAATTACTTGTATTCTTTCTGCAAAACACATAGTTCTGCATGTGCATGCACCTATTCCACTAAGAGAATTGTGGTTAGAGCGCTCCGGTACCTTTTCTGTGTTAAACGTAGTTTGATTTTGCATCTCCATCTCTTTATGATATTTGTGTGGCTTTGCACTGCTTGTGGTTTGATAATTCAATTACATTGTATATCATGTGCATTGTTTCGTTGCATTGCATATCGTCTGTACTGTTTTGTTATATTGTGTATCATGTTGCATTCTACCCCTGAACTACGCTGTTTGATTCCTTGCAAAGGGATACGTAGGCAACCCTCGGGTTCAACCAAATGAATTTGCATTTTGTTTATTTGTCCAAGTCTTCGGTCTTGTCAAAAATGGGTCGTCTCTGGACTTTGACATTCACTCACGTCATTTCTTGACTCTGAGCTCTGTCAAAGAGGGGCAACTGTAGACACCCCATTTTTTACTGCCCTTAAGACATGGGCACCACGGATTGGATCATTCGATGGTCCAGGCTATGCCATGCAAAGGTTCGATTTCTTTGACAAGGAGAGCATCAAATCCCAACCTTACACCCCATTTTTGGACTAAAACTATTTTCACTGAAGATTTTAGGTCTTAAAACCCTCTCTTTCAAAATATTTTTGAAACAGAGTTCCTACGATGTTCCGAGGCTCGCATTTCGTTAAATGTTGCGCTTTTCGGTAAACTGAGCAAGGACAAAGTAGAAATGAATGAAAGAGAGGTGAATTCTTTGAAAAAAAACTTTCGAAACACCTTATGTAGGGGTTTGGGGTTGAATAAAAGAGGAGAGGAGGGAAGAAAACTAGCTGAGAAACAGTTAGGCATCAATCCGTGATGACCAAAACTTAGCAGTCTGCACTAAAAGAGGGATATCTCTTAGCACGCTTGGAATTTTTATATGAGGCTACCACCATTGGAAAGCTTAATTCTGGGGCTTCAGTTTAGACACAAGAATAACCTAAAAAGGAGTCCAGATGAAGGAGATATGCCCATTCGAAGTTGGACCTGCAGAGCAGATTTTTGCTGTCGGCCACAAATGTGGGCTGTCGGCCACCAGGGGTGGCCAGTCGGCCAGAAAAGTGGCCGGTCGGCCAGTTGAAGTGGCCGGTCAGCCACTAAGGTCCCAAACTCAGATGTTTTGCAGATATTTACCTCCAGGTATCTTCTATAAGCTCCAGTGTCCTGTAATCAGATATTTCAACCTTGAGCTCTTATATTGCTATACATAGAGGCTATATCTCATATATTGAAAGGTTAGCAAATTTGGGAGCCTCTTTCTCTAAAAATCCTCTCTCTCTACATTCCTCTCTCTCTAGAGTTCTCTCTCTCTTGCCCTTTTGTGCATACAAGAAGAGAGTGTGCATGAAGTAGAGATACACATCTCCTTTGCCTAGACATCCTTGATCAAACTTGACCACCATTGGGCTAAGATTCCTTGGGACCTTATTTGAGCTCTAGAAGGAGGATTGAGCTTGGTTTGGTGCCTCTTTTGTGCCTAAGTGGTGCTTTGCTTCAAAGGTATAACACTTACCTTATTTAAGCTTGCTTTGAACACTTGTTTTGCCATCTTCTTCCTCTGTTTTGAGCTGGTTTTCAACTGAAAAAAACTCTGTTTTTCAGTCCTTAAAATGGTGGTTTAAGGCCTTTTTGTGTTAAGGGGTAGGCTACCCTTCTTGTTGCCTAATTGTTAAGCTTTTCTTGCCATCTTTCAAGGCCTTTAAACTAAACTTTTTGGGCCTTTAAACCACTGAAATTCAGAGTTATTTTAATAGTAAAAACTTTATTCTGAAGTCCAAAATAGGAGGGGTTGGCCTCCCCTCCTTGTGTCTAGCTTTCATGCCTAGTTAGATTATATGTTAGCATGTTTATGTAGCTTAACTTAGCTTATTTTCAGCATGTTTTAGCTACTGATTCAGCATGTTTAAGCTCTATTTTGAGCTGGTTTTATCACTCGAGCTTTGAATTGTATGCTTATAGTGAAATTGTGCTAAATTGCCAACATGTGCTATTGTTTTGGCCTCTAAGTCTAGCCATTCTTAGCTTATTTCAAGCATGTTTTAGAACTCCATTTAGGTTGTTTTAGGACTGTTTTGGGTGGTCTTGGGTATATGAGCTTCATCTTGCATGTTTGTAGTGCAAAGGCCTTTACTAGCTTTGAGTTTTAAGGCCTCTAACATGTCTTGCATTAGATGGTTGCATGCCATAGCATCATTTCACATGTGACTTCAGAGTATATATCTCTGTCACACTCTCACTTATATCACTCTTTCATTACTTTTGAGAGTTGTGCTTTGAGCCTTGTTTGTGAGCCAACATGTGAGCATCTTTTTCTTGCTTTCTATGCTTCAATTCCAGCATGATTTAGCCACTATTTTCGCATGTCTTAGCTCTGTCCAGAGCTGGTTTGGTCATTTGAGCTTGATATTGCATGCCTCTAGTGTAGTGCTCTTCACTAGTTGAGTATTTATGGCTTTTGAACATGTCTTGCATGCATTGCTTGCATGATTTAGTGTCTTTAGCATGCCATTTCAGCACTGAAAATTCTGTATCCTCCCTGATTTCTTCACTTTTAATTTGCTTTGAGGGTTGGTTGGCCTTAAGGTTGTGTTTAAGCTTGAGATAGAGCTTGTGCCCAATGGCTTTAACTCTCTTTTGAGGGTTCCTCCTAGCTAAAGGCATGATCTCTCTCATGTCTTAAATCATCCTTTGGTTGACCCCTCTCTCATTAGAGGACTTTCACATTGGACTTAATCGGTTAAATGATTAATCGGTAATGTAAAATGTGTAAAGAACAATTGAGCAAAGTAAAACATGAACAAGATAAGCATATTTTGTTGCATTGCATGTGTTTGGATCGGACGTTAATCCAAACACAAGAAATGTGAGACGTTTCATACTCAAAGTGATGAAACGTGTCACATTTCTTGGTCACCGTCATCCTTGGTCATGCATGATCGGGTGGTAGCCATTTGAGTCTTATGTGAGCATTCATGAAGCTTGTACAAGTTTGGTCCTTTGGCCATCATGCATTGAGATGCTTGATTGATGGCTTGAGAGCCAAGCGCCACACTCCTTCGAGCTTGAGAAATGATGAGGAGAGTGGCAGTACGTACATTTCCTGCAAAATACATTGCTTTGCCTATGTTGTTCTCTGTTGCAGCAAAAACAACATTTTGGAAAAGCAGGTGGCCAATCGACCACTTGCAGTAGTCGACCGGCCACTTGCACTAACCGACCGGCCAGGTGAGGTAGCCGACCGGCCACCTGCAGTAGCCGATCGGCCACCAGTTCAAAGGTTGTCCAATGTGTTCATGTGTTCGAGCAGAAGCAATCAGGAAGTTTGTACGATGTTCGAAGATCATAACAAATGCAAACAAGGGCAGCCGTTGGCAAGGCGATGGATTTTCGGGAGGAAGCAACCGAGCATGCATATCTCCCTCGCCCGCGAGGCCCCTTTATTGCTTTATTAGCTAGTTGTAGCTGATTAATACAAGTGTTGTAATTAATTAGTTCAATTTGGTTTGTAATGTTTTAATTAGTTTAGCATAGCTAGTTATTCAACTGTGTTGTAATAATTAATTAGCTAGAATAGTCAATTAGTTGGTTTGTAATAATTAGCTTAGCTTAGCGTAGCTTAGCTTATTTATACGGAACCTCCTTCGCAAGGGCACAATGTTGTAATAAGTGTGCGTGTGTGTGTGCATATCTTCTAACCCCACGTCTTTCTCCCTTTTATTTAACTGCTTTCAAATGGTTAGATTAGGGCACGTTTCAATTAGCATACCTTATGTTCGCATGCGTGCATCATTCATTTGTATTGCATGCACCGAGGCTCGGCGCATCATTCAAACTGCATTGTGTTTCAATACACTTATTTGAATACGTGTTTCGAAGCATGTTATCAAATTGTTGCATTCATATGCCATCTTAGATAGTCGAGCCTATTAGTTACATTATTGCATGTGTTGCATTAGGCATCTTGTCTAGTTAGGATCATGCATTGTTTTCTAACTAGCTTTTGTTTTGGCTCGGAGTACACTGTAAGTTTTACGCTTTAGCATGTTGGCATGAGTGTGAGTGTTGCCATGTTTCGCATTCTTGCCATGAGGCTATTTGCTTAAGTGCTAAACTGCATGAATGTCTGTGGATGAAGGCTTGGTTGCTTGAATTGGAACGATTCAACGAATGAATATTTTAAGCCCACTTTGCGAAGTGGCAAAATCATGTTTCAAGCCCATCATGTTTGATGGCAAATCTGCGCTTTAGCCCACTTGAGAGTAGCATTTTCAAACCATTTTCGAAAGCAAACATGAGTTGAGTTGTTCCAACTTAAGCGATTTAGTCTATACTTATGTGTGCGTCACATAGTAAGTTAGCTAATAATCGGAACAAGAGCATATGTGTTTATAAAACAACATATCATGCTTAGTAGAGGCCGATCTTTTGATCGGGCGAGCGGGGGTGCTCATTTCAGGACCTTCCCCTCTCGTACCCAAGTTCCCAAGACGAGGCAACTTTGGTGATGACGGACACGTGGCCTTTGGCATGAGTCAGGATTTCCTAAATTTCCCAAAAATAAAATATTTAGGTGGCGACTCTGTAATCTGGCAAAACAATCTAGTTTTGGCATTATTTGATTCAAAATCTGATTTTCCAAAATGACTTGCCAGATTGGACTCTTTGGTGTTTATCAGTCTCACATTGCACTGTATGAGATTAGATTCAGAACCGTGACAGGAGTCCGAACTATAGGAAGACCAATTCGTGCCTCTCCAAAAGGAGGGCACACGAAGAAAGTCGAGTCTACACTAATTGGTTTGGATTATATACCAAAGTTTGAAATTGATCATATTCTCAAATGTGAGATATGTATAGAAGCAAAACTAACTAAGGCTCCATTTAAATCGGTTGAAAGAAAAAAATCGAACCTTTAGAATTAATTCATACTAATGTGAGTGATGTTAAATTTGTTCAAACTTGAGGTGGCAAAAAACATTTCATAACATTTATTGATGATTGCACATGATATTGTTATGTATATTTACTTAGAAGTAAAGATGAAGCCTTGGCAATGTTTGAACTCTACAAAATTGAAGTTGAAAATCAACTTAGTAAAACCATTAAAATGGTTAGAAGTGATAGAGGTGGTGAATATAATGCACCTTTAAATGAATTTTGTGCACAACATGGCATTATTCGCCAAAGGACAACACCCTATTCCCTACAACAAAATGGAATTGCTAAAAGGAAGAATAAAACCCTTAATGAAATGATGAATTCTATGTTACTAAGTTCAGGCTTACAGCAGAACTTGTGGGAGTGAAGCAATTTTGTCTGCTAATTATGTCCTCAATAAGATACCTCACAAGAAAACTAACAGCACTCCTTATGAATTATGGAAAGGTCGACCACCTGCCTACAAATACTTAAAAGTGTAGGGGTGTTTGGCAGAGGGAGAAGTTCCTATTCTGAAAAAGACTAAGCTAGGACCAAAAACGGTTGATTGTGTGTTTATTGGTTATGTGCATAATAGTAGCGTATATCGGTTTTAGACTTATAAATTAAAAATACCTGATATACATGTGAACACTATTATAGAGTCAAGGAACACTGTTTTCTTTGAACATGTTTTTCCTTACAAGAAAGGACATGAATTAAGTTCACAGGAAAGAACTTATGTTTATGGACAAAGTCAATAGACTAATGACAATCAAATGCAGGAGACTAGTAATGGTCTCGACCAACAGGATTTAATTAATGATGAACCAAGATGAAGTAAGAGAGTGAGAATATCAAAATCCTTTGGTTCAGATTTTCTAACTTACCTGTTAGAAAATGAGCCTCAGAGCTTTAAGGAAACAATGTTAGGTCCTGAAGCACCTTTGTCGAAAAAGGCTGTTAATAGTGAAATTGAATCCATTCTGCAAAATCATACTTGGGAATTGGTGGATCTTTCACCTGGTTCTAAACCTCTTGGGTATAAATGGATATTCAAGGGGAAAATGAAAGTGGATGGTTCAATAGATAAGTATAAAGCAAGACTTGTGGTTAAAGGTTACAGACAAGAGGAAGGTTTGGACTATTTTGATACATACTCACCAGTAACATGGGTTACATCCATTCGCATGCTTATTGCTATATCAGCATTATATAATCTTGAGATACATCAAATGGATGTTAAGACAGCTTTCTCAAATGGGGATTTACATAAAGAAATCTGCATGGAACAACCTGAAGGGTTTGTAGTACCACAAAAAGAAAAGAAAGTGTGTTGGCTTGTAAAATCTCTTTATGGGTTAAAACAAGCTCCTAAGTAATGGCATGAAAAACTTGATCACGCTATGCTTACTAATGGGTTTAAGATAAACGAATATGACATATGCGTCTATGTTAAAAACACTGACAAAGTATATGTTATAGTTTGTCTTTATGTGGATGACATGCTCATAATTGGTAATAGTCAAAATATGAGCAAATCAATCAAGCAAATGATGAACAAATGATTGATATGAAAGATATGGGGGTCACAGATAATATATTAGGAATGAAAATTACTAAAACATCTGATGGATATGCATTGTCTCAATCTCATTACTTTGAGAAAATTTTTGATAAATATATCGAAGATGATGTGAATGTAGCAAGAACACCCGTAGACATCAGTTTTTATTTGTCGAAAAATAAAGGTAATATGGTGTCTCAGTTAAAATACTCCCAAATCATTGGAAGCCTAATGTACCTAATGAATTGCACTCGTCTTGATATAGCTTATACTATCAATAAATTGAGTAGGTACACTAGTAATCTCGGAAAAGATCATTGGAAAGCAATCATTCAGGTTCTTAGATATCTAAGATTTACCAGTGATCATGGTTTGAACTTTACTCAATATCCAGTAGTACTGGAAGGTTATTGTGATGCCAATTGGATATTCAATACTAAAGATTCAAAATCCACTAGTGGATATATCTTTACTCTGGGGGGCGCTGCTGCTTCTTGGAAATACACGAAACAAACATGCATCGCACGATCCACTATGGAATCTGAGTTCATTGCTTTAGACAAAGCAGGAGAAGAAGCAAAATGGCTTCGCCACTTCTTAGAAGATATTCCAATGTGGCCAAAACCTGTGCTAGCTGTTTGCATTCATTGTGATAGTCAATCTGCAATAGGAAGGGCGCAGAGTCATATGTATAACGGTAAGTCATGACACATTCGTCGTCGACATAATATCGCAAGGTAATTGCTCTCAAGTGGAATAATCTCAATAGAGTATATAAAATCTAAGGAGAATATAGCGGATCCGTTAACGAAAGGTTAGGCAAAAGAGAAAGCATATAGTTCATTGAAGGGGATGGGATTAAAGACTATTACATAAGAGTCATCATAATGGTGACCCTGCTTAAATGATTAGAGATCCCAAGAACTAAGTTCAAAGGGACAACTAAGTTTAAAGAAATCACCAAGGGATTAAAAATCCCCATCCATTCCTATGGTGAGAGCGATATCTGCAACATGTGTTATATGCAGGGGTTTAAAGATAAGCTTTGCTTTTAATGATTACTTATATCTTGATTTAGGCATAAAAATCAAGGCAAGTATAGGAGATACTCATGATAAGAATCACCTATATGAGTGTCAAGCTATAGGGCCGGTTCTATGAGAATGAAGAGTCTAAATTCTCTTGAAGCACTCACGAACAACTAGAAGCGTTCAAGGCCAAAATGAACATAACCGTGAGAACCACGATGTGTCAAAAGATATTTTGTGTGAAATCTATTGTCTTGGCTAACACTAACAGTTGAGCAATTCAAGGCATCGCGTCCATTGGTTAGCTAGTGAGTCCAATAGGTTATCACTAGGAAAGGTTGAAGGCCAAAAGCTACCTATCCTGATGCAAGTTATTTTTGATTTGTACTCTCTTGATAAATTATGCGCCTTGCTGCATTTCTGTTGTCATCA
The DNA here is from genome assembly GCA_030407325.1 of Camellia japonica. Classification (NCBI taxonomy): domain Eukaryota; kingdom Viridiplantae; phylum Streptophyta; class Magnoliopsida; order Ericales; family Theaceae; genus Camellia; species Camellia japonica. The sequence goes on along the minus strand of JAPPVO010000016.1, from coordinate 106,062,124 downwards.
AATTCCATTCATGTGGGGGATTGTAAGCATTGTTTTGGAAAAAATTGTTTTTTCTTAAACTTTGGTCTATTTTTTAAGTGGGACCCATGCCCTGAGGTTGGCGAGTATTGGTAGTAACGCGTTCTATGCTCCGTTGTGATTCACGTAGTATATTTGGTTGTTCAAAGCCATTATCGGGTGAATGGCAAATTGAGGCCAAAGTAAGCTCTATGAAAATTGTGTTTTGGTGAGTTTCCCAAATTAAAGGAAGGAAAGCTTGTCCTACATTGCTTAGCTAGGCTAACATTGTATGGGTTTATAAGCTTTGAGTTTGGACCTTGGGGTAGCCCCCAAGGGGCACTCAAGTTTTGTAGAGGGAGGTTATGGACAAAGTGGGCTAAACCAATTTGACCCAAAACAAACACACGCGCGCGCACCGCCGCTGTCATCTGTCCGAACGGTTGGGCAGGCTGGACTGGGCGCGAGTACATGGTGTGAGATTGGGTTGGGGTTGTCTAGCCCAATGCTTATCTTTTTGGGCCACAAACATTTGAATTTTATTTCTTTTGAAATTAAATTCTTATCGTTTGGAATTTGAATTTCGGTTTGAAATTCAAACTTAATTTCAAAATGACCCCAACATTTTTGAACGTTGGTAGTTTAGTCCCTTGTATCTCTTCAATATTTTCCTCCAACCCGAACAAGTTCGTACCTGTTCATATCCAACCTGAACACGTTTTTAACCTGTTCAAGTCGGTCCTAAAAAGCCACTAATTCTCCTATAAATAGACAAGTCCTTCATTTGGTTTTGTACTCAATTTTTTCGCTCTTGCTTCAACTATTGCTCTGTGCATTTTGCTGCATTTGTTTTCTATGAGAAAGAGTATAAACACAAAGTGTGTTCACTGGACATTTAGTTTGTAGTACTGTTGCTACGTGTCGACAATCATTTTATCTTGGGAGATAGACATCCACATTTTGAAGGCACCTAGGACAGGACAAATCTATCTTAAGGAGACAGTGTTGAACACTAGACTTGATCTAAATATATGAGAAAATAATACTGTAAGTGATTAGTTTACTTTTCTATTATTATTATTTTTTCTTTTTAGATTATGTTTTGTTTCTGTAACAAAATAAGAATTTGCTCTTCTTCTTTTTTTTTTTGTAAACAAACAGTTCATTTCTTAATTCATTCTTCGAATACAGTGAAGATTGACTAACATTGGCAAAATAAGTACTTACCACTTGTGGAGCAAATATTACATGTGTATTTTTCTTCATCATTATTTTTATACTATTGCGTTTTTTATATCTTGCTTTTTTGAATTGTGTGTGCAGCTCACTAGTGAATAAATAAACAAAACAAAATAAGTATCGCTCATATTATTCTTAAATTCATCATAAACTTTATCTTCTACTATGTTTTAAAGAAAATCTCTGGATATGATAAAACTTTCCCTTGTAGCAAATATTATAATATATAATCAAGCATTTGAAGTTAAAAAGGAAATATGTATATATATATATATATAATGGCCTCATTTGGTGTAACTGTGGGAAAATGATTATAGATTATAATTTAACAAATAATTATATATTATAACTTGAAACATAAGTTGTTAATTTGTTTGGTGTAGTTGTGGAATTATAAATTTAATCAACAGAGTAGTATTTGGTTGAATAAGCTGTAAAATAACTTTTGGCTGTGTAATGTCTTTTTTGCCCTTATAAGATTTGTGATTTCATTTATGTATTTCTCTTCTTTATTATTATTCACTACTACAAAAACAGATAAAGATCACACTTTTTTTGTGTGATCTATGTTATTTAATCACACTTTTTAAGTTATGTCAAGGTGTGATCTTTGGGGGAGTGATTAAAAAGGGTCATTTTTAATCACACGTTTTAAGTGTGATTAATAACATTTAGATCACATCTTTTAAGTGTGATTAAAAACTAATAAAACCTGTGAAAATAAACATTTAGATCACATCTTTTAAGTGTGATTAATAACCAATAAAACCAGTGATAATAAACATTTAGATCACATCTTTTAAGTGTGATTAATTACTAATAAAACTTGTGATAATAAACATTTAAATCACAGATTTTAAGTGTGATTAATACCTAATAAAACCTGTGACACGTTATATGCATTTCTCATCACAGTTAATGTGTGATAAAAAAAAGGTTCGACATACTTGAAGAATAATCAATATTATTTTTGTACGAGCATTTCAAGAATGTAATACATACTATATACTACACTTTGAATCATAACCACTTATTGAATGGAATAACCTCATATATTTCATAAATGAAAGTTAAATGTTCAAAAGTATATACAAAATAATTAAATAAAAAGTTTTAAACTGTGCTTACATATATTAAAAAATGAAAAACAAACTTAAAAAACGAAGTTCTTGAATTCTTTGACCATATTTTGCATCTCTCCAAGAAATTTCTGACCTGAAAAATGAAAACACAAATTAATTCAGAAACCGCTAAAAGCATATGAATAAACTTACTATTTGTAGAGACTGTTCTAGTCTTACAAAAGATAAACTCGGGCCTTTTCTCATCACACTAACTCTTCATCTCCTGCATCAATGAAAAAGTAATAACCACTTTGATTGTTAGTAGTATAAAATATTTGTATTACCATATAGATATGACATATACATAGAATCAATAAATCCAAAATGAAAATCTTCAATGTATGACCAGATATTTTAAAGTCATAAAACCAAATATACATCGAATCAACAAATCCAAAATGAAAACTTAAACTAATGATATATATGGTTTACTTTATAATGACTTGGATTTTGCTTTAAACGATCTCAATTCGATGTGAGTACACAATCATTACTTTCATTACACAAAAAGTTAAGATTGTTGTCACTACATAACACACATGTATATAAAGATGCGTTCATCGAATTACTACCCAAATAAATTCCTTACATAACACACACTGAAAGAGTCCTAAGTTTTCTTTTCTTTTTTAAAATCAAGAACTCATCTAAACACATTTCATATGATAAATTTGAGATTTAATAGTTAGAACCTGTAAATCTGGAATAAAAATACAACTCTTGCATCACCATTGACCAATAGGCAACTAGATTAGTCTCCACCTTGCTATTGCAAATGACATTATGGATGACAGTGTCCACCCTTTTATTTTTCAATTTTGTAAGTGAGAAAAAAAAGGTGGTGGAAAACTTCAAAGATGCTTCCAAGTTAAAAAAGCCTAAGGATGCCCCACACATTGTTCTTGAGATTTACTTATTCAACAATCCACACGCAAAATAGTATAAGCATGGCATGTAACGCCCCAAAATAATTCAACATAACTCTAATAGATCAACTCACATCCGCTAAAATTGTAATAGCAATACTCCAACCATTACACCATTAATTAACTAGATTTATACCAAAGTTCCACATGCGAATTATACATTCAATGATACAAAAAATACATGAATCTATAGCATGTAAAGCATCACGTTCCAAAAATAATAAAATGCCCTAATGGGCTTACAATTTCCAAGGCTTAAGCCCGATTACAAAACAATGACCTCTCGGGCCCATACATGAATAGCCCTTGGCTAGCAATTAAATCCACAAAAAAAAAAAAAAAAAAGAGTTATATACTCTTCACAAAATATATTCACGCCTTCAACTCGGCGGAATCACCACATCTTTACCTGCACCAAAATCCCATAGGGGTAAGCATAAAGCCCAATAGAGAATTCTTAACAAAGTATATACATTTATGCAATATTTCCCATGTTAGATGTAATGCCATGCAATGCCATTTTAAGGAAATTTCATTTACTTACTCTCTTGAAAATCACAACGTTCCAACAATAATTTGAAGATCTCAACAATTCGAATCTCACAATTTTGTTCAATAGGGCAGTAAATACGACTCAGGTAATCCCTAGGTTGGTGTCTGCAAGTAGGCTCAACAAGCACTACCAATAACCCCACTTTACCGATTGCTAACCAGAAGGGAAGTGGTACCTCCTCCGCGCGTGTTTTCAGTCTTTCATCCCGGACACTCAGGCCAACTTATCAAATTCATCTACACCTCCTAACTGGACTTACCAACGTATTTACCCCATAACATTTCCATGATTTCAATCCCAATATTTCATTCTCAATGAAAGTTCCAATTTTTTCAAACCAATTTTCATGACATGCAAGGTTTTAGTAATGCCAATGCAACAATTATCCATACTACTTCGTGTTTCTCTATGCTGTTCATAACTACAATTAATTTTCCATAAAGGTTCAAAATCTCCGTTTTCTCCTTTCCATGCCCTTCCATCAAATAGCCAAAATTACCATCATTTGCCCATTTGTAACAATGCAACTACAACTCATACACTTACAACATTTTAATCATTTCAAAACCAATGCATTATGTAGATATCAACATCCAATCTCAACAATTTTCATATGTTAAGAAATTCTCTATCAATATATATATATAAATATTTGTATAAAACAAAACATTTCCCATTCCTCTTACATACCATAGCACATAACAATATATATAAAAACCTATATATATATACACACCCTGTAATAACCCGACCCTCATATCTGTTTCTGGTATACTTTCGGTCCTTTATTCTGTGCATTTAATTGTTTACTGTGAAATTTCATGCGAAATGAAGTTTAATTAAGCCAAACTTATGAATATTGATTCATATCTATTTAATAAGGATGCATCTATCACAATTAAAATGTTGGGATCAGAAATTGAGAGCCTTAGAGGCTTGATAATCCAAAATTGATTTCACATTTGAGATCGGCATAATTTAGGTAATAATAAGCGTTTCTGTGAAATTTCAATTTGGGATGATTAAACGATTGATTTTTGTCCTATTCACCTTTTATATATATGTGTATGTACCAAGACTCTTTAAACACTTTGACTTAGAAGCTTCATTGCAAAATATCTCCTGAGAGAAAAGATTAGAGTAGAGAAGGGTTTGAGAAGTAGGGGAAGAAGATCATCAAGAAGGTTGGGAATTTGAGAGACCTAAGCTCAAGGTATGTAGATTTCACCTTAATTAACTCCTCTCTTGTATTGGGCTAGGAATTTCTTGGGTATTCATGTAAGTTAAGGTTTGTGTTGTGGTGTGTGTGTGTGTGTGTGTGTGTCACTTATAGAGTTGAATAAGTATTTTCATCATGTAGTAGTTGTGTTAATTTGAGCCATAAAAGGGAAATTATATACTATTCCTGATTCTACATGCTTGAATCCAATTATGTTTGAGTTGAATATGTGTGTGTATTTAGATCTTGAGAGAAATGGATTGTGAAGGTGAGTGAAAGTGATGAAGATCAAATCCATCTTCAATTGTTATATGTTTGCATCCCCTATCTACATGATTTTTGAACCATGTTTTAGCACTTAAAGGATCTATTTTGGACCTTGTTGATGCTCACCAAGAGTGGGATTTTGTATGAATTTCGGACTGTCAAACAGGGGCCAAGCCGCACGTGCGGAGGTCATGGCCGCACGTGCGAAAAAGAGGAAGAAAACTGGGTTTGCATACTGTTTTTGGCCGCTCGAGCGGAGAAGGGGCACCGCACGTGCGGTCCATGTTCGCACGTGCGGAGGGGACGGCCGCACGTGCGGCCCAGGTCGGGAAAATTTGCCTACTTTGTTTTTACGTACTCGTCCCTCGGATATTTTTAAAATATGTATTTGAAGCCTTTTTGATATCTGTAAATTCATGTGAAACAAAGCGAACCCGAAAATGATTAACAAAGGAAAAGGAAATAATTCATGAGTTGTGTATGTATGCAGGACATACTCCGGGAAGGACTAACGCTTCGCCACAACACTGTGAGTAATAGTACTATAAATGTACATTTGTTTACCGTTAATAACTATTGTTATTAACGTTTTGCTCCCCGTAAATAATTACGTTAACATGTATATTGGTTGGAAATCGGTGTGAATTCATGTAACGTTGAAGGAATTGTGTGCATCAGTATCACTCTGGAATTACTCCGTTCTGTAAATTCTGTTAGGCCAATGGCCGTTCTGTAAATTTTGCTGGACCAATGGCCGTTCTGTAAATTCTGCTGGGCCAATGGCCGTTCTGTAAATTCTGTTAGGCCAATGGCCGTTCTGTAAATTCTGTTAGGCCAATGTTTCGTTCTGTATATTACTGGGCTTAAGCCACTCTATTTAAAAACTGGGCCTATGGCCGTTCTGGAAATAATTACAAGATAAAGTTAGTGATATGCCTCTGTAGTTACATGCTTTATCATTCAAGATAATCATTGATTGTTTAGTACTATTATTCACTAAGCTTCGCTCACTCTGTATCTTTTCTGTTTCTGTAGGTAATCAACCTGGGAGCCAGTCTTAATTCCTGAGGCTCGTCTATCTTTTGTCAACCTCAATGTGTCCAGGCACTTAGGTGGAGCCGTCTCATTTTTGTGGACTTTTGTCAAGCTTTGGCTTGTAATATTGCCTGTTTAAGGTTGAATTGTATATAAACCCTTGACCCTCCTATGCTTTTGTCATACGCCCAATCTTGGAGTAGGGTCTGTATATGTAAATGTACTTAACTGGTTCTGCTGATGCATGTCACTGTATGTTTACTCACTTATGCAATGTGATGATCCTGGCATGGTAGTGGTAGCTCAATGGATGTTATTTTATGTTATTATAGGATATTTATGCTTCCGTTCAGGCCCCATATGATATGTATATCAGGTTAAGTGTCTGTTTCTGAGTAGGTCATGCCCGAACTTTTAGGGGTGAGTTTGGGCTATGACAAGTGGTATCGGAGGACGAGTTGCTGTCTCACCCACGGATCCATTGAGCCTTAGGATGTCTAGAAAAGATTTAGGCATCATGCATAACACTCTGAAAGCTTATGAAAAGATCGATGGCAACGTTAAACGTATTCTGCTAGCGCTAATGATTTTGACTCATGCCTATTGTATAGCTTTTGTGCATATTGTAATTGATTGTCATGTAGAAAATAGTGAGAACAAGAATGGAAGACTCAGAAGATGCCACTTCTGCACGGTTGGGCAGGATGGAGAGAATGATTATGGAAATGGCAGAAACCTTACGGCAACAACAGCAACAGCCACAACCGCCTCCACCACCGGTACCTCCACCTGTGGTACAAGATTTGCAAGCCGAGGACCGAACCATTACACTAACAAAGGAGTTTAAAAAGATGAAACCGTCATCCTTTAAAGGAGGAATAGAACCAACGAAAGATGAGGCATGGGTGTTGGGAATAGAAAAATTGTTTGAAGTATTTCCCTGTACCGAGGCTCAAAAAGTACAATTGGCTGCCTTCACTCTCGAAGACGAAGCGCGAAGGTGGTGGATGCTTACGAGAACTGTGCATCAGGGGTTAACATGGGACAGATTCTTAGAATTGTTTTATGATAAGTATTTTCCTCAGAGTGTGCGAGACAAGAAGGTGACTGAATTTGAAACTCTCAGACAAGGGAACAAGACTATAGCAGAGTATAAAGCTCAATTTGCAGAACTTGCTTGGTTTGCACCTCATATGGTGGATACAGATTATAAGAAGGCACAGAAATTTGAAGGCGGATTACGGAATGCTATCCTGGATAAAATCAACATGTTAAAACTACCTACCTATGTGGATGTGTTGGAGAGGGCTGTTATAGCAGAGGGAAACCTTGCTGCTCAGAGTCAGATTTCTGAATGGAAAGCAAAGAGGCAAAATAATCAATCATCAAGGGGGCCAACTACTCCACCAAACAAGAAGCAAAATTCAGGGATCTCCAACACTACCACTTCTACTCAAGATTCAGCCCCTGTGTGTTCAGAATGTGAAAGGAGGCACCGTGGGATTTGTCATCGATTATCTGGAGCATGTTTTCGATGTGGCAAAACGGGTCATTTGGTAAAGGATTGTCCTCAAATGAATCAACAGAATAGCAATAAAACTGTTACCAGTTCAGTAGGGTCTGCACCAACTTCCAACACCAAGTCCGTTGCTAAACCTGCTAACAGTAAAGATACTACAAGACAAGGTAGGGTGTTTGCATTGGTTATGGGGGATGGGCAAAATGCGGCGACAGTAGTGTCAGGTACTTTTATTATTCATGGTCATTCTGCTCATGTATTGTTTGATTCTGGCTCTACCCATTCCTTTGTGTCAAAATTATTTGCTCAACATTTAGATAGATCTGAAGAAGTATTATCCTATATGCTATGTGTGTCCTCACCCTTGGGGGATTCTATGATCTGTACCTCTGTATATTTTGCTTATGAGCTCCTCATTGGGGGTGCCCGGGTCTATGCCAATCTGTTACCTCTTAATATGATTTATTTTGATATTATTCTGGAAATGGACTGGTTGAGTGAATATGATGTCACTATAGACTGTTTGACTAAGCAAATCAGTTTCCATCCTCTGGGACAATCAGAGTCTACTTTTAAGGGACAGGGAGTGACTTCTCCACCTTATTTGATTTCTACAGCAAAGGCATGTAAATTAATTCAAAAAGGGAGTTAGGGGTATTTATGCAGTGTTTTGGAAGGGCCAATGATGAATGAGAGTACTGACATGATTCCAGTTGTTTGTGAATTTCCGGATGTTTTTCCAGAAGAATTACTGGGGGAGTTGGTGGACCGTGAAATTGAGTTTACAATTGAAGTAGTGCCAGGAACTCAACCCATTTCCAAGACTCCGTACAGAATGTCACCAGCTGAAATGAAGGAATTAAAGGTTCAGTTGCAAGATTTACTTAATAAGGGGTTTATTCGCCCGAGTGTTTCTCCATGGGGTGCACCAGTTCTGTTTGTGAAAAAGAAAGACGGAACACTCCGATTATGTATAGACTACAGGGAGCTTAATAAAGTAACAATCAAGAATAAGTACCCATTGTCGCGGATCGACGATTTGTTTGACCAGTTACAAGGGGCACAGATCTTTTCTAAAATTGATTTACGGTTTGGATAGCACCAATTGAAAGTTAAAGCTGATGATGTTGAGAAGACAGCTTTTCGAACCCGATACGGTCATTACGAATTTCTGGTTATGCCCTTTGGAGTTACTAACGCACCAGCAGCATTCATGGATTTGATGAACCGAGTCTTTAAGCCTTATTTGGATGAGTTTGTGGTGGTCTTTATTGATAATATCCTCATTTACTCGAAGAATGCGGAAGCTCATGAGAATCATCTTCGCTTAATCCTTCAAACACTCCGAGAAAAGAAGCTGTATGCAAAGCTAAAGAAATTTGAATTCTGGCTACATGAGGTGGCCTTTCTAGGACATGTTATAACAAAGGATGGAGTCTCTGTTGATCCACATAAAATTGAGGCGATCGTAAACTGGCCAACTCCTACCAATGTGACTGAGGTGCGTAGTTTTATGGGGTTAGCCGGATATTACAGGAGGTTTGTTCAAGATTTCTCCAAAATCACTGTACCGCTTACACAATTGACTCAAAAGGGAGTTGCATTTGAATGGTCAGAATAGCGGGAATCTGCTTTGCAGAAATTACAGACATAGTTGACTATAGCTCCAGTCCTTGCTTTACCATCTGGTACTGAGGGATTTGTGATCTACAGTGATGCTTCACATAAAGGACTTGGTTGTGTGCTTATGCAAAACGGAAGGGTTATCGCTTATGCCTCTCGACAGCTTAAAGCCCATGAGAAGAATTATCCCACACATGACCTGGAACTAGCCGCAGTAGCTTTTGCTTTGAAAATATGGCGGCATTATCTCTATGGCACTACTTGTGAGGTGTACACCGACCATAAGAGCCTCAAGTATCTTTTTACGTAAAAGGAGCTGAATATGCGATAGCGACAGTGGTTGGAACTTATTAAAGACTATGATTTGTAGATCCATTACCATCCTGGTAAAGCCAACATGGTGGCGAATGCGCTTAGTCGAAAGAATGTGGGACAGCTGGCAAATCTATTTACAGAGCAAAAGGAATTGATGAGCGAATTGGATAAAATGAAGGTAGATCTTGTGATGCATGAACAGGAGGCCATAAACCGAGATTTACTTTGAGATGGAGACAAAACTGAGACCGGGATTTACTTTGATGGATTCTGTACTCAATTTTCAAAACCGAATATGTGTCCCTAATGTGTTAGAACTTAAACGGAAACTGATGGAAGAATCACACGCCTCGAGACTTTCAATACATCCGGGAAGTACTAAAATGTACCGGGATTTGAAACAAAATTTTTGGTGGCCGAGTATGAAAAAGGAGATCACGGGGTTCGTCTCTAAATGTTTACAATGTCAGCAAGTAAAGCCAGAGCATCAGAGACCAGCAAGATTGCTTCAACCCATTCCAATCCCGTAATGGAAGTGGGAACATTTTACCATGGATTTTCTTGTAGGCTTGCCACAGACTCCTCGGGGTATGAATTCTATATGGGTCATTGTAGACCGATTGACTAAGTCCGCTCACTTCCTACCTGTGAAAACCCAGTATAATGCAGACAAACTTGCTGTGATCTATGTGAATGAAATTGTAAGACTCCATGGTGTTCCGGTCTCAATTGTGTCAGACAGAGATCCAAAATTTGTTTCAAGGTTCAGGCAAAGTCTACAGGATGCAATGGGTACAGAACTAAAGTTTAGCACAGCCTTCCACCCTCAAACAGACAGACAATCTGAGAGGACGATACAGACGTTGGACGATATGCTTCGAATGTGTGTTCTGGATTTTCAGAAAAGTTGGGAAACTCATTTGCCGTTGGTAGAGTTTGCATATAACAATAGTTACCATTTGAGTATTGAGATGGCACCTTATGAGGCTCTGTATGGAAGACCGTGTCGTTCCCCCGTATGTTGGGCTGAAATTGGAGATAGATCATTACTGGGACCCGAAATTGTTCAGTTGACAACTGAAAAGGTTAAAATTATTCGAGAAAGATTGAAAACTGCTCAAAGTAGGCAGAAGAGTTATTCGGATAACCGACGAAGGAATTTGGAATTTGAAGCGGATAGTCATGCTTTTGTGAAAATCACTCCGATGAAAGGACATCCAAGATTCGGAGAAAGGGGTAAATTAACACCCCGATATGTTGGCCCATTTCCAATTTTGGAAAGAGTAGGTCTGGTAGCTTACCGAGTTGCCCTTCCGCCAAATATGAGTCAAGTCCATAACGTGTTCCATGTTTCTATGCTTCGAGGATACCTTCCGGATCCGTCACATGTCAAAGATTATCACCGAATTGTGCTAGATGACAAGTTAACTTATGAGGAAAAACCAATTCGAATTCTGGACCGACAAGTGAAACAATTATGAAATCGAGAGATCCCAATGGTAAAAGTTGAATGGCAATAACATTACGGAACTGAAGCAACTTGGGAAAAAGAAGAGGAAATGCAACACCAATATCCACATCTGTTCTGATCTTGAGGTAAAACAAGTTTGAGGGACCAAACTTATTTCAGGGGGGGAGAGTGTAATAACCCGACCCTCATATCTGTTTCTGGAATACTTTCAGTCCTTTATTCTGTGCATTTAATTGTTTATTGTGAAATTTCATGTGAAATGAAGTTTAATTAAGCAAAACTTATGAATATTGATTCATATCTGTTTAATAAGGATGCATCTGTCACAATTAAAATGTTGGGATCAGAAATTGAGAGCCTTTGAGGCTTGAAAATCCAAAATTGATTTCACACTTGAGATCGGCATAATTTTTAGGTAATAATAAGCGTTTCTATGAAATTTCAATTTGGGATGATTAAACGATTGATTTTTGTCCTATTCACCTTATATATATATGTGTATGTACCAAGACTCTTTAAACACTTTGACTTAGAAGCTTCATTGCAAAATATCTCTTGAGAGAAAAGATTAGAGTAAAGAAGGGTTTGAGAAGTAGGGGAAGAAGATCATCAAGAAGGTTGGGAACTTGAGAGACCTAAGCTCAAGGTATGTAGATTTCACCTTAATTAACTCCTCTCTTGTATTGGTTTAGGAATTTCTTGGGTATTCATGTTGTTAAGGTTTGTGTTGTGGTGTGTGTGTGTGTGTGTGCCACTTATAGAGTTGAATAAGTATTTTCATCATGTAGTAGTTGTGTTAATTTGAGCCATAAAAGGGAAATTACATACTATTCTTGATTCTACATGCATGAATCCAATTATGTGTTAGTTGAATATGTGTGTGTATTTAGATCTTGAGAGAAATGGATTGTGAAGGTGAGTGAAAGTGATGAAGATCAAATCCATATTCAATTGTTATATGTTTGTATCCCCTATCTACATGATTTTTGAACCATGTTTTAGCACTTAAAGGATCTATTTTGGACCTTGTTGATGCTCACCAAAAGTGGGATTTTGTATGAATTTCGGACTGTCAAACAGGGGCCAAGCCGCACGTGCAGAGGTCATGGCCGCACGTGCGGAAAAGAGGAAGAAAACTGGGTTTGCATACTGTTTTTGGCCGCTCGAGCGGAGAAGGGGCACCGCACGTGCGGTCCATGTCCGCACGTGCGGAGGGGACGGCCGCACGTGCGACCCAGGTCGGGAAAATTTGCCTGCTCTGTTTTACGTGCTCATCCCTCGGATATTTTTAAAATATGTATTTGAAGCCTTTTTGATATCTGTAAATTCATGTGAAACAAAGCGAACCCGAAAATGATTAACAAAGGAAAAGGAAATAATTCATGAGTTGTGTATGTATGCAGGACATACTCCGGGAAGGACTAACGCTCCGCCACAACACTGTGAGTAACAGTACTATAAATGTACATTTGTTTACGGTTAATAACTATTGTTATTAACGTTTTGTTCCCCGTAAATAATTACGTTAACATGTATATTGGTTGGAAATCGGTGTGAATTCATGTAACGTTGAAGGAATTGTGTGCATCGGTATCACTCTGGAATTACTCCGTTCTGTAAATTCTGTTAGGCCAATGGCCGTTCTGTAAATTTTGCTTGGCCAATGGCCGTTCTGTAAATTCTGTTAGGCCAATGGCCGTTCTGTAAATTCTGTTAGGCCAATGGCCGTTCTATATATTACTGGGCTTAAGCCACTCTGTTTAAAAACTAGGCCTATGGCCGTTCCGGAAATAATTACAAGATAAAGTTAGTGATATGCCTCTGTAGTTACATACTTTATCATTCAAGATAATCATTGATTGTTTAGCACTATTATTCACTAAGCTTCGCTCACTCTGTATCTTTTCTGTTTCTGTAGGTAATCAACCTGGGAGCCAGTCTTAATTCCTGAGGCTCGTCTATCTTTTGTCAACCTCAATGTGTCCAGGCACTTAGGTGGAGCCATCTCATTTTTTTGGACTTTTGTCAAGCTTTGGCTTGTAATATTGCCTGTTTAAGGTTGAATTGTATATAAACCCTTGACCCTCCTATGCTTTTGTCATACGCCCAATCTTGGAGTAGCGTCTTGTAGACGTCCCCGAACGCCCCGGGAGGGTTAAGTCCCGTTCTGTTCGTTTCTGCGGGTCTACTACAGTTCGGACTCAAATTGTCACGGTTCTAAATCTGAACCAAAGAGTCCAAATCCGGCAAATCGTTTTTGAAGAAAAACAGATTTTAAAAGTAGTGCCAAACATGGACTGCTTTGCCAGATTACAGAGTCACCACCTAAATATTTTTTAATGGGGAATTTAGGAAACCCTGACTCGGTGCCGAAGGCCACGTGTCCGTCATCACCAAATGTCTTGGCTCGGGAGCTTGGGTACGATCGGGGAAGGTCAGCTATGAGCACCCCCTTTCGCCCGGTCCGAAGACCGGCCTCTACTAACCGTGATATCCGATTTTGAAAACATTACATGCTCTTATACCGGTTATTAGCCTAGATTTACTACGTTATGCGCGCAGCAAACAAGTATAGACTAGATTGCCTAATTCGGAAATAATCATTGTATATCCGTTTGTTTTGAAAGCGTTTCGGGTTTTGCTACTCGCAAGTAGTCTAAAATACGGATTTCAATGAGTTTTCCAACTCAAGCAACCCAACCTCCACCCACAGGCATTCAAACAGTTTATCTCACGTAAGCACTTAGCAGCATAGTAAGCATGCTGTCATGGCAACATTCACACGCATGTGGTATGCTAAAGCGTAAAATACTTACATCGTACTCTGTGCCAAAACAAGGAACTAGTTAGCAAACATGCATGACCTAGTTCATGTTAAATGGCTAATGCGACACATACAGCATGTAATTAGGATAGGCTCGGCTAACCCTAAAAAAGGCATGTGAAATGCAATCATTCGATGCACGTATTTAATTTGGAATTGGAAGTACGATGCAGTTTGTATAATGTACCGAGCCCGATGCATGTCAACAAATGCATGAATGCACGCATGCAATGCATAAGGTATGCTAATTTCAAATATGCCCTAATCTACCATCGTAAGCGGGTAAATAAAAGGGAAGAAAGAAATGGGGATTGGAAGACATACACCCACTCACACACACTTATTACAAGCACGCCCTCACTCGGAGGGACCGAATAATAATACAGTCCAAAAGAATAAATGAATAAATTATTACAAAATTCTAATTATTAAAATTAAATCAAAAAAAAAAAGAAATGGGGCCTCAGCCCTGCCTCAGGATGCGCGAATGATGCATGCTCGATCCGACTTGCCCGGAAAGCCCACACCGTAGCACTGCTGCTTCTGTTTCTACTGCCCTGCCTCTCCAAAAATTCCCAAAGTCCCAGAACATCTCCCAAATGAACCGCAGTACACCACCGGCCAGAGGGAATGGCCATCGGCCGCTTAAATTAACCACCGGCTTCTTGTAGAGTTTATCGGCACAAAAAGTGTGCCGGTCGGCACATTGTTTTGCCGGTCGGCAGAAAGTTCCTGCAGAGGACAGTTTGACAGCAGCAGAAAACCAGCAGTGCATGGCATGGATTTTGAGCACATGTAAGCATGGCCAATGCTTCCTATCATGAATGGAACTCAAGGAAGCATGGCCCTTGGTTCTAGGGCCATCAATGGTGCACCTTGGTGCATGATAGCCTAAAGAACCAAGGTTGCACTTTGATGTAAAAATGCATGCAACACAACAATGATAACTAAGTCCCTATCATGCCAATATCAAGGGCCTTAGTGACATGGGAATTGAGGTGTGTTTCGTCACTTGGAGTACAAACACCCCTCATTTCCCACACTTGGTTTGACACCCCAAACCGAGTAATGAAATGCAACTCATGTAAACATGCAAACATGCAAACATGCAAACATGCATTATGGAAATTAGGATGCTAGCACACTAAGTATCACACCACTAACACATTAGTCATGCAAAATGCTAGAGTGTACAAGATGCTATCATCATGCCAATATGGACCAATCAAGCACAAGACCACCATGCTATAACATCTAATGGGGCAAACATGCAACAAGCATATAACAAACATGCAATGAGGGACTTAGCCACAATGGGGCAGCCCTCAAGCCTCCCCAAAACAGTGGCAAAACATGCCCAAAATGGTGACCAAAATGCTATACAAATTATGCAAATTAATGAGCCTAAACTTAAGGCATCAAAGAGAGTATCTTTCCATCATTACCGAGGCCACTCATGACATGAATTAGGCCACCAAAAACAGAGCATTAGCATGCAAAATGACACCCAAATCCCCTCACATGGGAGCCCCAAAATGCACCAAGTATGCAAGCATACACAATGCCAATTCCTAGACATACAAGAGCACACCCTTAAAGCATGAAATAGGCTACATATGCATACATACAAACATGATTTACGGACTGAAATAAGGTCACAAATGATGCCAAATCAGGAGGGTGATCAATGTAGAACATACTAGGGGGCAAAAATGCATGAGGCTTACAAACCTAAAATACAAAACGACCATGTCAAGCACACTATACATGGCAAAATCAGTGGCTCACAGCCCTTATACATGGTAATATGATGCTAATACCCTCATGGAACCAAGCCAAAACATGCAAAGAACATGGCCTAGATGCATGGCATGCTTTTAGGCATAAGAGAACATTTCAAAGCAAGTATGAGAGGCACGCTAGAGGCCACAAATCCGACCTTAGACAGAGATCAAACATGACCTAAAACACCCAAGAAAGTTCTGAAATGAAGCTAAATGCAAGCATGCACACATGCTACCTCATGAGCCAAAAATGAAGGCCAAAGAGGGACAAAAGGGAGAGGGGTATCCCTCCCTTATTTGAGACTTGAAAGTACCTTCCTCACCACTGAAAACCCACTAGTTTTCAGTGGTGAGAAGACCAAACACACCAAGTAAACAAGGTCTCAAGAAAAGGCTCCAAAATGGCCAAAACAAGGCCTAAGAGGGTGAGACTCTACCCAAACCACAAAACAACCTTGATGAATGTTCTTAAGCAAGGAAAAACAAGTCTTTTTTATGTTAAACACAAATCCAAAAACACAAAGCAAGAGGGGTAGAAAGCTATTGCAAAAATGGGGAATCTAAAGTGATGTTCTTACCCTTGAAGATCCTTTGAAGAACAAAAGGTCCAGCCCTCTTTTAGTGATCAAAACCAGCCCAAGATCACACAAAACAACCCTCCAAGCCTCCCAATCTCGAGCTAAGGTGTAGTAGTGTGTGTAATGGAGCAAAAGTAAGGTAAAACCACACTTTTTGGTCCAAAAACACACACACAAGAGGATAGAGATGGAGATATATGTATATATGGATATATAACAGAGATATATATGTATAAGCTCTGGTTTTGCCCTCCAAAATTCTAACCTTGAGCCAAGAGAAGAAGCCTCTCTCTTATAGGCAAGCAAAGCTTACAAGCTAAGCAAACCAAAGGCTCATCCCTCCATACACGTGTATGGAGGGGAGCCAAAAGCTATACAGCTGTAAGAAAATATCTGATAAAGCAGCTGTACAGTGCCCGGCCGGCAAAGAGTGTCATTTTGGCAAAACTTAGTGCCGGTCGGCACAAAAGAGTGCCGGTCGGCACAATAAAGTGCCGATGGCAACACCAGCCAGCCGGTGGCCTCTGGCTAGTGCCGGTGGTGTGTGGGGATGCCTCACAAAGCATTCCCTGCCCTTCCAAGGCAAAACACAAGTGTTTGGTGCAAAACCAAACACAAAACGGTCGAGTTCGGAGGTCCTGAGGCAAGGCGCGCGCAGCCGAGAACTCCGGGAACTCCAAACGAACACAAACATGGAAAATCACCGAGTGTTCCAACGGTGACGTCCAAGTCTTGAGGACGGTCAAAAATGGGGTGTCTACAGGTCTGTATATGTAAATGTACTTAACTGGTTCTGCTGATGCATGTCACTGTACGTTTACTCGCTTATGCAATGTTATGATCCTGGCATGGTAGTGGTAGCTCAATGGATGTTATTTTATGTTATTGTAGGATATTTATGCTTCCGTTCAGGCCCCATATGATATATATATCAGGTTAAGTGTCTGTTTCTGAGTAGGTCATGCCCGAACTTTTAGGGGCGAGCTTGGGGTGTGACACACCCACATAATCATCAAACATGAGTCCTCATCACCCTTTTTTTTTTCTTTTTTCTTTTTTCTTTTTTCTTTTTTTTTTTTGTGTGGGAAACCCCCAAATTCTAGGTTTTCACAAATCCTAACATTTCCTCATTTCCTTTTTAAAAGCTCACTTTATACCTCAATCTCAACCCAATAGCTCAACAATTGAAGAAAAAATCTTTTAAAAAAAACAAGGATAGATTCCTTGTACAAAACCAACAATTTCTTGAGCCATGAAACCCATTTTTGAAATAGACAAAGATGAGCTCACAAAATCAATCAAAACTTGCAAAAATATATATAACTCAAAGTAGACCCTACCTCAAATTCTTGTTG
Source organism: Camellia japonica (assembly GCA_030407325.1). Taxonomy (NCBI): domain Eukaryota; kingdom Viridiplantae; phylum Streptophyta; class Magnoliopsida; order Ericales; family Theaceae; genus Camellia; species Camellia japonica. The sequence goes on along the minus strand of JAPPVO010000016.1, from coordinate 106,044,295 downwards.
AAGAGGTGAGATCAAAACCCTAGAGCCAAAGGTGAGAGATTTTCGATCTCAACCACACAAAAGGGATGTTCTAGCATAGATCTCCAAAGCTTGAGAGAGATGATGGACCTAGACCCAATGGATTGTAAGAATCAAAGATCTTTAGTGTTAGATGAGGGTTTTTAGAGAGAAGGGGAAGTAAAAGTGTTTTTAGAGAGAGAGGGATGTAAAAAAAATGAGATACATTCAGCCCCAAAAGGAAGAAAAAACAGAGCCCTCAGACTGCCCAGATTGCCGCACGTGCGGCCTTTACCCTCGCACGTGCGGTGGTCCTCTTCCACTCTTCACTCCGCACTTGCCTTTTAGGCAGTGTGCAACCCTCTGAAACTCATCATTCCCCGCACGTGCGGCCTCGTCCGCCGCACGTGCGGCCCTGGCCCAGTAGCCCAGAATTTTCTGGTTCGACCCCCGGGCACTCCAGACCTGACCTTGCACTCTCCGAAAAAAGTGAAAATCAATCACCAAGGAAACAAGAATAGGAATTTATTTGAGAGGAACCCCCGGACACCACAAACCTAAATGATTAACAAACTCCAAGCCAACCCAACACCCCGACGAGATCAGCCAAGATTAAACTAAGGAGAAACGAAACTAATGCCACACCCAGTCATCACATGGCAGATACATCATCAAAAAGGCCACGAGCATGACAAAACTAACTAATTTGGAGAAGCAAAAAGCAAACCTACTTGAAAAGAACATCTTTCGATACCTCTGAACTTAGTTCTACAGCCAAGAATATGAGAGCTGAAATTAGTTATACAATGAATTCTTCTTCTTTTTTGACAACATATTGGAGATGCACAAACTATATTTTGAGGCACAAAATGACATGAATCCAACATTGGCAATTCAAACATAGGCAATACGTATCTAGATACAAGGCCTCCGATACTTTATATGCTATAAGTGGCAACAACAAGAGTAACAATGGAAGAAACTAAAATTCAATTAAAAGAAGTTTACTTTAAACAGCTTCTAGATGGAAAGAGCTGACCAGAAATTAAAAGCATGTGATTTAGAAGGAGAACCAACAAATTCTAAGTCAGGATAAAGGTGGTAAAATATAATGGTAGACCACTTATTTGCAATATCTGATGTCCATGCAGAATGAGAGTATTACTTCCATAGAAATACTTAAAAGCAAATGGGCTCATCAAGATAAAATCCAGTTTTAGGACAGTGAAAAATTATACCCCCATAACACAGAGGATGCAATAGATTTGTAAGCTACATAGGGGAAGTATGAAATGAACTCTGAAACAATTCCTTTGGTCAATCACAATAGCCTAGCCTAAAAAAAATTTGTAGCCTGACACAAAGTGCAAGAAGGCATTCTGAAAACATAGCGCAGACTAAGAAAACTAAGAATCCCACAACACCATGTTTCACCATAACTAAGATGCTTTAGTTTACTATAAATATGGTATTCTTCAATGTTAGCATTTTTAGTATAAAAGCATAGCATAACAGCAATTAGAAGATCTGTATTACCATATGCCTCCATAAACTTGGGATCACCAAACTCAACCCTCAATAGCACAGATAATTCCTCCTCACACACAGCCTAATATAAGGGCTCACCACCACTAAACCCACCTTCCCTAAAAAAAGTGGCCAGCTAAGAACCTGCATCAACAAACTGTGAGATAAAATAAATGATAGTGCTCCAGTCACTCAACCCACAAGCTCACCCTCTCACTCAATATTTATGGAAACGCCTCACATAACTCAACCCACATCCCTACAAATTGGCTAGCTCACAAATCAGACTAACCTACAAATTAACACCAAATCAGTACCCACACAAAATTCCAGACCACCACCAACTAACCTTGACCCAATTTTAGAACAGAGCTAGGGAGTGAGAACAAATAAAACTTGACTATATATTTCAGAACAGAGCTAGGGAGCGAGAACAAATCATATTCCCAGGAAAAGCTTTCCTTGTGCACTGACCTTTTTTGGAACCAGATTGTTACATGCCTATATATTTCTAAAAGATCAAACAAACAACAATTTCTTGGTAACAATCTTTGGATTCTTAATAAAGTAACGACATGGAATTTAATATAATAAAAATGACATTTTAACTTCCAATCGAAAACAAAAGAAATACCAGGATAAAGTAACAGCCACGTTGCGTTCATGAAATGAATATAAAAAGTCTCTGTATGATTGAGAGCTTTTACCAATAACAACAAAGAATAAGAAGAAACAACAAAGGAGTGAGAACAAATAAAACTTGAAGCCTCAATTCAAATATGATAGGAAGAATGAAAAGACAAAAAAAAAAATAAAATTAAAACAATGTTCCTTTCAGCTTATTCCAACCATTTGTCCAAGCTGAGCTCATTCTTTCTTCATTTAGAAACCAATAATAACACATAAAACACAGCATCAAATAATTTTAATTTCCTATTTCTCCCTCTCTCTCTCTCTCTCTCTCTCTTCCTTTTGGGAGAGCAGGTATGGATAGGTTCTTCAGTTTTCCCAGCCACCAAACAGAACATTATCATAGAACTAAAGAATGGAAATTGAATGATTAAAAGCAAATTCAAACAACTAGAGGGTTCAATGAGACAATTAATAGGTCACAATGACAATAAGAAGAAACAAAGAAAAACCAGCTTCACAAACACAAAAGAACAAAAAAAAAAATTAATTAAAACCCAAAATTATTACTGCTTGAATTCGTTAAAAAAAAATAAAATCAAAAGAGTCAACAAATCTACCTAAAAAACTTACCAATTTCAAGCTTTCCATTGTTTAAAAATAATAAACAAATAAAGAGGATGGACCCAAAACAATTATCAAACATCTAAACAACCCTAACCCTTCAATTTGAATACAGAGAAAAGCAATAACAAGATGAAAAAATTCAAAATCTTTATTTTCCTTCACCAACATTTCCAAGCAATAAAAATACACCATAAACCAAGAACTCAAAAACCATTAAAAAATACCGGCTCAAAATATTCGAAAAATGCGAATACATAAATCCAATAAACCGAACAAAATGCATAATATTTTAGTTGATAAATCAATTAAACAAAAATAAACAAAAAATCAATCCTTTCCGCCAAGATAAATGTAACGCCCTAAAAAATAAACCCAAAAATCATACATTCGTGACATCCATAAACATAAGAGAAATAAACATATTTCCATTCATCACAGTATTTAATCCAAAAGTATTATATGTTGACAACAAAAGTAAATGCCCTACGTGCTTACAACTTTCCAAGCCAACACTTGGTTACAAAAAGGAGAGTACTAACTCAAAACACAAAATAAGCCCTTGGCTTGAATTACATGTAATACACAAAATAATTACAAAAGTAAGCCTTCAGCTTCTAAAACCTCCCAAGCTAAGTCCTTGGAGGCGGCATATCACCTGCACTTGAAAATGATGTCCCATATAGGGTGAGCCAACGCCCAGTAGAGATATGTTAAACATAATATAAGCAGTGACTAAAACATGAGCATTCGATAAATGTTTAACTCATATAAATCAACTTATAACACATTACAACTCCATGACACATATGTCCATGCTTCATTCCATTTTCCTTTACTTAACAAATTTACAATTCACAATCATAGCTCAGAACTTGGCCAAACAATTTAAATGAGACTACAACTCATATCAACAATACTTCAATTTCAAATGAGACAATAGCTCATAATAAAACACTTCCATACTTCACAACAGATACACATATTTGCTATATCAATGTCATATCAAAACACTTCCATACTTCATAAATGATACACAGATTTGCTGTATCAATGGAGTCCATCCCCTATCTCTTCCCAAATAACATCCGATTTAGGAGTCCATCCCCTATCTTCCCATAAACCGTGGAGTACATCCCCTATCTCCTCCCACACAAAGCAATGTATATAAACAATTATCATATACACAATCAATCAATACACAGATTTGCTGTATTATTCCAACCGTCACATTCAATGACATATTCAACGTGATTAGTTTCAATTTTCCCTAATCAACATGCAGTGTCTACAACAATCAAGACTATCCTCCACCGATAGCGTAAACCAGTTATTTCTAAACAGATAATAATTACATCCAACAGATAAATTATCAACAATTCCAAGGTGGGTGATTAATAAATCCAACTCCACCATTCTACCTCATAATGAGCCAATTTCATTATTTCCAACTCAATTTCATATTCCCATAACTTTCCCAAATTAATTATACAAATTAATTCTTAATAATAGATTAGGGCTTTTCCCCTTTTTCTCAACGTTGACCCCAAAGGTCCCAATATTAACAAATAACATCAATACCCTCTTTTAAGACCCAAAACACAAGTGTATTGGTCAAAATAACAAAACCCCTCTTTTCATATTTGAAACCCTAACACCCACAATTACCCAACTTCAACATTACATCAAAATGACAACAAGTTTATGTCAAAGATCATAAATATGAGTAGTTATCTCTACCTCAAATTCGGAGCCCAAAAGAGAAGGTGAAGAAAATCAAAAGTGCTCCAAATCCCAAGATTTTTGGATTGATAGATAGCCCAAGCAAAGCTCTATACTCTTTGCAAAGGAACTATGGTAGAAGATCACTCAAACTAGATCAAACCTTAGAGAGAAGGTGAAATGTAGTGAGAGAAGCTCTCAAAATAGATTTTGAAAAGTAAGAGAGAGAGTGAGAGTTGAAAAAGTGATCTAAAATGACCCAGCTGCCAACTGATATACGTATGACCCGCTCGAGCGGAGAGTAGGACACTCGAGTGTCAAACACAAAAAATGGACCCGCTCGAGCGCAAGGATACCCGCTCGAGCGCCAAGACACAACTGCAAAACTCCACCCGCTCGAGTGCAAAGGAAAACCTACTCGAGTGTAGATTACACTCTTCCAGTATTTTACAGACATCGAACACCTGCTCGAGGGCAAAGATACCTGCTCGAGCGCTACCCGCTCGAGCGTAAGGAAATCCGCTCGAGTGTGAAAAACACATCTGCAGTACTTTTGCAGACGGACGAATTACTGAAGGTATGCAAACTCCGCTCGAGCACAAGAAGACCCGCTCGAGCGGATCACTAAAAATCTGGGCAACAAGAGTTGGGACAAAAGCTCAACCAACCTGTTCGAAACACGCCCAAGACAATTCTAAAATCAAATACAAAGAGTTAGAGGACGGAAATGAAATACAGACAACAACAATTATCAACGGAACCGAGTCCGGAATACAGTAAACATGAGAGGGAAAACCGGGATCACTATAATAAATCATTTTCATATCAACTGAAACGGAATCGCTTGAGTCAACAAAGCATATGCATTTTCCTTTACAGTTAGATACAGAGAGAGAGAGAGAGAAACTCACCACGACGGAGAACCACCGTGGTAAGCGCCGATAGAGAAAACCCTAGAGGCTGAAATTAGGGGAAGAGAGACAAAAAGAGAGGGCAGAGGCCTGAGAGAGAGAGAGAGACAATCATAGAGTGAGAGATAGACAGACGCATTACAGAGTTAAAGAATCTGTGTGAGTGTATTTTTCAAATATATATAACCACACTTATTTAAAATATGTGAATAAAAAAATATTATCTCACTTTTAATCACACTTTTAATAGGAGTATGGTATTTTTAATTTTTTTATGTGATCTTTAATCACATGTTAATTAGAAAGTGTGATTAATATATTATATATATATAATTACACTTAATTGAAAAGTGATATAAAAAATATATATCATCACACTTAATCAAATCAAGTGTGATTAAAATATCAATCTAATTTTTTTTTTTATCACACTTTTAATAAAAGTGAGATATTTTCATTTGTCAAAGTGTGATCTTTAACTGTTTTTGTAGTAGTGATTATAATTAACTGTGATTTTTTTTCATTACAATACCAATTAATAATATAAATATTATTTTTTTTAATTTATTAATTCATTACAATAACACCAATTAATTCATTTTCTAACCCATCGTCGGCAGCCTCTTCTCATCCACCACCTATAGCCCATTTTTCTTCTCCTCATCCTCAGCCACCGCCAGCATCCCTTTCTTCTTTTCCACCTCCTCATCTCACCGTTGGCAGCCCCTTGCAAGCTGCAATCGTGAAGAGAGAAAGCTAGGGTTTTGTCATGGCGTCGATCGCGAAGAGGGAGAGAGAGCTAGGGTTTTTCACGCTGTCGATCGTAGAGAGAGAGAGAGAGAGAGAGAGAGCTCTGGTTCGCCGAAAATCACCTCCTTTCACCAGAAATCGCCTCTCTGGGTCGTGCGAGAGACAAAAATGAGTGTGTTTGGTTTATATATATGGCACACTTGTAATAACTCGAAATTGTGAGGGGCATTTAAATCATTTTGCCCCTCAAATTCTGCACTTAAGCTAAGTCTGAAAAGCACCTCCTCCCCACTAAAAGAATAATCACCTTTTTGACTTAATTTAAGCTAAAAGCTGATCACTTGAGCTATACCAAACACACAAAAATCAGTTAATTTAAACTAAAAATTGAAATAAGCTGAATTTAAACTCTACCAAACACCCATAATGAGAAGTTACAAGAAGATTGTACACCAGAGCGGTAAAAACATTAAATGATTAAATTCTTGTGCGCATATTGTTGTGCTGCTACCATTTTGTCATCATAAAGCCACCCGATTCACAAACTGTAGTCATGGAAACTGACACCAACCTACTACAGATTCAATGTCTCCCTTGCATTAATTGCTTCTACCAATTAGTCATCATGTCTGATCTGCATCGACATACTTTACTTATTGTGTTTCTGACACCTTTAATCTATGAAAGGGCTCAGGTTTATTTCTAATATTCTGTTTGGTGTCATGGTTTAAACATATGTAAGCAAAATAATAGTTTTGCATTGGCTTAGCAAGTGGGATTGTTGTCCACGTAAGAAGTGTATTGGAAGTGTTAGAAATTGGGCGCCCATGTGGCATGACCCGTGAACCTTTTGAACCTTATCCATATAAGTTTGAATTTGAATTCAAAACTTATGTGGATAACCACTCATGATATCTATATCTTTCATATCAACTGATATGGATAGATGATATATTTATCCTAGATATCTGATATGATATATGGGATATGGTAGAATGAAAACAATGCATGTTTTTCCCATACTGACTCTCTCCTATTAAACAACAATCAAGGTTTTTGCACTGTGACTTGTGTGGGTGATACTCATATTGTGGTATCACTCCACTGCTGGGTCTGCTGTTCGCATTCTTGAAGCACGTGATTTACCTACGAAATTCTTCACTTCAGGTTCTGTCACTAAGGTATGATTTGAAATTTTTACCCGCTACGTTATACTTTAATTTACATTGGTATCAGTGCAAATATGGGTATTTTCGTGCTTATTTTTATGCATTAAAATATGTGTATAATTTTATATAAATATATATACACGTTATATGCATGAAAATTAACAAAGGAGGAAGATTAAGTGCAGGGTTTCTGCACTTCCACTCTCATTAGATTGAGAGTGTTATACACCACAATTTTTATGTTCATTAAATGTCATTTTTGAGACCATAAATGTTTTTATTTTGAAACATAGAGTCTGACAGTACCAAAATTGGACCAGAAAACACCCTAGAAGGTGGCGCGTGGGCCGCACGCGCCATCTGACACTATAGACACCCCATTTTTGACCATCCTCAAGACTTGGACATCACCGCTTAAACACCCGGTGATCATCCTTGTTCATGTTTGTCTTGAGTTCCCGGAGGTCTCGGCTACGCGCCTTGCCTCAGGACCTCTCGACTCGACTTGTTTTGTGTCTGGTTTTGCACCAACACTTGTGTTTTGCCTTGGAGGGGCAGGGAATGGCTTGTGGACCATCCCCACACTCCACCGGCCATGGCTTGAGGTCATCGGCTGTGTTTTATTGCCACCAGCCAAATGTTTGGCAGACCGGCACCGTAGATGGCCAGCCGGCTATCTTTTTTTGTCAATTGCATTTTTGGCCGGCCGACTACTGTTCATCTGCTTTTGCAGATATTTTTATGCCAGCTGTGCTAGCTGGCATACACTTTGCTCCCCTCCATACACGTGTATGGAGGGATCTCCCTCTTGATCAGCTTACTTGAGAAGCTTTGCAAGAGGGAAGTTCTATAAAGAGGAGGCTTTTCTCCCTCCTCTAGGTTAAACAACATTTTTCCAGAGCTTTGAGTTCTAGGGTTAGGGTTTACATATATCCTATCTCTATATATCTCTCTCTTTGTGTATTTGTGTGTGTTTAGTCTTAGGATTGCACACAAACACCCACCATTACACCTTCTCTTGGAGCTGAGGTCCTTGAAGGCTGTTCTTGAAGTTTTGGAGCTGCTTTGGACCTAAGGAAGCTGCTGGTCCACCATTTGTGAAGAGGGTCTTCAAGGGTAATCACTTTCCCTTTTTATTCCCCATTTTTGCATAGTTTTTTGACTACATTGCAACTGTTTTTAGACTTTGTGTATAACTAATAAAAGTCTTGTTTTTCATTACTTTAAATAGTTGCTTAAGAGTGTTTTGAGTTTTGAGGTTGTTTGACCCCTCTTAAGGCTTGTTTGGCCTTTGTTTTTGTGCCATTTTGGTGGGCTCTGGGACCATTGTGTTTGGGCCTCCTCACCACTGAAATCTTGAGGGATGTCAGTGGTGAGGATGGTGCCTTGAGGTCCCAAGAAGGAAAGGGTCACCCCCTCTCCTTGTTGTCCTTGAAAATGGCCATTTTAGCCTCTTGAAAGAGCATCTTGTTTAAGTGCACGTTGGCCATGTCTTAAGTGTTATTTGGTAGTATTTTGCCATGTATTACCTCTGTTTTTAGTTGGTTTAGACACACCTTGCATGCCTTGCATACATGTCTTGTAATGCCATGTTTTGGCCTTAACATGCTTTAGACTTTGGCCCTTGTTTTAGCATGATTTTGACTTAGCTTTCTAAAGCTTATATGCATGTTTTGATGTGCTTGAGGTCAGTTTTTGGTCATTTGGGCCATCCATGTTTCGCTTTGTATAGCTATCATGTAATCCCCCTTGTATGCCTTAAGCATTGATCCCTCTAGCATGCCATCCTTGCATCATTTCAGTGGTTTGGAACCACTTGTTATGTTATTTCAGTCCTCTTAGTATGCTTGTATGCTTGCATTTGATGCCCCTTTAATGCGTTAAAAGGTTGTTGCCTTATGCTCCGTGAATGTGCCTCTTTGTATGCTTGCATATTTAGACCACTCAGATGCCATCTAGGTGCATCCTTAGCTTTGCTTAGGTCATTGGACCTGTTTTAAGTCCCCTTAGCCTTGTGAGGCTTGGTCGACTTAGCCTTGGTTTAAGCCTCCTTGGCTTGCCTTAAGTACTTGGACCATTATTGATGCTTTGCTTGTTTTGATTAGTTGGTTTGGCACCTCTCTTTCATGCAATTTCAGAGCTTATAATGCATGCCATATATCCATGTTTAGCCTCTTTTAAGTGTGCTTAGAAGCTGCTCTTTGTGCCTAAGTGATGGACCATGTTTGCATGCATGCTTATATGTGCATTTGGCCTCATTTCCTTAGTCATTGGCCACTGTTTTGGGCTTAGTATAGAGCTGTCCAAATTAGTTTAAGTCCATTGTTCGCATGTTGTTGCATGCTCACCTTGTGTGTTGTTGCATACTTGTGTGTTGTTACATGTTTAGGTTGTTTAACATGTTTACTCCATGTGTGGTTGCATGCTTGAACATCCACATTGCACTTTGCATGCTTGTTGGTTTGCATTGCCTCATGCCTTGCATGCTTGCTTGCATAGGTTGTATGCCTAGTATGCATTGTGCATTGCATGCTCATGTTGCATACTTAGTTCACGTGTCTAGGTTGCATTGCATTGGCATGCATGCTTTGCCTCTTGAATTGAGTATGATAGAGGTTGAGCTCATTGTTTGTTTATGTGCATTTCATTCTACATTGAAAATGCATACTTGGTTCTTTGGGCCATCACGCATTGAAATGCGCGATTGGTGGTCCGAGAACCAAGGAACACACCCCTTTGAGTCATGAATATGATAAGGGGTGTGATTGGTGCATACATTGCTTGAAATGCATTGCCATGCTATGTTTTGCCCTCTACTGCTGTTAAAAACAGATTCTGCAGGAAGATTTGGCCGGCCGGCCATCCATAAGTGGCCGATGAATTAATTTGTGGCTGGTGACCATTCTCCACAGCCGGTGACCAATTCCCTCAGCCGGTGGTGTTCACAACATTCAAAGAAGCAACCCTGAGATTTGTACAGTCTTCAGAGAAGGGTAACAGTCAAAGCAGAGGCAACTTGTGCATGGCAGTGGCTTTTCGAGCGGAGCCGAGCGCGCATTGCATTGGGCCCTCTTCCCGAGGCTGTTTACTGCTTTCATTAGATTAGTTAATTTGCTTAACTAATTAATTGGTCTGTAATATTTAATTAGCTTGTAGGTTAATTAATTATTATTCTTTCGGTCCCTCCGAGTGAGGGCAAATTTGTAATAAGTGTGGGTGTGTGTGTGCATGCCTTCCAACCCCCACTTCTTTCTCCCTTTTACTTACCTGCTTTTGGTGGTTAGTATTAGGTCATATTTAAATTAGCATCCTTATGCTATGCATGCGTGCATTCATTCATTTGTCTTGCATGCACCGGGCTCGGCGCATCATGCTAACTGCATTGTATTTCAAATTCCAAATTGAATACGTGTTATTTGTAGCATCTCACATGCCATCCTAGGATTAGCCGAGCCTATTCTAGTGACATTTTGTATGCGACGCATTAGCCATGTTAACATGGACTAGGATCATGCATGTGATTACTAACTAATTCATTGTTTTGGCACGGAGTACGATGTAAGTATTTATGCTTTAGCATCTCGCATGAGTGTGAATGCTAACATGACAGCATGCTTACCATGTGGCTAGTTGTTTATGTGATATTACTGCCTGAATGCCTGTGGGTGAAGGTTGGATTGTTTGAGTTGGAACAACTCGTTGAAATCCGTATTTTAGCCTACTTGCGAGTAGCAAATCTCAAACCATTTCCTAAACAAAACGGATATGCAATGCTTTGTTCCAAATTAGGCGATCTAGTCTATACTTTTGTGTTGTGCGCATCACATAGTAATTCTAGCTAATTAACGGGAATAAGAACACATAACGTTTTCAAAATCGAATATCATGGTTAGTAGAGGCCGATCTTCGGATCGGGCGAGAGGGGGTGCTCATAGCTGACCTTCTCCAATCGTACCCAAGTTCCCGAGCCGAGGCAACTTTGGTGATGACGAACACGTGGCCTTTGGCACCGAATCAGGGTTTCCTAAATTCCCCAAAATAAAATATTTAGGTGGCGACTCTGTATCTGGCAAAACAGTCCATGTTTGGCACTTCTTTCAAAAATCTGTTTTCTCAACACGATTTGCCGAATTTGGACTCTTTGGTTCAGATTTAGAACCGTGACAAATTGAGTCCGAACTGTGGGGTGAGGCCCTCACGCGGGGCGCGTCCACAGACGCCGTCAGCGACTTCCACGCACTTTCACACTGCCATGTGTTGCCACGTGCCAGGCGTGATTTTCACGCGCTACCACGCGCGCTGTTCGCGCCATCACTCGTGCGTTAGCAGCGCTATCCACGCGCGCACCGTGCGCTGAGCCACGCCGTTTTTTTCTCCGCCGGCTTGGCTGACCTGGCTGCTGATGTTAAGGCACTGTTTCTTTTTTTTAATCCAGAATTGGTTTAAATGGTCATAAATAATTTGTTATAGATTTGTTTTATGCGTGATTGGTACTGTTAGACTCAGAATTAAAATTTATATCTTCTGTAAAATTTTAAAAATTTTATGAAAATAAAAAATATTTTTTCTGTGGTAATAATTCATTATTTCTACTTTAAAATGCTTCTGGTGTTGCATTAATAATTTCCTGGGGTTGAAATTTTTATTATAGACTACTGCAAAGTTTTACTATGTACTGGTATAATTGTTACAGTTTATCAGATTGTAGAATATTTATTTCTAATTTTATGTGTGTTTATTAGTTATTTAAAATTCTAAAAAATTTCAGAATGATGTACATTCTATTATGGCATAATCTGAATATTAAATATAACATATTTTTTTTAAGGGTTTGTAATATGTTGTGATTAGAAAAGCATGCTTAGTTTTTTTTTATATTTAAATTCCATTATTAAATGAATATAGCATGAGTTATTTGTAAATTTACATTAAGATGCTATTGTATGGAATTTATCATACTTTGTATATTCCATAAGTAGTGGGAGATTGATTTTTTTTTTTTTTTTGGCGCATGGAATTAAATTAAATTTTGATAATTGTCACTAGAGGCGCAAGAGATGATAACGAGCATAGCAAATTTTCGATCTTGAGACATGTGTAATATTAACATTATTTAATTTACATTCTTTTGCTGGAAAAATAATTTTTTTGTTGCTATCATTAATATCCTCTGCGCATTTGTTTACTCTGTATGTAGAAATGGCTGCTAAGACAGTGGTGGCAGACTTAACTAAGGGGGAGAAATTGGATGGCGACAATTATGACATATGGCGTCGTAAGATCCAATACCTCCTCAATAAGTAAGAAGTGTTAACCACACTTGAACAAGTGATGGTTGAGCCAGAGCAGGGCAATACAGCTCAACATCGTCGTGATCTTGAAGTCTTTCAGACTTGGCGTTACAAAGATCGGTGTGCGCACTTTACTATGTTGAGCAACATGCATAATGACTTGATTAGTGAGTTTGAGCGTTGCCCGACTGCATTTGAGGTGTGGGAAGCTCTCAAGCAAAAGTTTGGTATTACCTCTTTGGCAAAGCTACGTGGGCTGACTATAAAGTTTGACTCCTATCAGAAAAGGGCGCATCACTTGATGAAGCAGCATTTGAGGGTTATGTCAGCCATAATACGTGAGCTTGCGGCTGCTGGGCACAATTTGACTCAAGAACAGCAAGTACAAGCTGTGATTCGCTCTCTGCCAAATTCTTGGGAGCAGATGAAGCAAAACATGATGCATAATGAGAGTGTGAAAACATTCGAAGACATATCACGTTATTTGGAGCTAGAGGCTGAGCGCCTTGAGGTGGCTAAGTCTGATGGTTCTGCTATGGTGGTTGAGTCGAGCTCACGTAGGACTTCTCAGTTTAAACGTGGAAAAGCAAAAGGTGCCCCTAAAAAGCAACCAGCAGTTGCGCTAAAGCCCAATGTCGCTAAAAATTTCAAGCGTAGGGGCATGAGAGGTGGTGACAAGGTAAAGGCTAAATTAACATGTTTTAACTATAACAAAGAAGGACACTTTGCTCGGGATTGCCCTGAGCAGAAGAAGGTGCTCCCTTACTTAATTTCTCGCATTCAATGCTTTGTTTCTAGTCAAGCATTAATTGCTCATTCTCCTCATTTTTGGATTGTAGACTCTAGAGCAACAGACCACATCGCGAGGGACAGAGTAGGGTTCGTTGAGTATCGTCGAGTACCTGCTGGGAGCAAAAAAGTTTACATGGGGAACGAGTCCAGTGTGGAGGTGCTTGGCATTGGCACATACAAGTTGGAAATGCGACAAGGGCGCACCTTGTATCTTCATGATGTTCTTTATGCTCCAGATATTCGGCGAAATTTAGTTTCAGTTATTAGCATGATGAGCCTTGATTTTAGCTTTTGTTTTGAGAATAATGGTGTTAGCATTTATTTGGGAACACTTTTTTATGGTTTTGGTTATCTTTCAGATGGTTTTTTAGTTTTGGATGTGGATGATTCTAGTTTTAATAAAAATGCCAATGGCTCTGTTTCTAATATTGCATCTTTTTGTGATAATGATTCTATGAGATGGCATGCTAGATTGGGCCACATAGGGCAAGACAAGATGACTAGATTGGCTAGAGAAGGTCTTTTAGGCCCACTCGCTAGAGTCACTTTGCCTACTTGTAAGCACTGTCTTGCTGGAAAGACAACAAGGAAACCATTTGGGAAAGCCATAATGGCATCTATCCCATTACAACTTATTCATTCTGATATATGTAGACCAATGAATGTGAGGGCAAGACATGGAGCCCCTTATTTCATCACATTTATAGATGATTGCACGCGTTTTGGTCATGTCTATTTGATTTCTTACAAGTCAGAAGCATTGGATTTCTTTAAATGGTATGTTAATGAGGTTGAGAATCAATTAGACAAGAGCATTAAGGCTCTAAGGACTGACCGGGGACGTGAGTATCTATCTAAGCAATTTAAAGTGCTCTGTGAGGAAAAAGGAGCTACTAGGCAATTGACAATTCCTAGGACTCCACAGCAAAATGGTGTAGCGGAGAGAAGGAATCGCACATTGCTTGACATGGTTAGATCAATGATGGCACGAGCTAATCTTCCCATTTCTTATTGGGGAGATGCTTTGTTGACTGCTGCCTACATCCTTAATTGTGTGCCCTCCAAATCAGTTCCTTCCACCCCATATGAGATGTGGACTGGAAAAAAGCCTAATTTGGGCAATTTGTGGCCTTGGGGTTCGGCATCTTACATACACAATGCTTCTCATAAGTTTGGGAAGTTGGGCCGTAGAGGAAGGAAGTGTATCTTCATTCGCTATAGTGAGCATTCTAAGGGCTATGTGTTTATTGGGGAGCATCCAGATGGAAGTGTGACTGAAATTGAGTCACAAGATGTGGATTTCCTAGAGAAGGATTTCCCTAGCAGAGGTGAGGTAACTAGAGATGTAGAACTCTATAAGATGGAGGATCTACTTGAAGGCGCACCTAGTAGCCTAGTAGAGAATGAGGAGATAATGCCTCAAGCTCCTAGGGACAGTGGGAACGATCTACCTGCCCATGGATTAGATCCAATGGATGAGGATTCTCAGGATTCTCAACTACGTAGAAGCAAACGTGGAGCTATACCCCGTCGTCGTTTTGAGATTGAAGGGGAAGCATTCGTGATTGCTCCGAGTGATGAGATGGAGCCTAAGAATCTCAAAGAGGCTCTCTTATCCCCTGCTAGTAAAGAATGGAGTACTGCAATGGATGAAGAAATAGAGTCTATGAAGAAAAATTATGTCTAGGACTTGGTCGATTTGCCGCCAGAGCGCAAGACTATTGGGAACAAATGGGTTATCAAAATCAATCGCAAAGAAGATGGTTCCATAGAAAGGTATAAGGGTCGCCTAGTGGCGAAAGGTTACACCCAACGAGAGGGTGTGGACTATGAGGAAACTTTTTCACCGGTTATAAGGTTTGCCTCTATTCGCGTAATTCTGGCCATAGTAGCTCAGTTGGACTTAGAGCTATATCAGATGGACGTTAAGACTGCATTTCTCAATGGAGAATTGGATGAAGAGATCTATATGGATCAACCAGAAGGCTTTGTGGTAGTAGGTCCGGAGCGCAAAGTTTGCAAGCTTCAACGATCTATTTATGGGTTGAAGAAATCATCCAGACAGTGGAATATGAGATTTCATCGAGCCATTGTTTCTAATGGGTTTACAATGATCGATGAAGATCATTGTGTGTACGTTAAGTGGTCCAAGGACATTTTTCTGATATTGTCATTATATGTATATGACATATTATTGGCTGGAAATGACAAAGAGATGATTGTTGCCACTAAAAGGTGGCTGTTCTCTACATTTGAGATGAAAGACATGGGTGAAGCGAGCTATGTGCTCGGTGTTAAGATCCTTAGGGATCACTCTAGGAGACTTCTTGGTTTGTCTCAAGAGACTTACATTAAGACTATTCTAGAGCTATTCCAGATGCAGAGCTGCAAACCCATTGACACTCCTGTTGCAAAAGGCAAGAGCCTAAGCCTTGATATGGGTCCTAAGACTCCAGAAGAGAATGAAAAGATGGCCCGTGTTCCCTATGCAAATGTTGTTGGAAGCTTGATGTATGCTATGACGTGTACACGCCCTAGCATTTGTTATGCAGTCGGATTGGTGAGTCGTTACCAATCCAACCCAGGACCAGCTCATTGGAAAGCAGTTAAGAGGCTATTACGATATCTTAAAGGGACTGCAGATTACACACTTTGCTACCAAAGTTCAGATCTACATCTAGTTGGCTATTGTGATGCTGACTGGGGAGGAGACTTAGATGAGCGTAAGTCTACTTCAGGATATGCTTTTATGCTTAGCGATGGTGCTATTACTTGGAGCAGTAAGAAGCAATCTTGTATCGCCTTATCGACTATGGAGGCTGAGTTTGTGGCTTGTTCATCTACCGTTCAGGAAGCCGTTTGGTTGAGGAGATTCCTTTAGCATTTGGATGTTGTCACACACACTTCAGACCCTGTGACTATCCATTGTGACAGCATGGCTGCACTCGCTTATGCTAAGGATCCTAAATACCACGGCAGAACCAAACACATTGATGTGAGGTTGAACTTTAACATAGACATTGTGGCGCAGAAAGAAGTGATCCTGGAGCACATCCCTACGAGTCGCATGGTTGCGGAAGCTTTGAGTAAGCCCATTGCTAGAGATATTTATCTTACACATGTTAGGGCTTTAGAACTACGTAGGTGGTGATATATATATATATGTGTGTGTATTCAGCTGAACTCATTTTTTTTTTTTTGGGGGATATTTATGCCATTAGTATTCATATTTGTTTCTGTTACACATTTACGTTTACTACTTTTTGCAATGGTTTGTGAATTAGCATACACAGAATAAATAAATTGATGTTAGCAGGCAAGATTGGCTAACTCACACGAGCAATCGCCCTTAGCGCTAGGTAGCGAGCAAGGATGAAACTAGTGGCTTATTGTATTTGGAGCAAATAGAGAAGCTAAAATTATCCATTAGCTATGTCACCTTGGTTGGAGCCAAGATGAGGTCTTGCTAGATACTGACCATGGATATGAGAGTACCCACTTTTTCATGATGTGCCTGTTATGGATAGCCAGATGTGAGATCTCATTTGATGCCTGAGAGGTGAGCAAATAGAGAATTCGAGTTAGACACTGGGAAGCAACTTGTGCGCTTAAGAGCGACTAGACTAAGGTCTGTATGGTGTGTGAGTTTAACATCACTCTTTGGAAGAGTTACTCCACTATAACATGCATTCGTACTGCATGTGCTTATCGACCCGTTAGCAAGGTGAAAAAATGGATCCCTGCTTCTTCACCGTGTGAGTCCTAAAAGTCGTTTTTCCCTAAGAGCGACTAGACTAAGGTCTGTATGGTGTGTGAGTTTAACATCACTCTTTGGAAGAGTTACTCCACTATAACATGCATTCGTACTGCATGTGCTTATCGACCCTTTAGCGAGGTGAAAGAATGGATCCCTGCTTCTTCACCGTGTGAGTCCTAAAAGTCGTTTTTCCCTAAATGACTTCACTTTGTGTCTTTTGTGACCTTTGACTATGTCATAAGATGAGGAGTTGATGTTCAGCTACTTTGGTATGTTGCCTACGGTCATGTATGATTCGGCTTTAAGGGACATTACTGGGAAAGCAGTCAATTTCAAATAAAATGATATGAGGGTGAAGGGAAGATCATCTAGTTCTACATTTCTGCTCTATATTCACTGTCGACAACTCACATCGCTCTCTATGGGGTGCTGATTGGGTGTGAATATAATGCGGGACCTAGGAGAGTCAAACATGCTCTTTGAGGGATTAGAGATGTTTTTGGACCGATGTAGCTAGATGGGTCTGGGTACATGAGACACTATTTCTGTTCATTTTGGGTTGATGTCTCTATCTTGACTCATATTGATTTTTTAGTATAGAGCTCCCACATGCAGGTGTTCTCAGTGGTCACACGGTGCATTGGCTAGTATGAGATTGTTCATTTTTTGGGAGATTGAGATAGAGATGTGGCAGTATCATGCCAACTCATGTGCGAGTGGGAGATGTTAGAAATTGAACGCCTATGTAGCATGACCCATGAACCTTTTGAACCTTATCCATATAAGTTTGAATTTGAATTCAAAACTTATTTGGATAACCACTTATGATATCTACATCTATCATATCAACTGATATGGATAGATGATATATTTATCATATACATTTGATATGATATATGGAATATGGTAGAATGAAAACAACGTATGTTTTTTTCATACTGACTCTCTCCCATTAAACAACAATCAAGATTTTTGCACTATAATTTGTGTGGGTGATATTCATATTGTGGTATCACTCCACTGCTGGGTTCGTTGTTCGCATTCTTGAAACACGTGATTTACCCATGAGATTTTTCGCTTCAGGTTCTGTCACTAAGGTATGATCTAAAATTTTTACCCGCTGCGTTATACTTTAATTTACATAGTAGGTTTTTGCAAGGGTAACATTGCATCCAAATTAGACTACTGTGTCTATGAGGAAATGCAAATGTTTGCAGTGGTGGGGTTACTATTATAATGGCGGTAATTAGATTCAAGAAAGCTAATAGAGAAAGAGTGAAAGGCTTTGAAAGAATTCACCGTCATGGTTCACAAAAATGTTATTTTCGTGTGAAGCGAAATAGGAGAGGAATTAGGATTTATGCTACGGGGTTAAGGTGTACGTATAAAAAAAATGTTAGGCAAAACTTATTTTATCTCATTGTAGTATGACTTGCTAGTATTTTATCTCATTTCTTTAAAAAAATAGCCATATGCCACTTATGTGGTTAATACCATTAATTATAGATGTGAAATGATTATAATACTCTCAAACTCAATATTTTTTTGCTATTTTCTTTCCCTCTTATCTCTCATACACATAATTTATATATTTAGTATTAATTCAATTAAATTACAGTTAATTATAAATTCTTAATTATTTATTGTAATTATTAAATTTTTACTCTAATTCTAGTTTTAATTTAATTATATTTTACATCACAATTAATCTTAAACATTTAACTATTTATTGTAATTACTGACTTTTTAATCTAATTTTAATTTAATTATATTTTATATCCCAATCAATCCTAAATTCTTAATTATTTATTATAATTTCTAACATGTTATTTTATTTTTAATTTAATTACATTTTAAATCAATTCTTAATTATTGTTTATTTTATATTTTATTTAATTATATTTTAAATAAATTCTTAATTATATTATATTTTAGCTTAATTTATTTTATTTTAATTAACATATTAATCTAATTTTAAGTTTGAATAAATGAGGATAAAATTGTCCTTTTGTTGTATTAATTTCATTCTAATTTTTCAGAAAACAAAACCTATTCTAAAAAATGGTATGGGTAATGCACATTTCATTAATTTGGATAGAAAAACTAATGGTAACACTTTAGTCCAAAATCACAAGGGTGCTTTCTGGCTATATTTAAATGATGGGAGGTAATCAGTTTCAAACCATAAGAAGGTGAAATGAATTTAATCCAAAAATATTTAATTTTGGTACATCACTAATAGAAGATAATTTCTCATGTAAGAATTGTGAAAAAACAATAATTTATGAGGACAAAAATAAATCTACAAATTTCTTTTTCTTATAAATTATTTTCTAAAGTTTTGAATTATTATTAAAACTATTTTGTTGGTTGACAATACCTATTAAATAAAAAGTATACATAGTGTTTTGGTGTGCAAGATCCATACTATATGCACTTGCGTAAGTTCTCACAAATATATATATATATATATATATAAGTTACCTTACAAAATCGCATAAGTTCTTACAAATATACGTAAGTTATAAATTCTCAAATTTTTATGAGTTAACTTACTTTTGTTTGTGAAAACTTATGTAAGTGCATATTATGTGATTTTGTAAATTAACTTGCGTATGTTTGTGAAAATTTATATGTACTTACACACTTAAGAATTGCCCATGTGTTCTTTGAAAAAACCAAACGTTTGTGGCATACACCTCTTCTATATATATATATATAAAGAGACTAGAATATATTGATGCTATTAAAATGCAAGAGAAATAGTTAAAAATCACATCATTATACATCGTGAAAAATTAAAGAAATAGATAGTTGATAAAATGATTTTCAAAAAATTTAGAGGTAATCTTAATATATATTTTATAAATATCATAAAATATAGAGGTACTAGTGGCATCCCCCATTCCCCAACCCAAGTAGTTCCGCCGCTGAAGAAAAAGCAGTTTAAAGTTAGTTGAGATGAAATAAAGTGCATGACAACCTAATTAGTTAGGTCACGAAATTAATATGATGAAATTATAGTATGATTTGATTACTGTTAGTTAAGCTGCAAGAAAGTACATGAGAACTTAATCAGTTTATTCACCCAAACAAAGAGAACTTAATCAGTTAGATCACGAAATTAATATGATAAAATTGTAGTATGATTTAATTGCTTAAAAAAAAAAAAAAGTCAATAATAAAATTTATGCTATTGGAACTCTAAAAACAAATTGAGTGTGTGAACACTTTTTTCACTAAAAAATTAAATGAAACAAATCAATTAAATGATCCACAACTTGCAACGATTTGTGATTCTTTAGGCTTGAAGCTCATGAGTAGGTTAGTCATTCTTTAGGCATATGAACTTCATGAGCTTTCATGATTAGTTTAGTCGTTCTTTGGACATGAACTTGATGAGTAGGGTAGTCATTCTATAGGTATATGAATTTCATGAGTATAGTCACGCTGAATATCATGGAAATTAGGTGTGAACCAATACTTTTTATTCTAAAAGGACGCAGGGGAGTCTAAGAACACTGAAAAGGATCAAGATCTTCAAAATAAATAAATAAATTCTCAAAGGAAAAGCTTCGCCATAGCATTTACTAAAACAATAAACAGAAATGAAAAACAAAATAGTCCATTCAAAAGTGATTGGTGAACCATTTTATATTTTTTTGTGAGATAAAATTATATTATTTTATAATGTATGTTATAATTTTTTGAGGTATTATTACAAATTTTATTGCTTTAATTGGTGGGTTGGTAGACAAAGAAAATTAGGGAATGTGTGCAAACCTGGGTGATGCTACATCCCACCATTTTTATGACTTTTAATGGTGCAATAATGACTAGGCACAATGATGTGACGATCACGTTGAATAAAATAATACTTTTTTTTTTATAGATGATGTTGAATTTTTTAAATAATATTCACAATAATAATATTTGCAATTAAAATAGAAAACACAGATTATTTAGAAAATTATCTTAAGATATTATCATTCCATACCCACCATAGTTCTAAATATACCTACCGGCCGATTCGTACCGGAAAATCATAGCACCGATTCGGATATGGACCGGTATACCGGTGAGAATGAAATTCACAGCCGTAGCATCCGAGTTCCGGTGCGTAGCGGCCTGAATCCGATACATGGGCCGATACAGTTCGATACAGATTTGCTTGTGTAAAAGATTTGCAATTCACATTTCACAATCAAACTTCTTTCTAGCTTGGCTCTATAGATGTAAACTTCTTTGGGCTGTGGAGTTCACTTCAACAAACCTTCAAGCTTCTTCAAAGAAGGTTTGTCTCCCTAATAGTTGTTGCAACTTGGAAGTTGTAATTTGTGCTGTTGTTGTGCTCTGTTTTTTTTTTTTTTTTTTTTATCTAAAGCTGAATTTGTCTGGGTTTGGTGGGATTCTGCAACTTCCGATCAACATTTTGAGAGAGAGAGAGAGAGAGAGAGAGTATAGGATTGTTTATGGTTGTATTATGGTATGGGAGTCTGAGATTGAAATGGATATACATGGAGGTGCATTGGGAGTCTGAGTCTGAGATTGAAATGGGTAAGAAGAGAGAGGTACTTAGCTACATGGAGGTGCATGGGTTTATGGTGAATTTGTAAATTGTAAATGTTTAAGGTTTTTTTTTTTTTTTTTATACACCTACAGCTCTATTTATATATATATATATATATATTTATATTTTTTTTCTCAGTACAAGAAGAATAAATATTCAAATCAATTTTTTTATTAAAAGTTTAACATATTTCAAAAATAAATACATATCATTTAGTTAAAAATGAGTAAAAAATGCTCCTACATATCAAAATTTTGATTAAAATGTAACAAATTAAGGTTGAAAGAGTAAAAAAAAATGCAAAAAATTTAGTTTTACAGGGAATACCAATGATTTTTAAAATTTCACGATCGCGACACCCGATTCCCGATATATACTGGCCGACACTACCGATATCAATACTCTGTGATCGATACCGTTACGTTAGCCGATACCGCGATTTAGAACTATGATACCCACCTTGCTTCGTCTGCAGCGAATACTTTTAAAGCCTTTCAATGAGTAGATAGAAATCGTAATCTTTCACTCTAGGTGACTATTAATTTGCTTGTATCACTACTCTTAGACCTTTAAAAAAAAATTAAAAGACAGTAGACAAAGTGTATATGGAAATGGAAAACTTTTATTGAATACTTGAAAAAGTTACAAAGATTACAAGAAAGATGGAGAGAATACTCTTGCTCATTTATAAGACTTTGCTTCTTGACTCTACTTGTACAAGATGCAGCCACACCCTTTTATAAGGAAAGAGTGGACTTTGTGATGTCCCGGGTCTTAGACTTGACTTGTATTGTGTAGTCAGATGGTTTGTTTTACTTTCTACATTTTAATTATCGTATTGGGTCTCCGCTCTTACTTAAACTCTTTTCACATTTCCAGGTTAAAATTTTGAGTTTTGGGCGTTAGAACTTGTATCGGAACTGGAATCAAATTTTTGGCTTTGGCTGGCAAAATCACTTGTGTGGATTTGGTAACCACTCAAACGGAATCACTGAGAGAATTTGGGAATTTTGGTAGAAAAACCACTCGTGCGGATCTAAAACCGCTCGAGCAGATTTGGTTGAAATTCTGGATTTTTCTTGGGCTCAAACTGCGTGAGAGGAGTGTAAATCCGCTCGTGCGGATTTAGATTTTTGCTTGGGTGGAATTCGAACCACTCATGCAGTTTCTGGTATGTCTGTCTCAAATTTTGAGCTATTTTCCTCAAATCTGATGACAAAAACGTGTTTTACACATTTTTTCATCTCTCTCTATATGTATATATATATTTGTCTTTTCTCCTCCATCTGTCTACAAACCGACCCAAACTCAAACTTCTCTCTAAGATTTAGCAGAAACTATCAAGATTCTAATAAGGTTTTTTTACACCAAATTGAAGAGGGCGACAAAGGCTATGTTTTCACCAATCGAATAGAGATTTTATCAACATTAAATTTTAGGGTTCTTCTCTCCTTCCTCTCCAAGCTTGAGGTAGGGACATTCTCAGAGTTATATATATATATATTTGTAAGTCTATGCTTGTTTGGAACCTTTCGCTCATATTTGACCTAAGATTTTGGATTCTTGAACTCTAGATGATTTTAAAAGTAGATTGTCTCTATATTTCCCCCAAACTTTGAAAGTATGAGCTATGTTGTTAAGTGTGAGTGTTGTCTTGGAAAAATCTAGTTTTGGTGGAAACTTTAGAAAATTTGGAGATTTTGGAAAAAAAAAAATGTTGAGTTATTACGAAATTCATGCTTGATAAATTATTGTGGTGAATAATTGGTGGAGGGAATTCTATAATTGTATCTAATGAGGGATTCTATGAAAAAATGAGAAATGTTTGATTTTAAATCTTGATGAATAGCTCATTGTTTGTTTTTCTTGAAAAGACCAAGTTTGAAAATGATGATTGACATCTGGAGAATGCATGTAATGTAGCATTGCTATTTATCCTCGGATGATATGTTGTGAAATTACATTGAGAAGAGATGTGGAAAGTTTGATCACAATGAAAGATTGTGTGGTGGAATTGAAAATGGAACTATTATAATGCATTGTTACATGTTGCATTGCCATTTCATTTCATTTTCGTTATCATTGATTTCAAATTTGCAATTGAAAGGAATTGTTTTGTGAAACAAGATCATCTTGAATTATTTTAGGGTAAATACATTGGTCAGTCTGGATAGGTGGTGTAGTTTGGTATTGGTTAAGTTGGCCTAAGTGTCTATGGTGAAAGACAAAAAAGAAGCACTATGGAGGTACCACTTGCCTTTCGGTTAGAAACCGGTAAAGTGGCGATTGGTAATGCTTTATATGCTGTAGACACTAACCTAGGGATTACCTGCATCGTATTTACCACCTCTTGAATTATATTGAAGTTATTGAAGTGTTGCGTTTTCAAATTTTCATCGTGCACAAGATTTCCAAAGGAATAAAAAATATATTTTGAGCATAATTTTGCACAAGATTTCCAAAACATATGCATTCATCTCAGGAGACTATATAAAATGTATACGCTTTGTTAAGATCTTCCTATTAGGCTTTGTGCTTACCCTAGTGGATTTTGTGCAGGAAAAGATGTGGTGATTCCGCCGACTCAAAGACGTGGAGTGTATTTTGAGAGCACAAGGATCTTTTCTTTTGTTGTTATTTTGACAAGTTGAGGGCTTTATATGTATGGGTCTCGATAACCATTTTGTGTAACCAGGCATAAGACTTGGAACTTGTAGCCCATGAGGGCATTAAATTGTATTTGACTAGATGTGCCACAAGCTATAGATTCATATTCTAGGAAATGTTGAATGTATATTTGTAGACTCAACTTTCTTCGCACCCACTTTCGGGGAGCTCGAATTGGTCCTACAGTTCGGACTCCTGTCACGGTTCTGAATCTAGTCTCACAAGTGTAATGTGAAACTGATAATCACCAAAGAGTCTAATCCGACAAATCGTTTTTGGAAAATTAGGTTTTGAATCAAATAATGCCAAAACTGGACTGCTTTGCTAGATTACAGAGTCGCCACCTAAATATTTTATTTTGGAGAAATTTAGGAAACCCTGACTCGTGCCAAAGGCCATGTGTCCGTCATCACTAAAGTTGCCTAAGCTCGAAAACTTGGGTACGAGAGGGGAAGGTCTTGAAATGAGCACCCCCGCTCACCGATCAAAGATCAACCTCTACTATCATGATATGATGTTTTATAAACACATGTGTTCTTATTCCGGTTATTAGCTACTTTACTATGTGACGCACACATACAAGTATAGACTAAGTCGCAAGACTTGGAACAATTGAACTCATGTTTGTTTTCGAAAAATGGTTTGAAGTTGCCACCATCAAGTGGACTAAAACGTGGATTTGCCACCAAACATGAGGGCTTAAAACATGATTTGCCACTTCACAAAGTGGGCTTGAAACTCTCATTCGTTGATTTGTCCCAATTCAAGCAACAAAGCCTTCATCCACAGGCATTCACGCAGTTAATCATTTAACCACATAGCCTCATGGCAAGAGTGCGAAACATGGCAACATGGCAATCACACTCACGCAAGTATGCTAAAACATAAAACTTACCGAGTACTCCAAGCCAAAACAAAAGCTAGTTAGAAAGATGCATGATCCTAACTATGTAAAATGCCTAATGCAACACATGCAATATGCAATTAATAGGCTCGGCTACCTAAGATAGCATATGAATGCAACAATTTGATAACATGCTTTGAAACACGTATTCAAATAAGTGTTGAAATTGCAATGCAGTTTGAATGATGCACCGAGTCTCGATACATGCAAGACAAATGAATGATGCAAACATGCGAGCATAAGGTATGCTAATCGAAACATGACCCTAATCTAACCATCAAAAGTGGATAAATAAAAAGGAGAAAGACGTGGGGTTGGAAGACATGCACAAACGCAATCACACTTATTACAACATTGCGCCCTCTCGAAAGAGGGTCCGAATGAATAAGCTAAGTTACACTAAGCTAAGCTAATTATTACAAAACAACTAATTAACTATTCTAGCTAATTAATTATTACAAACCAATTGAAACTAATTAACTAAGTTATTCTAAGCTAATTAATTACAACAAATTGAAATTGAAGAACTAGTTACACAAACTAATTAAGTACGACACTTGAATTAAATAATTAGCTACGCTAACTAATCAAAGCCATTAAAATGGCCTCGAGGGCGAGGGATGCATGCATGCTCGGTTGGTTTCCTCCAGAAAATCCACCGCCTTGCCTTTGGATGCCTCTGTTTGCACTCGTTGATCTCTGAAAATTGCACCGATTTCCAGAACACCTCTGCTCCACCACAAGAACATACTGAGCAAAATTTTCACTGATGGCCGGTTGGCCACAAAAGGTGGCTGTCGACCACTACTGGTGGCTGTCAGCCACTTTGGTGGCCGGTAGGCCACCTATTTCCTGGAATTCTCCTTTTGTTGCAACAACGAGAAAACAGAGGCAAAGCAGTGTATTCTTAAACAATAGATGTACTATTACCCTCTTTATCATTACACAAGATCAAAGGAGTGTCATTCTTGGCTCCCAAGCCATCAACCAAGCATTTTCAATGCATGATGGCTAGAGAACCAAGCTTGTACAAGGTCAATGAATGCACAAACAAGACCAAAACAACCACCACCCTATCATGCATGATCAAGGGTGACAGTGACCAAGAAAAACAGCACGTTTCATCACTTTGAGTATGAAACGTCCCATTTTCCTTGTGTTTGGATCAACGTCCGATCCAAAGACATGCAATGCAACACAACATGCTTAACTTGCTTAAGTTTTACTTGTCATGTTTTATTTACTCATTTCAATTACCGATCCATTCTTTAACCGGTTAAGTCCAAGGTGAGAGTCCTCTAATGAAGGAGGTGTCAACCAAAGGAGGATTTAAGGCATGAGAGAAATCATGCCGTTGGTTAGTAGAAACCCTCAAAAGAGGATTAAAACCATTAAGCACAAATCTCAATCTCAAGCTTAAACACAACCTGAAGGTTAACCAACCCTCAAAGCAAATGAAAAAGTGAAGAAATGAGGGAGGTTGCAGATATTTCAGTGCTAAAATGGCATGCAAAATGACACTAAATCATGCAAGCAACTCATGCAATACATGCTACAAAGCCTAAAACATTAAGCTAGTGAGAGAGATTGCACAACAACAATGCAATACAAGCCTCGAAGGGCCAAACCAACTCAAAATAGAGCTAAGACCAGTCAAAACAGTGGCCAAAACATGCCGAGATTAAAGCACAAAAGGCTAGAAAAACATCCTCACACGTTAGCTTGCAAACAAGACTCAAAACATAACTCTCAAAAACAATGAAAGAGTGAAGTAAATGAGCATGTGATAGAGCTATATACACTGAAATTACATTTAAAATGATGCTATAACATGCAAGCAACTCAAACACTTCATACTTAAAGCCTCAAAACAATGAGCTAGTGAAGACCATTACACTATAGCCATGCAATACAAGCCTCGAAAGACTTAACCAGCCCAAAACAGAGTTAAAGTAGGCCAAAAGAATAGCAAAAACATGTTGAAGTTAAGCTAACACAAGCTAGGACAATAGGCTAAACCATTAGGCATGCTAGACTAGTGAGCACGATTGCACTACGAGTGCAAAAAACAAGCAACAAATGCTCCAACCAACCCAAAACAGAGTTGCAACATGCAAAAATAGAGTCTAAAACATGCTTGAACTAGGTTAACACAAGGTACAAAATCAAGCTAACATGTGATGCTAACTAGGCATGGAAGCAAGACACAAGGAGGGGAGGCTAACCCTTCCTATTTTGGACTTCAAGAGCTGATTTTTACCACTGAAATAACTTTGGATTTCAGTGTTTAAAAGGTTCAAAAAGTTTGACTAAAAGATGGTAAGAAATGGCACAAGAGGCTTCACAAGCCAAAGAGCAAAATGGGAGACAACCTCCTAACTCAAAATAGGCTCAAACCACCATTTTTAGGACTGAAAAATAGAGATTTTTATAGTCGAAAACCAGCTCAAAAATAGTGTAAAAAGATGGCAAAGCAAGCAATTAAAATAAAGCTTACAAGGTTAGACTTTACCTCTTGAAGCACAGCACAAAAACAACCACTATTCTGAGCTTAAACCACCCTTAGGAGTTCAAACTAAGCCTCAAAGAACCTCAACTCCAAGATGAAGATGTTTGGTTAAGGGTCTTAGTGCAAAAGTGTAGGAAATTCTAACTATCAAGCACAAAATAAGAAGAGAGAGAGAGAATTCTAGAGAGAGAGGAAGAAATTTGCTCAAAATTGTCTAACCTCCCAAATGGGGAAGAGACCCCCCTATATATAGAAAATCAAGCCAAAGGCTTGTATTCATCCCTCCATACACGTGTATGGAGATGAGCATCAGTGAACAACAGTTGGCACAGCTGGCAATTAAATATCTGAAAAAGGAGAAAAATGGCTGTCGGTCATCATCAGTGGCCGACCAGCCATCAATGTAGCCGATCGACCATAAACATAGCCGACCGGCCACCACTGGTGGCCAACAGGCACAAGTCATGGCCGGCAGGCTAGGGGGATGGCCGATAGGCTACCCTCTCCTCCAGAAGTGAATCAACAAGCTCTTGGTCCACAACCAAGCACAAAACAGACAAGATTAGAGGCTCCAAGGCAAGGCACTCAACCAAGACCTTTAGGGACTCAAAACGAACACGAGCAAGCACAATCATCGGGTGTTCAAACGATGACATCCAAGTCTTGAGGACGGTCAAAAATGGGGCGTCTACAATATGTCACGACCCGACCCACCCCTAGATGTTTAGGCCGTGACCGGCCAATAATCCTACATTACCTCCGGCCTCAAAGACAAAACTAATAATTAATAATAAAAATGGGGCCTTGCGGAAGCAATATTAAATATAATCATGTCCATCGTGTAGTGCATACATGCAAATTATATGAAATTAAAACTTTAACTCTTTCATAGATGTGGATAGAAAATACATCACAGTGTCTTAATCCTTCTACAAATTATCCATCCATTTGAAGCTCCAAAATAAAAGAAACTGAACAAGATAAATGGAACAAAGCACCATGATCTTCAAGGTTGACACATTTGGCTTCGCATGAGACCAAGATCGCACATCACGGAGGCACTCCAAAACAGTTGACAAAAGGGTGGACTCCCAAGGTTACACTATGCTTGACGCTCAATTTGCTCACCTACATATATATAGGAGAAGGTGTGAGCTAAAGCCCAGCGAGTAATACCAATATAAAGAGGTTAAATGAATAATGTCAATCATTGTACAAAATCATATCACATGAGTTTGAAGCAAATCATGAGTAAGCACTTGTCGTATCATAGTTTACAAATCATAATCATATGTGGTACATCCAATAGTGCGACGAAGGCCTGAATGCATAACAAAGGCACCACATGGCTCGAACGAAGGGACCACTCACGTTAACATCAGAGATCTTTGTGCACATATAACAAAGGGCCACTGTACTGTTACCCTTGGATGAGGGCTACATAACGAAGGGCGACAATATTGTTACCCTCGAGCGAGGCCCACGTAATGAAGGGCCATGGTATTGGTACCCCCAAGCAAGGGCTACACTAAGGGTGCTACAATTACTTTTTGAAAGGGATAATCATTCATTTGTATCAAAATAGCATTTCAAATAACATTCTTGTGGTAATTCGAAGATACATTTCAACATATCTTTACAAAGGTGTTATTCACAGTGGGCTGGTACGGTGATAGATCACGGTTGGCCACCTACACATGGCACATAACACAACACAAATTGAACGTTTCATAATTTTATGTAGCTGGTTTTTCGTGCTCCTCAGAGGGGTTTAGTCTCCTCGGATACGATAGCCCTACAATTCAAACTCCCATGGTTCTGAATCTGGTTTCACAATGCAATGTGAAACATAAAAACACAAATGAGAGTCCAAATCTAGAAAATCTTCAGAAAATCCATTTATCATCAGAGATGCCAAAAATGGACTGCATTGCCAAATTTCAGAATCACCACCTAAATATTTTTGAAAAATTTAGGAAACCGTGACTCGTGCCAAAGGCTACTTGTCCGTCATAACCAAAGTGTCTTGGCTTGGGAACTTAGGTATGAGAAGGGAAGGCCATGAATTGATCACCCCACTCACCCGATCAAAGATTGGCCTTTACTAATCATGATGTGATTTTTATGTACATTATATGCTCTTGTTCCGATTAATAATGCTAACTTACTACGTGAGGCACACAAGTATAGACTATGTCACCCATTTTGGAATGCTTTGATTTTATGTTTGTTTGAAAAGAGTTTTGAATATGAGCTACTTTAAAAAAAGCAAGCTCATATGTACATTTATCAAAGTCATCCCAACTTAAGCGAAATAGTCTTTATCCACAGGCATTCAAACATGTATTTCGAATAAGCACTTAGCCTCATGGTAATATGCTTGATATGGCAACACAAACACACATACAACATGCTCAAGGAAAAATGCTCACCTAGTACTCAACCAAGACAAGCCAAAGAAAAGAAGATAATTAGAAAAAATGCATGCTCCGAATATGCAAAGTGACTAAATGTAACACATACAAAATGTAACTACTAGGTTCGGCTTATTTATCATGTCATATGGATCAACTCAGAGAATGTTATACCACACATATTCAAGTAAGTAGGAAAATAACAATGATATTAGAATGATGAACCAAACCCAATGCATGCAAAAATGGATACAACGCATGGTAATGACATGAAACAAAATCATGATACTACCACGATAAGCATATAAATAAAATGGAGAAAGAAATGGGGATTGGAAGAGATACAAATATTACAAATTTTCCCTCGCACTAGAGGGTCCGAATGAATGTCCTTGTAAGGCTAAGGAATTTTGTAACAAACTTATTAAATAAAAATTATCTTTTTCTTGAAGAGTTATTCTAAATTAATGCATAAGATATAGAAGTTTGGCACACTTTAAATTAATCATTGTTTAGAGGCTTAAATCCTAATTAACACTAATCCTCACAATTAGATTAAGGAAGCTTCTAAAGCAAATCTAGAATTTTGTCCTCACTTGATTGTCCTTTTCATGAGTGTGTCTCTATATATAAGAAAAAAGAAAAAGAAAAAAAGAATAGGGAGGGGTAGGCCGGCCAAGTCAACCTCATGGGGAAGGGTTGATTTTGTCTTATATGAAGATTCATCTCAAAAGTGCATCCCTCTTAGCATGCTTAACCAGCCTTTCCTTACCTTTGAGTAAAGAAATGGGTTGTTATAAGTGTGCTTGTTGGGTATACAACCCCCTAATGGCCATACATGCAAGCATTCTTTTAACAAATACTTTGTCCAAACTTTCCTTCTCATTTTAGTCTGTAGGCTTATGGCGCCTTAAAAACGTCGTGAGATTAGTATAGGCGGCGTTTAAAAAACACTGCTAAATGTGGCAGCCAATGGTAACATGACGTCACATAGGTATTCAGTGATGCTTCAAAAACGTTGTAATAGCTTTTTTGTTATTTTAAAAATATAACTATAGTGGCGTTTGAAAAACATCGCAATAGATTAAATTTTTTTTATTTTTTAAACTACTAATTTTATGAGATGTAACTTTTAAAAAAATACCTGTAAAATAGCAATAATGAATAAAACTTCGTATAGACAAATATTTGTTTAATTATGGTTCCCTCACATCTATAATAGTACCCAATACAACATCCTTCATGAAAAAAATCCAACAAATTCAATTCCAAAAAACCAAGCAGCCATCTGTAGACACCCCATTTTTGACTGTCCTCAAGACTTGGACGTCATCATTTGAACACTCGATGATCACCCATGCTCGTGTTCGTTTTGAGTTCCCGAAGGTCTCGGTTACGCGCCTTGCCTTAGGATCTCTCAACTTGTCTGTTTTGTGCTTGGTTATGGACCAAGGACTTGTGTTTTTGCTTCTGAGGGAAGAGGGTGGCTTGTTGGCCATCCCCTCAACCCATCGGCTAAGGCATGATGCCATCGGCCGTGTTTTCTTGCCATCGGCCAAAAGTGGTGGCCGATCGACACTTTGTTTGGTCAATCGGCACTTTGTTTGGTCGATCGGCTATTTTTTTGAGCCGAGACCTTTCTATCTGCTTTTTGAAGATATTTTCTGCTAGCTGTGACAGCTGGTGGGCACAATTTCCATCCTCCATACACGTGTATGGAGGGATTTACACCTTGTTCTAGCTTCTCCAAGAAGCTTTGGAATTGAATTCCTATAAGAAGGGAGCTCCTCCTCCCTTCTCAGAGGTTTTGAAAAATTGATATAGAGCACATATATCACTCTCTCTCTATATTTGTGTGTGTGTTTGTGCTTGAAAGTGCATTTTGTTCATACTTTTGTACTAGAGCACCTAGCAATACAACATCCCTTGGTTGCTGAGGTACTAGGGAGTTGGTTTTGGAGTTCTTGGAGTGGTTTAAGCTCAGAGAAGGGTGCTGGCGTGGTGTTCTTGAAGGTGTTCTTCAAGGGTGAGTTTCTACATTTTAATACCCCATTTTGGCTTAAGCTTTTAGACCCTCTTGCATATTGTTTTAAGCTTAACTCTAAACTATAATAAGTTCTGATTTTTCATGCTTAAGATGATTGTTTAAGGTCACTTTTTGGTTGGGAGTAGTCTACCCCCTCTTAGACCTTGTTTGGACTTATTTTATGCCTTTCTTTTTAGGCTTTGGAACTATCTTGTTTTGACCTTCTCACCACTGAAATCCAGAGGATTTTCAATGGTGGAGAAGTGGTTTTGGAGTCTTGAAGAGGAGAGGGACACCCCCTCTCCTTGTGTCTCATTTGCTTGCATTATTGGCTCATAATGGTAGCATGTTTGCTTAGCATGTTTTGGCTTCATTTCAGCATGTATGAGGCCTTATTTTTCCATGTTATACCTCTGTCCAAAGTTGGCTTAATAGCATCTTGCATGCATCATGCACTTGCCTTGCAATCCTCCGATTTGCCTTAACATGCCTCATGCATTTAGACCATCATTCTTGCATGTTTTGGCTCAACTCAAAGAAGCTTCTAGTCATGTTTTACCATGCTTGAGATCTTTTTTGTGTTGTTTTGTTCATATAGGCCATGCTTTGTATAGCTACAATGCATTCTAGCTTGTTGGCTTTGAGTGTCCAAGTCATTAACATGCATTACTTGGACCATTCTCATGATTTGGCATCATTTGAAATGATATTTCAGTCCATGAAGTGTAGCTTTGAAGAGTTGGTGTTTTATGCCTTAAGAGTGGGTCATTGTGCATGCCTCTATGCTTAAGTCTTTGGATGCCATCTCAGTGGGTTTTTGGGCTTATTTTGACATGCCATAACTCTGTTTTTCATTGGTTAAGTCGTGCCATATTTGGTTGAAATAGGTATAGTGTAACACCTCTTTGTTAGCCTTGCATGCTTCATGTTTTGTGTTCACCTTTCTAGCATGTTTTAGCCTCATTCCATGCATGTTCTAGCCTTGTTTTGGCCTGCCTTGGGACTGTTTTGGGTCACCTCGGTGTAGACGTCCCCGAACGTCCCGGGAGGGAAATCCCGTTTTGTTCATTTGGGGCTCACTAAAGTTCAGGACTCAATGTCACAGTCCTGTATCTAATCTCGCAGAGTGCAATGCAAGACCGATGAATCGTCAAAGAGTTCAAATCCGGCAAATCGTTTTTGAAAACAGATTTTTTGAAAGAAGTGCCAAACATGGATTGCTTTGCCAGATACAGAGTCGCCACCTAAATATTTTATTTTGGGGGAATTTAGGAAACCCTGACTCGTTGCCTAAGGCCACGTGTCCGTCATCACCAAAGTTGCCTCGGCTCGGGAACTTGGGTACGATTGGGGAAGGTCACTTCGTGAGCACCCCCGCTCACCCGATCAAAGATCGGCCTCTACTAACCATGATATCGAGCTTTGAAAACATTATGCGTTCTTATTCCGGTTATTAGCCTAGAATTACTATGTGATGCGCACAGCAAAACAAGTATAGACTAGATCGCCTAATTTGGAATCAAAGCATTGCATATTCGTTTCGTTTAGGAAATGGTTTGAAATTTACTACTCGCAAGTAGGCTAAAACACGGATTTCAATGAGTTGTCCCAACTCAAACAATCCAACCTTCACCCACAGGCATTTTAGGCAGGTAATCAAATAAGCATTTAGCCACATGGTAAGCATACTGTCATATTTAACATTCACACTCATGCGAGATGCTAAAACATAAAATACTTACAGTGTACTCCGAGCCAAAACAATAAACATGTTAGCAATCATGCGTGATCCAAGTCCATGTCAAGTGGCTAATGCATCGCATACAAAATGCAACTAGAATAGGCTCGGTTAATCCTAGGATGGCACGTGGGATGCAACAAGTAGCACGTATTCAACTCGGAATTGAAATACAATGCAGTTAGTATGATGCGCCGAGCCCGGTGCATGTAATACAGATGAATGAATGCAAACATGCAAGCATAAGGTATGCTAATTGAAATATGCCCTAAATCTAACCATTATAAGCAGTTAAATAAAAGGGAGAAAGAAATAGGGTTGGAAGACATGCACACACGCACCCACACTTATTACAAATTTGCCCTCACTCGGAGGGACCGAATAAATAATACAAGCCACCTAATTAACTAACTCACAAGCTAATTAATTATTACAGAACTGAATTGAATAACTAGCTACAACTAATTATTACACAACTACTAACTAACAAGTAAGCAGTAAATGAATACTATTCCAGCTCTGTTTGGAGAAGAGGAAGGTATGCATGCTTGCTTCGGTTCTTCGCCTTGAAACACCTTCCGGTTGCTCTTTAGAGGCTCTGTTTGCAGGGTGTCTTCCAGTGCTTGTTGCTGGAACTTACCAAAACACTGCAGGGAAAGTCACCAGTGGCCTGCCGGCCATGAAAGGAGCACTGCCAGCCAACAACAGGACACTGCCGGCCAAGGATGAGAGTCTGCCGGCCATCAGTGGTGCACTGCCAGCCACTGGTGTGCTGTGACCAAGCTGCAACAAAGCACAAAATAGAGAAAATGGAGGGTTTTCCAAGGGCATGTATGCACTATGCCACCCCATATCACCTCAAAACATCAAGGGAGAGGCCTAGTCGGATCCACGACCATCAATCATGCATCTCGATGCATGATGGCCAAAGATCCAACTTGTGCAAATCAATATGAAAATGAATGCACAAATAAAGCAAGTAATGCCTAGAACTCTATCATGGATCATCAAGAGCTTCGGCGACCGAGAATTGAGACACGTTCCACCACTCGAAGTACGAAACGCCCCTCGTTCCTCGTGCTCGGATTAACACTTAATCCAAACAATGCAACACATAAGCATGGCAAACATGCGATATGACTTAAGTGTGTGAACATGCAACTAGCTCAAGCATGCAACAAGCATACAAGCATGATGTGAGGCAACAACCTTAGACAATCATGACAAAATGCAACATGAACGTGTGAACATGCAAGGCATGTGGAGTTAAACAAGTATGCAACAACATACGAAATGAAACAAGCATGCGACAACATGGTAAGATGGGCTTACACCAAAGATGGACAGCTGTCAAATAGGTCCAAATCAGTGGCCATGCGATGGAAATGAGACAACCGAAATACATGCAGACATGCACGATGCAAGGGATCGATCCTAAGGCATCAAATGCCACACTACCAAAGCATGGAAAAGGATGCAATATGGCATACAAACACACAAATTCCAGCTCTGAAACATGATACAAAAAGGTCCCGAAACATGGAAATATGACATCCAATGCATGAAATGAGCCCCGAAACTCAAAACTAGGCACATGCATTGAACTACAAGCATACAAAGCAAGCATTATTTGATCATGAAGTCTAAAGACAGAGCCAAGGCAGTCCCAAAACATGCACATTTCTAGTTTAAAGCATGGCCAAAAGATGGTAACAAGATGGACTAAAATAGCATGCAACTTTGGCTAGCAAGCATGGTTTACATGGTATGTATATGAAGCATATGAGAAATCATCAAACTAGTCAAAAACAGTGAATAAAACATGTCAAAATATGCCCAAATAATCACTGAAATGCAGCCGATGCATGCAAAAATGAGGGGCTTTTTTGGAGGGCCATGCAAGGGGTTGTTAAGCACATACAAGATAGACACTTAGCATGGAAAAACCAACTCTGAAAATCAAATATGACAGCTCTAAAACTCACCAAATTGGCCCTGAAATGAGTCTAGGAAACATGCAAAGAAAGGCTCCTTTGAAAGGCCTTGAATGGGATTGTTCCACACATGCATTATAGACATAAAATATGGCCAAAAGGGCCTTGGAAATGGCCAAGGAAGACCTCAAAACTCATAAAATGAGGCCTGAAACATGACTTCAATGTATGCAAAATAGGGTCCCTTTGGAAGGCCCAAAAGACCATCAAACAAGACAAGGAGAGAGGGGGTCACCCCCCTCTAATTTTGGCCCTCAAAAATGCATCTAAGACACTGAAAATCCACTGGATTTCAGTGGCTAAGAGGCCAAACCATGGCCAATGCAAGTGCTCTAATGCATGGCCCTAATCATGAAGAGATGAAGCATGCATGGGGGAAGATGACCCCAAACAGCAAAGAGACCTTAATCAAACTTAAAGAGTAGGTCAAAACAAGACTTTTTTCAGTTTAGGTAGAGGTCCAAAAAGGCTCAAAAATAAGGCTAATATATCATGCAAAAAACAGCCCTAAAAGAGAGATTGAACAAACAGGGCAGTAAATGACTTCAAAAAGCAAAGTTCCCTTAAACAAAGTTGAAGAGGAGCTCAAAATATGACACTTTTTAGTTTATGACAAAGTCCAGAAATGCCTGCAAGTAAGCCTAAGCAATGGAGCAAAATAATGCAAGAAAAGGGGAAATAGAGACTTACCGTTGAAGAGCAGATTTCGAGCAACTTCTGGACCAAGAAAGGAGTTCTTCAACATCTGAAAATGGCCTCCAAGGTGATGGAATGGATGATGGAGGTGGTAGGCTTGGAGGTGTAGTGCAAAAAGTGCAAGGAAATCCAACTTCAAGGCTCAAAACACCAACAATATAGAGAGAGAGAGGTATATCTCTTGAAAAATTGTTGAACCTCTGATATAGAGCTAGGCCTCTTGCTTATATAGAAGAGAGCAAGAAGAAGCTTGTCAAACAAGGTTTGGCAAGGGCTTCATCCCTCCATACACGTGTATGGAGGGCAGACAACAAAAATCCAGCTGGCTCAAAAGATCTGGCGTGAAACTGCTGAGACATGTGGTTCTGCCGGCCATCAGTGTTGGCAGGCAGTGGCTCATTGATGGCCGGCACCTTATCATTGTTGGCCGGCATAGGGCCGGCATTGGCCATTCATGGCCGGCACACTCCCATAGAGGGCAGAAGCAAAAATCAGTCCTAGTCCTGTTTTGAAGAAAGCCTAAATCCTTCATCTGGATGCCTTTTCAGGTCATTCTTGAGCCTAAACTGTAGCCCCGGAAGTCTTCTTTCCAATTTTGGAAGCCTCACCTCAAAATTCCATGTGTGCTAAGAGATATCTCCCTTTTAGTGAAGACTGCCCAGTTTCAGTCCAACCGGATTGATGCCCAACTTCCAACAACCATATCTCTCCCATCCGGACTCGGCTCGAGGAGATTCTTGAATGAAAATTAAAGCCCCGGAAGTAAGCTTTCCAACGGTGGTGGCCTCATAGCTGAAATCCAAGTATTCGAAAGGATAGGCCTGATTTGGCGAGGACTTCTCGTCTCTCTCTTAACGGTTCATGCCCAACTCCTTCCCCAACTAGGTTTCTTCTCTCCTCTCCTCTTTTATTCAACTCCAAACCCATAAACAAGGTGTTTTGGAAGATTTTTCAAAGATTTCATCTCTCTTTCATTCATTTCCACTTTGTCCTCGCTCGGTTTGTCGAAAAATGCAACATTTAACAAAATGCGAGCGTCGGAACATCGTAGGAATTTTATTTCAAAAATATTTTGAAAGAGAGGGTTTCAAGGCCTCAAAATCTTTTGATCAAGATAGTTTTGGTCCAAAAAGGGGTATGAAGTTGGGATTTGACCCTCTCCTTGCCGAAGAAATCGAACCCTTGCACTGCACAACTCTCACCACCAAGTAAACCGTCAGTAGCGGCGTCCAAGTCTTAAGGGCGGTCAAAAATGGGGTGTCTACACTTGGCCCTTCGGGGCTTGGTTGATATGGCCTTAGTACAAGCACCTTGTCTAGCCTTAAGCCTTGAGCTTCCTTGCATGCTTCGCTTGACTTGTTTGAGTGGTTTGGCACCACTCCTTGCATGATTTCAGAGCTTACCTTGTTGCCACATTATCATGTTTGTCACTTCTTGCTAATGTTTGAGGATTGTACATTGTTGCCTAGTTCTTAGGCCAATTGGCATGCATGCTCATTTTGCATTTCATTCCATCATTTCTTGGCACATTTGGCCACTGATTTGGGCGCGGCTAAGGTCTCCCCATTTTGGATTAAGTCCATCTTCGCATGTTGTTGCATGCTTGACATGTCGCATGTTGTTGCGTTCTTGCTAGTTTACATGTTGTTGCATGCTTGTTCATCTTTGCATGCCGTGCATGTTTGTATGTTTAGGTTGCATTTTGCATGCTTGCTAGCTTGCATTTTGTCACATGCTTGCTTAGGTCGCATTGCATTTGGCATACTTGTTATCTTAGCCTTGTGTGCATGTTTGAGTCATATTGCACTTGGCATGCTTATGTTGCATTGCATAGCTTTTCCGTGTTGCATGCATTGCATTGTGCTTGGTTTGGGGTGTCAAACCAAACACGAGAACCGAGGGATGTTTTGTACTTGAAGTGACGAAACGTGCCTCAATCCTCGGTCGCCGACACTCTTGATCCAACATGATGGAGTGTGAGGCATTCATGTATTTTTGTGCATTCATTTCATACTGAATTGCACACTTGGCTCCTTTGGCCATCATGCATCGAAATGCGTGATTGGTGGCCTGAGGGTCGAGCACTACACTACTTTGAGTCTTAAACATGATAAGGGGTGTAGTCGCAAACATTATCTTGCAAATGTATTGCCATGCCCTTGTTTGTCCTCTGCTGCAGCAAGAGGAGCATCTTACAGGAAGATATGGCCGATCGACTATCTTCAGTGCCGATCGGCTAACAATTGTTGGCCGTTATCCTCATATTTGGTCGATGACCATTTTCCTTGGCCGGTGGCCACCCCACTTGGCCGATGGCCTCTCAGAGTATCCATGGGGTGTTTCAGAAGCATCACAGAGATTTTCACAGTCTTCAGAGGAACATAAGTATGCAAACAAAGGCAACATGGGGCATGGCAACAGATTTTCGAGCGAGGCGATCGAACATGCATCATTCAATCATTCCGAGGCGGAGCTGTGACAGCCTCTTTAGTTTCATACTTAGTTCGTTTTGTAACTTAATTAATTTGCTTAATTAGTTAAGAGTTTTGTAATAATTAATTAGCTTGATTAGTTGATTTGTATTATTTATTCAGACCCTCCGTCGAGAGGGCACAACTGTTGTAATAAGTGTGCGTGAGTGTGTGAATGTCTTCCAACCCCATGTCTTTCTCCCTTTTACTTAACCGCTTACGATGGTTAGTTCTAGGTCATGTTTTGATTAGCATTCTTATGCTTGCATGTTTGCATCCATTCATTTGTATTACATGTACCGGGCTGGGCACATCATACTAACTGCATTGTATTTCAATACCGATTTGAATACATGTTATCAAGTTGCATTTCATATGCCATCTTAGAATAGCCGAGCCTATCTTAGTTGCATTTTGTATGTGTTGCATTAGCCATCTTAACATAGCTATGATCATGCATTGATTACTAACTAGCTATTGTTTTGGCTCGGAGTACTAGGTAAGCTTTTTTGCTTTAGCATCTTGCATGAGTGTGAATGTTGCCATGATAG
This sequence comes from Camellia japonica, assembly GCA_030407325.1. Lineage (NCBI taxonomy): Eukaryota > Viridiplantae > Streptophyta > Magnoliopsida > Ericales > Theaceae > Camellia > Camellia japonica. Next base: position 106,004,585 of record JAPPVO010000016.1, on the reverse strand, counting down.
CATGCTTGCCATGAGGCTAACTGCTTATATGACGTAACTGCTTGAATATCTGTGGGTGAAGGTTGGATTACTTGAATTGGAACAATTCATCGAAATGCGAATTTTTAAGCCCACTTAAGGTGGCAAAATCATGTTTTCTTAAGCCCACTTGAGGGTGGCAAATCCACGTCTTAGCCTACTTGCGAGTAGCACCTTCAAACCATTTTTAAACAAACAAACATGAGATGTTTTGTTCCAACATAGGCGATCTAGTCTATACTTGTATGCTGTGCGCATTGCATAGTAAAGCTAGCTAATAACCGGAATAAGAAGACATGTGTTTTCAAAAACAAGATATCATGCTTAGTACATGCCGATCTTTGATTGTGCGCATCAGGCCTGTTGACAAAGATCAGATTCGGATGGTTGTGCGCAACCTCCAGCCCAAGCTCATGCAGAAGATGATCGTTCTCCCCCTCCCCACCTTTGCAGATTTACATGGGATAGGGGTGCAGATCGAGGACGCTATGAAACATGGTCTGATTGACCAAGACAGAGAGCAGCCTTAGAGGGCATTCAACCGTAGTACAAATGCAAGCACAAGCAGTGCTGCAGCTACCAGATCTTCAGATGTGAGTATGGTCACCACCACCACCACCCCAAGAACCCTTGTAGCTACACCATTCACCGGTGCGTCCGGAAGTGGCTCACAAACAACCAACCTCGCACCCCGAGGCCAAAGAACTTTTACCCCACTGTACATGTCTCCGTCCAAAGCTTTGGGGGTTTTAATCAAGAAAGGGCACCTGAAGCCCCTAGAGGCGCGGCCCTTACCAAGTAATCTCCCACCGACCCATAACCCGGCGAAGTATTGCGCCTTTCACCAACAGCCTGGTCATGACACCGACCAGTGGTTTAGATTGCGTCACGAGATTCAGGATCTCATTGACAATAGGGTGATCATGCCTCCGGAGAAACCGAATGTCACAACCAACCCTCTCCCACCACATAACCAAGCTCCACCTCCCGAATGCATCAATCTAATCCAAACTGGGGTTGTGTCATACGACCCTAGCATATATATCACCCCTTCCCACCTACCCAAGCCGGAGGTGTTCATTCCTCACAACACTGACCTGTGCGTGCTGGACATCTCCCAAACCCAACCTAAAATGGTGGTGGTGGCTATCGAAGATAGAAGTGGGTCAACTGTGGGAGCAGATGAGGTTGATGATACAGAGCCTGAGGGGTCTACGAGCTTCATATATAACCCGAGCGGTTACATTACATCAGCAGGCCAGGCTAGGCCAAATGTGGAATTGCCAGTGAGGGCAGAGCTTTGTGTGGTACGGGAGGATGGACCTAATCAGGGGCTAGATGACCTGGCAGATCTGGAAGAGGACATTGCTAACCTTCAGTTTTTCAACGAACAAGATCCGGGAGATGTGACAGTCAACTGGTTTGATTTGGATGGGGCAGCAGAGTCTACATGGTGGCTTGACGACCAGCCGGATGTTGTTGAACAACCTCAGCTAGAGCAGAGTCTGCCAGGGACAAGGACATCAACAGTGGCCAGAAAGGCCGGGAATCAGAATGCATCGCCGGAGAGCACCGGTATTAAGAATTTTGCTTGGGATCCGGGCAATTTGAATACAGGAGATGTTGAACAACAAGCTGTACTGAAGCAGTTTGAGCAAGAAACGATCGAAGATTCTGAGAGGGCCAGAAAGGCCAAAGCCCCTGCGGGGACAGAACGTGCTGTGTGCACAGGAACAGAGCGTGCTTCGTGCACAAGAATAGTTGTAACGGAGCCGGGCAGGTGTCTGTCGGCTGCCGATGGCATGTGGTGAGAAAATGACGACCTTTGTCTTGCCCACACAGACGAAGACTGGGGACAAAGCCAGTCGGATAATACCTGGTACATTGGCGAAGTAGACCACATGACTAGGAACGGGCGGTATTTCAAGCCCCCACACTTAGACCAACCAGAGGCATCCGGAAAGGACAAGGAGGCAGAGAAGCAGAAAGAAAAGCTACTCGAAGAGGAGGTTGTATCGAAACAGCTGAAGAAAATACAAGCAGACATCTCCATATGGGGACAGCTTATGGCTTCAAGAGTTCATCGACAGGCCGTCCATTCTGCAATCGATAAGGCCAAACTTTCAATAAACACCACGCTTGAGGGTATCCATGGGGTGGTTCAGAAGCATCACAGAGATTTTCACAGTCTTCAGAGGAGCATAAGTATGCAAACAAAGGTAACATGGGGCATGGCAATGGATTTCCGAGCGAGGCGATCGAACATGCATCATTCAATCATTCTGAGGCGGAGCTGTGACAGCCTCTTTAGTTTCATACTTAGTTCGTTTTGAAACTTAATTAATTTGCTTAATTAGTTAAGAGTTTTGTAGTAATTAATTAGCTTGATTAGTTAGTTAATTAGTTGATTTGTATTATTTATTCGGACCCTCCGTCGAGAGGGCACAACTGTTGCAATAAGTGTGCGTGAGTGTGTGAATGTCTTCCAATCCCACGTCTTTTTCCCTTTTACTTAACCGCTTACGATGGTTAGTTCTAGGTCATGTTTTGATTAGCATTCTTATGCTCGCATGTTTGCATCCATTCATTTGTATTGCATGTACCGGGCTCGGCGCATCATACTAACTGCATTGTATTTCAATACCGATTTGAATACATGTTATCAAGTTGCATTTCATATGCCATCTTAGAATAGCCGGGCCTATCTTAGTTGCATTTTGTATGTGTTGCATTAGCCATCTTAACATAGCTAGGATCATGCATTAATTACTAACTAGCTATTGTTTTGGCTCGGAGTACTAGGTAAGCTTTTATGCATTAGCATCTTGCATGAGTGTGAATGTTGCCATGATAGCATGCTTGCCATGAGGCTAACTGCTTATATGATGTAACTGCCTGAATGCCTGTGGGTGAAGGTTGGATTACTTGAATTGGAACAATTTATCGAAATGCGAATTTTTAAGCCCACTTGAGGTGGCAAAATCTTGTTTTCTTAAGCCCACTTGAGGGTGGCAAATCCACGTCTTAGCCTACTTGCGAGTAGCACCTTCAAACCATTTTTAAACAAACAAACATGAGATGTTTTGTTCCAATATAGGCGATCTAGTCTATACTTGTATGCTGTGCGCATCGCATAGTAAAGCTAGCTAATAACCGGAATAAGAACACATGTGTTTTCAAAAACAAGATATCATGCTTAGTACATGCCGATCTTTGATCAGGCGAGCGGGGGTGCTAATTGCATGACCTTCCCCTCTCATACCCAAGTTCCCGAGCCGAGGCAACTTTGGTGATGACCGACACGTGGCCTTAGGCACGAGTCAGGGTTTCCTAAATTTTCCAAAAATAAAATATTTAGGTGGCGACTCTGTATCTGGCAAAGTAGTCCATGTTTGGCACTTCTTTACACAAATCAGTTTTCCAAAATGATTTGCCGAATTTGGACTCTTTGGTGATTTATCGGTCTTGCATTGCACTTTGCGAGACTAGATTCAGAACCGTGACTTTTGAGTCCGAACTGTAGTATGCTAATGAACGAGACAGATTTCGTGCCGATCTCGCGCGTGGGGTCAGGATGTTCGGGCACGTCTACAGTTTCTGGCGACTTTGCTGGGGAGTTAGAGAACTTGACTCGAACTCATGATATCTTGTTTTGACTACACTTATGTGTCTCTTTGCATTGCATTTGCATTGATGCGCCTAGGACATCGTGTTTGCCGTACGCTATTCCTGAACGGTTTACCAGAGGCCCGCTTTGTGAAGCATGCCATAAGGCTGACCGGTTGCGGGCTCTGCCACGACGAGAACACAAACCCCGATTTTTACTGGGGCACCCTTTTTGACCATTCGACCTAGTGCATATCGGAATCCATAGTGACTATTCCAAGCTATGATAGGTTGCTTACCCGATCATAGGTTGTTTGAAGCCACTGCGTGCGTAGTGAAACCCTAGCTCCTAACAAAATAGGATAGGGAAACCCTACCTCAACATAGGGGTGTTTTGGCTCTCACTTACTTGTTATGTGCTTTTAGAGTGCGTCTCTATAGGAAAGCATGTATCAATTTGCAAGTCTGGGTATCAGGCCTGTGGACATCAGCATCTGAGAATCAGTTTTACCTACGGGTATCAGATTCAGATTTGGGGTATTGATTTGGGAACAGTGATCAGTGGTTGAGAACAGTCCTTTCAGCTTATGTTTGCCAACTGCGTGTTGTCTTTATTTAAGCTGTTATGCTGTCCGTTTTTTCTGTTTATTGTTTCCTTATTATGCTTTATTTATCTTTTTGCAAGGTAGTTTAGCACCATTGCATCGGACCAGGCAGATATCCCCCGAGCATTCTGGGTTAGAGGTCATAGACTTAATCAATCCAGGGATCTGATAGACGGACAAGCAGTGTTCTTTTCTTTACCCCTGGTTACCAGACGGAGGTAGAAAATGCGCAGTGTATTGGTACAGCGGTCGCCAGATCAGTGGTTTACCCCATCAGTGAATAGTCAGGCTGAGGTCTTAGTTTCTACTGTGGGGACAGATATACCAGTTGTTCAGATAGATCAGCGTGATATGGCAGGTATAGAGGAGATGATGCGTTAGCTCCAGGAAAGTATGAGAACCATGCAGCAGGACGCTGCCCGACAAGCAGAATTTGCTAAACAAGAGGCCAAGGTTATAGCCTAACAGGCAGAGTTGATTGCTAGATTGTAGCAACAACAACCACCACAGCAAGCTGGAGCATCAGCTTCGCACTAGGTTCCTCCCCCACCAAAAGTTCCCATACTCGGGGAGATAGCTAACGTCCAGGAAAATATGGATGATCCAACGGGGCCAGTTCTGCCCCCGATCCTATCCCAGCTATCCAAAGCACAGACCAACTTATCGGATTCCCCCTTTGAGTTCGAGGTGGACCCCACAGTGTTAAAAGTGAGCAAGCTTGAAAAGTTGTTCAAGAAATCCCAGTGTGTGAAGTCCATTCCGGATATTGAGAATGGGTACACCGACTCGGCCGTGACGCTGCCGGACCGATTTAAGATGCCGCACATAGACCGTTTCAACGGGTCTGGAGATCCTACGGTGCATTTGCGGTTGTTTTCTGACACACTAAGGCCGATGAGCCTCTCCAGATTGCAGAAGCTTTCTTTGTTTGGCTGGACCCTGTCGGGTGTAGCGGCTATTTGGTATGCAACATTAAGAGAAGTTGGAAGGAGATGGCTGAGGACTTCATAGCTCAATACCGTTATAATACACAGATCGAGGTCACAACTCGTGATCTCGAGACAACTAGACAAGAGCCGAATGAGAGCTTCTCCGATTTTGTGACCCGGTGGAGGGCCAAGGCCTCAATGATGACCATCAGGCCTGTTGACAAAGATCAGATTCAGATGGTTGTGCGCAACCTCCAGCCCAAGCTCATGCAGAAGATGATCGTTCTCCCCCTCCCCACCTTTGCAGATTTACATGGGATAGGGGTGCAGATCGAGGACACTATGAAACAGGGTCTGATTGACCAAGACAGAGAGCAGCCTAAGAGGGCATTCAACCGTAGTACAAATGCAGGCACAAGTAGTGCTGCAGCTACCAGATCTTCAGATGTGAGTATGGTCACCACCACCACCACCCCAAGAACCCTTGTAGCTACACCATGCACCGGTGCGTCCGGAAGTGGCTCACAAACAACCAACCTCGCACCCCGAGGCCAAAGAACTTTTACCCCACTATACATGTCTCCGTCCAAAGCTTTGGGGGTTTTAATCAAGAAAGGGCACCTGAAGCCCCTAGAGGCGCGGCCCTTACCAAGTAATCTCCCAACGACCCATAACCCGGCGAAGTATTGCGCCTTTCACCAACAGCCTGGTCATGACACCGATCAGTGGTTTAGATTGCGTCACGAGATTCAGGATCTCATTGACAATAGGGTGATCGTGCCTCCGGAGAAACTGAATGTCACAACCAACCCTCTCCCACCACATAACCAAGCTCCACCTCCCAAATGCATTAATCTAATCCAAACTGGGGTTGTGTTATACTACCCTAGCATATATATCACCCCTTCCCACCTACCCAAGCCGGAGGTGTTCATTCCTCACAGCACTGACCTGTGCGTGCTGGACATCGCCCAAACCCAACCTAAAATGGTGGTGGTGGTGGCTATCGAAGATAGAAGTGGGTCGACTATGGGAGCAGATGAGGTTGATGATACAGAGCCTAAGGGGTCTACGAGCTTCATATATAACCCGAGCGGTTACATTACATCAGCAGGCCAGGCTAGGCCGAATGTGGAATTGCCAGTGAGGGCAGAGCTTTGTGTGGTACGGGAGGATGGACCTAATCAGGGGCTAGATGACCTGGCAGATCTGGAAGAGGACATTGCTAACCTTCAGTTTTTCAACGAACAAGATCCAGGAGATGTGACAGTCAACTGGTTTGATTTGGATGGGCCAGCAGAGTCTACATGGTGGCTTGATGACCAGCCGGATGTTGTTGAACAACCTCAGCTAGAGCAGAGTCTACCAGGGACAAGGACATCAACAGTGGCCGGAAAGGCTGGGAATCAGAATGCATCGCCGGAGAGCACCGGTATTAAGAATTTTGCTTGGGATCCGGGCAATTTGAATACAGGAGATGTTGAACAACAAGCTGTACTGAAGCAGTTTGAGCAGGAAAGGATCGAAGATTCTGAGAGGCCCAGAAAGGCCAAAGCCCTTGCGGGGACAGAACGTGCTATGTGCACAGGAACGGAGCATGCTGCGGGCACAGGAATAGTTGTAACGGAGCCGGGCAGGTGTCTGTCGGCTGCCGATGGCATGTGGTGGGAAAATGACGACCTTTGTCTTGCCCACACAGACGAAGACTGGGGACAAAGCCTGCCGGATAATACCTGGTACATTGGCGAAGTAGACCACATGACTAGGAGCGGGCGGTATTTCAAGCCCCCGCGCTTAGACCAACCAGAGGCATCCGGAAAGGACAAGGAGGCAGAGAAGCAAAAGAAAAGCTACTCGAAGAAGAGGCTGTATTGAAACAGCTGAAGAAAATACACGCAGACATCTCCATATGGGGACAGCTTATGGCTTCAAGAGTTCATCGACAGGCCGTCCTTTCTGCAATGGATAAGGCCAAACTTTCAATAGACACCACGCCTGAGGGTATCCATGGGGTGGTTCAGAAGCATCACAGAGATTTTCACAGTCTTCAGAGGAGCATAAGTATGCAAACAAAGGCAACATGGGGCTTGGCAATGGATTTCCGAGCGAGGCGATCGAACATGCATCATTCAATCATTCCGAGGCGGAGCTATGACAGCCTCTTTAGTTTCATACTTAGTTTGTTTTGAACTTAATTAATTTGCTTAATTAGTTAAGAGTTTTGTAATAATTAATTAGCTTGATTAGTCAGTTAATTAGTTGATTTGTGTTATTTATTCGGACCCTCCGTCGAGAGGGCACAACTGTTGCAATAAGTGTGCGTGAGTGTGTGAAAGTCTTCCAACCCCACGTCTTTCTCCCTTTTACTTAACCGCTTACGATGGTTAGTTCTAGGTCATGTTTTGATTAGCATTCTTATGCTCGCATGTTCGCATCCATTCATTTGTATTGCATATACCGGGCTCGGCGCATCATACTAACTGCATTGTATTTCAATACCGATTTGAATACATGTTATCAAGTTGCATTTCATATGCCATCTTAGAATAGCCGGGCCTATCTTAGTTGCATTTTGTATGTGTTGCATTAGCCATCTTAACATAGCTAGGATCATGCATTGATTACTAACTAGCTATTGTTTTGGCTCGGAGTACTAGGTAAGCTTTTATGCATTAGCATCTTGCATGAGTGTGAATGTTGCCATGATAGCATGCTTGCCATGAGGCTAGCTGCTTATATGATGTAACTGCCTGAATGCCTGTGGGTGAAGGTTGGATTACTTGAATTGGAACAATTCATCGAAATGCGAATTTTTAAGCCCACTTGAGGTGGCAAAATCTTGTTTTCTTAAGCCCACTTGAGGGTGTCAAATCCACGTCTTAGCCTACTTGCGAGTAGCACCTTCAAACCATTTTTAAACAAACAAACATAAGATGTTTTGTTCCAACTTAGGCGATCTAGTCTATACTTGTATGTTGTGCGCATCACATAGTAAAGCTAGCTAATAACCGGAATAAGAACACATGTGTTTTCAAAAACAAGATATCATGCTTAGTACAGGCCGATCTTTGATCGGGCGAGCGGGGGTGCTCATTGCATGACCTTCCCCTCTCGTACCCAAGTTCCTGAGCCGAGGCAACTTTGGTGATGACGGACACGTGGCCTTAGGCACGAGTCATAGTTTCCTAAATTTTTCAAAAATAAAATATTTAGGTGGCGACTCTGTATCAGGCAAAGTAGTCCATGTTTGGCACTTCTTTACACAAATCAGTTTTCCAAAACGATTTGCTGGATTTGGACTCTTTGGTGATTTATCGGTCTTGCATTGCACTTTGCGAGACTAGATTCAGAACCGTGACTTTTGAGTCCGAACTGTAGTATGCTAATGAACGAGACGGATTTCACGCCAATCTCGCGCGCGGGGCCGGGACGTTCGGGCACGTCTACACCATCTCATGCACAGTTTCACATTATCCAACAACAATCTAATATAGAAGGCAATTAGAATTGTCTTAAAACACAAATTGACTCTCTCTCTCTCTGTCTCTCTGTCTCTGTCTCTCTCTCTCTCTCCTGTAGAATATAAGTTCCAGAATAGAGCAGCACAAAAATACAAAAATCCCTAGAAAGAACCCCACTAATTCAACAAAAAAAAATCAGCTCCGACTGTTCCCAAAATAGCAGCAAATGTCCCAATAGTAGAACAAAGTCAAAAACAGCCTACATTCTTTGCTTGTAGTAGAACAAAGTCAATGTCAATGTCAAAAACAACCTGCGAATGAAAGATAATGTCAAGTCCAGGCCATATGAAGATTCAATAATAACTCTATATTGTGAAAGAAATAAACTCAAACTCGAATACAAAAGATATATTTCAATACTTGTAAGATTCAGAACACCAAAAAATGTTATTAGAAATTAAATATGTAATATGTGATTCTTTGGATAACATATGTGAGAAGAAAATCACACCCACTTTCATACTCAAGGATCATGACCAGCGTGAGCATAGTCGAAAAACCAGTTTCAGATCTCTAGTACAAAAGAAAGCCAACAAGAGCAGAGCAGAGCCACTTTAACTAGCACGACAAAAATACAATGAAACAATAATCACCAAGTAGTACTTTCCCAACCAGTTAATTGAAAAAAGAAGGCCAAGAGAGAGAGAGAGAGAGGACACAATGAAGAAACCAAATTGTTATACCACCTTCTTGTCAAGCAATCAATTGAATCAAAACTTGCAAAGCAAATTAATAAAAGTGATGCAAATAAATGGTTTCATCCAATCAATATATTCAATTACACACCCAAACCAGCAATCAGAATTTCAAAGTATAGAGAACTAGAAAAGATATAGCAAAACCCAATTCACAAACACCAAAGATGAGCCAAAATATTTTTGAAGTTCAGATCAGACACTAAACAAGATCTATGTGAAAATTAGGGAAGTCCACAGAACAGATCACCAAACAACAACCTATCTATGAAGAAATTTAATCTCCATTGGTACAAGCAACAGATATTGTGGAACACTATATTCATCATCACAATGTTTCTATAGAATACAATCCCTTGAATCACATAATCAAATCATCAAATAAAGTCATAGCCTCAAACCAGGTCATTTCAACAAAAAATTAAACACCACAACAACCCATCATTCACACACAAGTATAGATCAGATCTCAAAAACCAAAGAAATCTTGAGAAATTAATAAAAACTAAGAAATGAAACTACAATTGACCTACAAATCTTGAGAATTAATAAGAAAGATGGAATGAACTTTTTTCAGAGAGAGAAAGTGAAAAATGGGTTCATATATCTATCTATCTATATATGCCAAGTTTCTGCTGCCAGTGCCAGCCAAAAACAATAGATTGACTAAAAAAATGGGTTCATATAGGGTGAAAAAGAAGGTTATTTATTTAATATAGAGTGTTTGAATTCTGACCACTTCAAATAAATAGCCATGTGTCACTCCTATAAATTGGTATTGGACTCCAAATAAACAAAAAGTCAATATGCTCGCTTGTACATGAATTTATGCCATATTTCAAAGGTTAATATATAAACCTATGTGGTTAATTTGGCTTATTCACTAATTTCCAACACCAAATCACATCATGTCTTAATAGAATTAGAAAAGTGAGAAATTAAAAACTAGTGATGTTAGTACTTTTACCTTGTTAGTTCTTCTTTTTCTTCTTCTCTTTCTTTGAAAGGCGAACCTATATTTAATAAGAATAAGTATTGTAATTAATAAGATATTGTATTGTCAAAAAAGCCTTGATTAAATGATTGCTCCCCTCTTGGGAAGAAAATGCATGAGATTGTTGTTGATAGCTAGGAAGTGAAGGTACTTTACAGGGGCAATTGGCAATGACTTACCTCATGCTGCTGGGGATCTTCTCCTTTCTTGCATCTTGCGTTTCCGAACCACAGGTACTACTTTTCTCCCTGGCTATGGTTGCAACTTTCCCTATTCTCCAACAGAGTGACAGACTAGGTTGGTTCAGTATCCAGAATTGAGACACTTACCCGCTACCTTAACCTATGGGGCTACCATACAGATTTCAAGCCAGGGATACACCCTTGGGTATTTAAACCAGACTTTAGTCTCGGAAATCCTGAGCCTTTGCATTCTAGGCATCGGCCGTTCGAACTCTAGTTTCCACCATCTCAGTTGATCTCTTAGGAACTCACCGTAAACATAGGCAGGTGGCTATACCAGACCACCAAAAGTCGTTCGGGCACGACAAACACCAAAGGAATTGCACCTTTAGAGGATTTAAGGTCTCCTAGACTAGAGAGTGCACAAGACAGTGCGAATAGAGATGCAGGATTTAAGGTCTCCTAGACCAGAGGATTTAAGGTCTCCCAGACCAGAGAGTGCACAAGACAGTGCGAGTGATACAAAAAAACAATGTGCACAAGACAATGCGATGCAGGTTGAAATGCACAAGACAGTGCTAACAAGATGCACAAAACAGTGCGATGCAAGAGTGAATGCACAAAACAGTGCTATACAGGTGCACAAGACAGTGCGATGTAGATTAAATGCACAAAACAGTGCGATGAAATGCACTAACAAGTACAGGTAAGGTGCGCAAGATAGCGCGATGCAATGCACTAACAACTGCGGGTAAGGTGCGCAAAATAGTATGAGCAATGCACTAACAGGTGCAAGAAAGGTGCAAAAATAGCGCGAGCAATGCACTAAGAGGTGCAAGAAAGGTGCGCAAAACAGCGCGAGCAATGCACTAACAGGTGCAAGAAAGGTACGAAACAATGTATGGGAGACGTGCATAACAATGCAAGTGAAAGGGTGCATAACAATACAAGTAGAACGGTGCATAACAATGCGAGTGGAACGTGCATAACAATGCAAGTGAAAAAGTGCATAACAATGCAAGTAGAACGGTGCATAACAATGCGAGTGAAATGTGCATAACAATGCAAATAAAGTGTGCATAACAATGCAAGGGGGAACGGTGCATAACAATGCAAGTGAAAAGGTGCATAACAATGCAACTGGAACATGCGTGACAGCGCAAGTGAAGAGGTGCATAACAATGCGACTGAAGCTTGCATAACAATGTAGGTGTAACGGTGCACAACAATGCAAGTAAAGTGTGCATAACAATGCAACTGGAATGTGCATAACAATGTGAGTGAAAAGGTGCATAACAATGCAAATAAAGTGTGCATAACAATGCAGGTGTAACGTGCATGACAATGCAAATGAAGTATGCATAACAATGCAGGTGAAGTGTGCATAACAATGCGAGTGAAAAGGTGCATGACAATGCAACTGGAGTGTGCATAACAATGCAAGTGAAGGGGTGCATGACAATGCATGTGAGACATGCATAGCAAGGCAAGTGCAAGAAAAGTATGCTCCATACAACATTAAGATGCGCATTTCATGCCAGGGTGAGAAGTGCACATTCTATGCAAGCAAGGTTAAAATGTGCTCCATGCAATGTACATACTCTATGCAAAAGGATCAACGACGTACATCCAATGTAACGTGTATATTCTATGCAACAACAAGAATAAGTATAGTACAAGATGCATTTATGCAATGTGTGTGATGATATGATACATGTTACAAGCAATGTAGAGCATGATGTCTAGGGAATGCAATAAACAAACAAAGCGGCGCTTTAGAAAGCACCTCATGGGGTGAGTGGTGATGAACCGTTCTACTCTGATGGGGATCTCCCCTTGTGTTCCTCGAACTCTTACCTTCAACTCATAGTATAAAGGTTCTGATATGCTGACAAGGATTCTTCACATAGAACACTTTGGATGCCGCCTTTCTTTCTGACTATATTCAACACTTTCCCTATTCTCTAACGGGGTGGCAGACTAGGTTGGTTCAGTATCCAGAATTGAGGCGCATACCCGCTACCTCAACCTATGGGGCTTCCATACAAATTTCAAGCTGGGGATATACCCCTGGGTATTTAAACCAGGCTTTAGTCTCAGAAATCCCGAACCTTTGCATTCTAGGCATCAGCCATTCGAACTCTAGTTTCCACCGTCGCAGTTGGTCTCCTAGGAACTCATTGCAAACACAGCCAAGATGCCTTTTGGCTAGGACTGGTACTCACAGAGAGCACTTCTGATCGCCATTCTGGGTTTGAAGCAGGCTTGAACTTGAGCTTGAGGTAGAGGCACACTCACACTTTGGAGCATTGACAAGACCTGAGGAGGTACATCCAGAATACAATCTCAGAATTTGCTAAAGTCGAAACAAACTTAAACGCTTCGATTTTCCATCTTTTCTTTTGCTTTGCAGTCTGGAACCCATGTAGCTTCAGATAGGTCCTGGTTTTACTGTTCTCACATGAACTAGGTCAAACCCTGCAGTTTTATGAAAGAACAAATCCTGTTTTGCACATATGTAGAGAACGGTGCAGCACTCTGAGCACAAAACAATTCCTTTTTGAAATTGAAATTGAGAAATGAGTATAAGTTCTTAGCCGGGTATTGAGCCTACGACTGACCACAGTCAAAACGACTCAATAAAAGGAAAGACAAAGGTAAACAACCTAAACACATCTATTGACACTCGAAATGAGTCAAAACAAGAATCGAGACAAACAAAAACACACACACATCACTCGGATGTGTTACAAAGGCGCGACACCTCTCGGTTTACGGGAAGCCCACAGCTTCTCCAGGTAATGTTTCCTACCATTTCTTATTTGTGATTCTCACATCACTCTGGCACTTAATCTTTTTTTTTTTTTTCTAAAAAAGCCCTTTTCTCACTTTTTCTCTCAGTGCACATCTCTCTATTCTTCAATCTCTCTTCTTTTTTTATCCCTCCCCTGGGTGGTTGATGGATAAACAGGAAGTTGTAGGGTCGTGTCCCTAGTATTCTACTAGATGCTCATTCTTCCGCTCATAACTAGTGAGTTTCTCCCACAGAGGGGTTGTGACAGGATGTGCAGCAGATCTGCAATTGTCATTGGTTGACGATGCCCTTGGCTTAGCATGATTGAGATAAGCTATAACATGTGCCACCGGCCAGATATACAATTGGTTAGCCTCACACATTGCATTTTCTACGTCCCCATTAAGGGTCAAACACCAATTTTTTATTTGATCATCTAGATGAGGGAATCGAATATCCCACTCCAGCTCCAGTTCGTGCTTCGCACTTAGCTTGATACCTCGCTGCTCGGAGGATGGAAGAGCTTTCAGCCCTCTATTATTAGCTTCAGCTATGCCCTTTCTGGCGAATACGATGCCCTTTCTGGCAAGTATGGTGCCCTTTTTGGCAAATGCATGACAACGGGAAAAGACGGGAAGCCTGACTCAACTGTGCCCCTAGTTCATCATTTTGACCGTTTTTTGGTTTTGGTTTTCTACTAAAACAATTTTGACTAACATGAAAGTTAGATTAACATGCTTGTTCGATTTTCTGATTTGAAATCATGCAAGTTATGCTGTGAGCACTGAAAATTTTCCTTTTTGGGTCCAAGATATGGTCCAGTTTTGGAAAAATGGAATAAATTTTCGAAAAAATTAGTCAACTTTATTAAAAAGTCTCAAAACTTGTTTTTACAAACGGCCACTACTCGACCAACGTAGAATTTACTCTTGAGATGCACAACCTCATATCCAAAACAATGGAAAATTGCCCCTTGTCTAAATGACACGACACGACACCAAATCTAGCAACGAAAAGTTGCCCCTTGTTTGAATGGCAACTCACGGCAACGGAAAGTTGCCCCTTGTCTGAATAGCGCCGCAACATACTGTAACCCACTCTCATAATGAAGATCACAACCGAACTCTCGGATACAGAGAAGACAAAGACGATCAGAACCATTACATGGACACAGTCGATTTGGAAGTGTTTATGGCTGGACATCAAAATGAAGTTGCCTACGTATCCCAAACATGGGAATCAAGCCTGACATAGTTCCAGGTTAAGGTACACTTGGGTATTAACCTCTCCTTTTGCGCTCTAACTTTGGCAAAGGCCGCCCTTCCGGGTTTTCAACCTTGTGAGCTATGTTCTTCTTTTCTTTTCAATTCTTTTCATTTCTTCTTTTCTTTGTTCATTTCTTTTCAGAATTTTTCATTTCTTTTTCTTCATTTCTTTTTGTTCTTTTTGCTCTAACTTTTGCCTAGGTCGCTCTTCCGGGTTTTCGGCCCAGCGAGCCTCTCAAGAGTAAAAGTGTAGCTTTGTCCATGTTGATCGGTTTGAGATCTCGAAGCCATCTGAATCCAGGAGAATGGCTGCTGTTTGCTGATGATGTAGGAGTCCATCCAACCAGGTCTGAATTGCCCCAGTGTTGTGGATAGGAACTCGATTGTCCTTCAACAAAACTTTCTTCTTTTCTCCATACTGGGATTTGGCATTCTTGCCGATCTTTGTTAGCTTGAGAAACGTCCCAATTTTTGACTCTTTGAGCACATCTGACATTTTTTTGCCCCTAGTTCAAGGGCTGCTTCTCATCCAGCTTTACAAGCTTCCTTTTGATCATATCTGATCTTCTTGATCTGACTTTCTTGTCGCTGGTTCATGGGCTACTTCAAATCTGGCCATACAAGCCTCACATTGTGGTTGACCGTTGAACATTCTGATTAAGGTTCAAGGTTTTGAAAGCAAAGGGGGTCGAGTCTCAAGACCGAGAGCAATCCTATACTACACAATCTCAAGAGCGATTCCACACAGGTCTTCGCAGGACCACGCAAAACATTTTTTTGAAATCTTTTAAGAAAGCGACTAGTCGCTAATGAAGACAGTGTAGAACCAATCAAGATCAAGCTAGGATCCTTCTCAGTACTCACATTAACAAGCATGATCTCATTCATTAAGGGCTTAGCATGCCTCTCTTTCTCTCAATTGATCAAATTTTTGCAAAGCCCGAGGAATTTCTTCCTCTTTGTTTTCATCACAGTGTTCAAAAAGTTTTGAAAAACTCAGGTCAATGTAATGATTAAAAGGCACAGAAAAGTCGGTGAAAAGCACTGTCGTTTCATTCAGATCTTCTGGCATAACTAGCTTAAGGCAGAAACAAACTCAAGAGTGTGAAAATCACTGCTGTTTCATTCAAATCTTCTGGTGCAACTGGCCCCATGGCAGAAACAGACTCAAAAGAGTGTAAAAGACAAACAAAATAAGATAGTGATGTCCGAGGTAACACCCCCGAAATCACCCGACTCTAACAAAACAGGACTGACTCGATACAACAAGACAGACTCAGAACAACACAACAAGACTGACCCAACACCCAAGTCAGAAAGTAAAAAAACTAGCATTTGCACAATGCTCAAAACAGTGCGGGCCATCCATCACATCTTGAGTAAACTGGGTGCCATCCGCAGGTGGTTCATCCCCCCGATCACATCACATTATCCCCCAAGCTCATTGATCTAGTACCGATAGACTTTGTAGGACCTGGTGTGACAATGACCTCGTTGTCAATCAAATCTTGTATTTCGTGATGAAGACGAAAACAAAGGTTAGTGTCATGACCGGTTTGTTGATGGAAGGCACAGTACTGGGCAGCATCATGACTGGCTGGAAGACGACCAGGGAGAGGCCGAGGCTCAAGGGGTTTGAGATGGCCTTGTCCAACGAGGATTTGGAAAGCTCTGGACAAAGGCATATAGAGGGCATGGAAGACCCGCCGACCTCGGGGTTGGTACTTTGAGGTTTGTGGATTTTTGCTGGATGCACTAGCAAAGGGGTTGGCAAGTGCTGACTTGGTTTGCTGATCTCTTCCGAGTGCAGGATTGGAGCTGAAAGAAACGTTTCTGGTACGACGGCCCTTCTCCCGGTTTGGCCCTTGATTCAGCCAGCTCTCATTCTGAGTGGCAAAAGTGCCATCCACAATCTGTGCAACAACTGCAATCAGTTGCTGTTTGTTCAGCCCTTCGGCTTTCAAAGCCTCAACAGCCCATTGAAGGTGTTTATGGGGACCAATGCCTGCCCCTACCATGTTCTTACCACTTGCCTCCACTTTGCCAAGGGATTGGCCTTCTTCCAATGCAACCCGTCCCAAGATTGGGGAGCCTTTTGGCGTGAAACTCCTAGCATGCGATGTGGGTGATGACGGAGCCAATATCCTAAAGGCCAGATTCGCCACTGTTCTCTGAAGATCTTCAATCATTCTCATCAGCTCAGAAGTAGTGGGTTCATGGGTTTGAGATGATTGGTGTTCCGAGACTGGATGTGTGGTAGGTGCCCCAGATGGGTGTTGTATTTCGGCAACGGTCTCATCCTGCCAGGCGATTCCCTGGTTTAAAGTTGTTGTCACGACCACAACTTCTTCTGAACCTTGTGCCATCACGGTCTGCTGAGTTTGAACAAAGGTAATGTGATTGGTGACTGTCGGATCAGTTGAACCGGTGAGCCCTGACTGGTCTTTTTTTGCCTTGCCTCAGCGAAGGAAACACTGGTTGCCCTTGAATTAAATCTCTGACCTGACAAAGTCTATCAACACAAGTCCAATGAACCTAGGGGATATCGGAGCCTTCTGAAGCTATAGTTCCAAGACTACCCTAGCAAAAGAGAAAACCAGACAGCACCTCAGCTTGATTTCACCAAAACAGATATGAGCGTAGCTGAATGACTGTGCTCTCTACTGAATTATGCCCAAAATTCTGCCCTGTAAACTAATACCCTCAGGCTGATACTCAGACTTGCAAATGATACATACAACCTGTAGAGACACACTCTGATAACACATATCAAGCAAGTGAGAGCCAAAACACCCCTATGGTGGGATAGGGTTTCCCTACCCTAATTTCGTCAGGAACTAGGGTTTCACTACGCACGTAGCGGTTTCAAACAACCTACATTCGGGTAAGCAACCTGTCCTAGTTTGGAATGGTCACTGTGGCTTCCAAATGCAACTAGGTCGAATGGTTGAAAAGGGTGCCTCGGTAACAACCGAGGTTTGTATTCCCATCGTGGCAGAGCCCGTAACCGGTCAGCCTTATGGCACGCTTCTCAAAGCAAGCCTCCGAAAAATCGTTCAGGAATAGCAGATGGTAAACACTATGACTTAGGCGCACCAATGCAAATGCAATGCAAAGAAACACATAAGTGTAGATAAAAAAACATATCATGATGTTCAAGTCAAGTTCTCTAAATCCCCAGCAGAGTCGCCAGAAACTGTAGACCGCCCGAACTCCGCTCCGCGCGGGAGGGTGCGAATTGTAGTTCTAGCTACTACAGTTCGAACTCCTGTCATGGTTCTGAATCTAATCTCACAAAGTGCAATGTAACATTGATAAATCACCAAAGAGTCCAAATCCGGCAAATCGTTTTGGAAAATCGATTTTGATCAAAAGCGCCAAACATGGACTGCTTTGCCAAATTTCAGAGTCGCCACCTAAATATTTTGTTTTGGAAAATTTAGGAAACCCTGACTCGTGCCTAAGGCCACGTGTCCGTCATCACCAAAGTTGCCTCGGCTCGGGAACTTGGGTACGAGAGGGGTAGGTCCTGAAATGAGCACCCTCGCTTGCCTGATCAAAGATCGGCCTCCACTAACATGATATGTTGTTTTTGAAAACACATGTGTTCTTATTCCGGTTATTAATCTAGAATTATTATGTGATGCACATAGCATACAAGTATAGACCAAATCACTCAATCTGGAACAAAACATCTCATGTTTGTTTTTCGAAAATGATTTGAAGTTGCTACCCTCAAGTAGGCTAAAGTGCGGATTTGCCACCCTCAAGTGGGCTTGAAAACATGATAATTTGCCACTCCGCAAAGTGGGCTTAAATTTCACATTTTGATGAATTGTTCCAATTCAAGCAATGAAGCCTTCATCCATAGGCATTCATGTAGTTAAACACTTAAGCACGTAGCCTTATGGCAAGCATGCTAAACATGGCAACACTTACACACATGCAAGGATGCTAAAACATAAACACTCACAGTGTACTCCGAGCCAAAACAGAAAACTAGCTAGTAATCAATGCATGATCGTAGCTATGTTAAGATGCCTAATGCAACACATGTAAAAATGCAACTAAAATAGGCTCGGCTATCTAGAATGGCATATGAATGCAACACTTGATAGCATGCTTTGAAACACGTATTCAAGAAAGTGTATTGAAACACAATGCATTTTGAATGATGCGTCGAGCCCGGTGCATGCAAGATGAATGAATGATGCACGCATGCAAAGCATAAGTATGCTAATTGAAATATGCCCTAAACTAACCATCAAAAGTTGATAAGTAAAAGGGAGAAAGACGTGGGGTTGGAAGACATTCACACACACACACGCACATTTATTACAAAATTCGCCCTCTCGACGGAAGGTTCAAATAATAAGCTAAGCTAAATCTAAGCTAAGCTAACAACTAATCTAATTATGCTAATTAGACTAATTATTACACAACATAAATTGAATAACTAGCTACAACTAATTACTAATAATTACAACACTTTAATTAATTAACAAATTAACTAATCAAGGTAACTGACTAACCATATGAGGTATGTGAACTAGGCTGCCACAGCTCTACCTTGAACAATGAAGGATGCATGCTCTCGATCGCCTTGCTCGGAAATCCGTTACTATGCCCCCAACTTGCCTCTGTTTGCATTTGCTTTTAGAACACTGCACAAACCTCCAGATAGCTTCTACTCTAACATGGAGACCTCCAGGAGGGCTGCCGACCACTTAATGGTGTTGTAGACCACTTGTAGGCCACCTAAACATGCTATAGACCAGAAAAAGTGGTCGGCCAGCTACTTTTTCTGGTCTGCCGACCAAAAAATTCTGTCTGGCTCCAATTTGCTGCAACAGAGAACAAGACGGGGCACATCAGTGTATTTGCAAGGTATGTGTGCACAACCACCCTCCCTATCATTTCTCAAGCTCAAGGGGGTGTGGTTCTCGACTCTTGGGCCACCAACCGAGCATCGTAATGCAAGATGGCCGAGAAGCCAAGTTTGCACAATTCAATGTCCTTGAATGCACAAATAACACATAAGGGCCTTAGCCTCTATCATGCATGATCAAAAGGGTCGGCGACCGAGAAATGCGGCATGTTTCATCACTTTAAGTATGAAACGTCCCTTGTTTCTCGTGTTTGGATTAACGTTCAATCCAAACACAATGCAGTGCAACAACATTACAAACAATCATGCAAACAACATAAGCATGGCAAAACAAGGTCCATAAGCATGAAAGCTAGTGAAGGATGCAACACAAGGGCTATATAATGCAATGCTCAATGGACCAAACCAGCCTCAAACAAACTTCATGCATGCCAAAACATTGGCCAAAATACTCTGAAATGATGGCATGAAAAGCAAGATAATGCATGCTCATGCATTGGCCCATCAACTAGACATAAGAGCACAACTCTCAAACATGATCAAGGAGTGATATGCATGGACGTGTGACACACTATATGCTCTGAAATCATGTGTGGAACGATGCCAAATCATCCAAACAACGCAAGCATAGCATGCTAGAAGGCCTAAGGCACAAGGCTACCAAAAGGGACTACACAAGAGGCATGCAATACATGGCACAAATGATTGAACCAACCATAGACAGAGCTCAATTAGGTCAAAACAAAGACCAAAACATGCTGAGATGGGAGCTCAAAAGTCTAGATAAGCATGCATACAAGTTAGGCCATAAGCAAGGCACAAAGGCATAACCCTTAAAAGCACTCAAAGAGTGAAAGAAATGAGAACATGGCAATGTTATATGCTCTGAAATAACATGTTAAATGATGCCAA
Organism: Camellia japonica; assembly: GCA_030407325.1. Classification (NCBI taxonomy): domain Eukaryota; kingdom Viridiplantae; phylum Streptophyta; class Magnoliopsida; order Ericales; family Theaceae; genus Camellia; species Camellia japonica. The sequence goes on along the minus strand of JAPPVO010000016.1, from coordinate 105,984,176 downwards.
ATCATGCACATGTTACAAATGAAGCATGATAGGAGGCTCAAAGCTTAAAACTAGCATAGGCACTTGCACTATAGCTATACAAAGCAAGCCCCGAAAGGCCAAGAACACCTAAAACAGTCCTAAAGCATGTCAAAACAATGTTAAAACATGTATGGAGTATAGCCAAAACAAGATAGCATGGTAAGCTAAAACATCAAGTAAGCTAGGCCAATGAGCATGATTACACTACAAGTGTAAAAAGCAAATGAAGGATGCTCTAACCAACCAAAAATGGAGCTGTATCATTGTAAAATAACACCAAAAACACACTAAAGTGGTAGCCCAAAAGCTTAGGCAAGATGACATACATATTGGCTCATATTTAAGGCATAAAGCACAACCTTCCAAAAGCCTTGAAAGAGTGACACATGTGAGTGTATGACAATGAAACATGCTCTGAAATCATGTATCAAATGATGCTACATCATGCAAATAGCTCAAATAAAGCATGCCAAAAAACTTGAAATACAAAGCTAGTCAAGGGCTTTACACTACAACCATGCTAATCAATGCTCAAATGACCTTATGCACTCAAAACAGACCTAAGGTAGGTCAAAATGGTAGCAAAAACATGCTAGACTTGCAGCATAGATGGCAAGAAAAATATGCTCCCGTATTAGCTCACAAACAAGGCATAAGGGCACAACTATTAAACACAATTAAAGAGTGATAAACATGGGAGTATGGCAAAGATATAAGCTCTGAAATTCCATGTCAAATGATGCCAAGGCATGCAAACATCACAAGTATAGCATGGTACGGACCTCAAAACTCAAGACTAGTCAAGGCATTTGCACTATAGCTATACAAAACGTGAGTCATATGACCAAGGCAGCCCAAAAAAGTCCTAAAACAGCCCAAATGGAGTTCTAAAACATGCTTGAAATAAGCTAAGAATGGCTAGATTTAGAGGCCAAAACAATAGCACATGTTAGGCAATTTAGCACAATTGCACTACAAGTATACAAAGCAAAGCTTGAGTGATGAAGACCACTCAAAACAAAGTTAGAGCATGCCAAAACAACACCAAAAATGGGCTGAGACTAAGCCAACACATGCTAGAATGACAAGTTAACTCATTAGGCATGCAAGGCTAGCAAAGAGGATTTACACTACAAGTGCATGAAGCATGCAACCAATGATCAAACAAGCCAAAAACAGAGTTATGGAAGGTCTAAAAAGTCACAAAAATGAGCCTAAACAAAGCCACTAAGAAGTAGAAACACATGCTCTTTTGATGGGCCATCAACACATGCAAATAAGAGAAGAGGAGAGGGGACCACCCCCACCCATTTTGGCCCTCAAAACAAGTTTTCTACCACTGAAATTTCTCTGGAATTCAGTGGGTTTAAGGACAAAAAGAAGTTGTTTGAAAAGCTTGGAAGTTAGCTCAAAAGGCCTTACAAGCCAAGAAGCAAAAGGGAGGAAACACCCCCTAGCCAAACAAGGCCTAAACCATCATTTTTAGGACTGAAAAATAGAGTTTTCTTCAGTTCAAAACCAAGCCAAAAACAGTTTGAAAGGGTGGCAAAACAAGCATGCAAAGGTGGCCAAGATAGTGTACAAAAATGAGCTTAAAAGAAGGAGATGCTTACCCTTGAAGCACAGCTGCAAAACAGGTCCAAACTCTGAGCTAAAACCACCTTAGGAGCTCCAAATGATCCTCAAAGAACCTCAGCCCAATAGTGGTTAAGTTTGATCAAGGGTCTATTCGCAAAAGTGTAGAGAATTCTAAGTTTAAGGCTCAAAAACAAGAGGAGAAGGAGGCTTATAGAGGGAGGGGCTGGAATTTTGCTCACAAAACTATAGAGAGAGAGAGAGAGAGAGACTTTAGAGAGAGAGACTCCCCAAAACTTTCTAACCCTTCAATCTATGAGATATGGCTCAATATATAGCAATATATGAGCATTTTGTCGAAATATCTGATGTAGTGCACAACAGCTGGAGAGGAAATATCTGTAGATTCTGGGCTTCCTGGAAATTTCTAGTCAGCCGGCCACATCAACTGGTCGGTCAGCTACTTTTTTTGGTCTGCAAGGATCATTTCTGGTCGGCATATGGTCGGCACACTCCCTTAGTGGTCTGCAGCAAAAATCAGTCCTGGTCCCCGACTTGAAGCAAACCTAACTCCTTCATCTGGATGCCTTTTTAGATCATTGTTGTGTGCAAATTGAAGCCCCGGATGTAAGCTTTCCAATGGTGCATCCTTGCATCAAAATCTGAAGTGTGCTAAGAGATATCCCTCTTTTAGTGAAGACTGCTCAGTTTCAGTCCAACCGGATTGATGCCTAATTTCAACCAGCTATGTCTCCCTCATCCGTACACGGCTTTAGGAGATTCTTAAGTGAAAAATGAAGCCCCAGAAGTCTTATTTCTAAAGGTGGTGGCCTCATAGCTTAAATTCAAGTATGCAAATGGATAGGTCTGATTTAACGAGGGCTGCTCGACTCTCTCTTAGCGATTCATGCCCATATTCTTCCCCAACTTGGTTTCTTCCCTCGTCTCCTCTTTTCTTCAACTCCAAACCCCTAAATAAGGTGTTTTGAAAGATTTTTCAATGATTTAATCTCTCTTTCATTCATTTCCACTTTGTCTTTGCTCGGTTTACCGGAAAGCGCAACATTTAATGAAATGCGAGCCTCGGAACGTCGTAGGAACTTTATTTCCAAAATATTTTGAAAGAGAGGGTTTTAAGGTCTAAAAACCATTCAAAATAGCTTTGGTCCAAAATGAGGTGTAAGGTTGGGATTTGACTCTCCTCTTGTTGAAGGAATCGAACCTTTGCCCCTCACAACTTTCACCACGAAGTAAGCAATTAGTGACGCCCAAGTCCTAAGGGTGGTCAAAAATGGGGTGTCTATAGGCGGGCTCATGAACACCCATAAACCATTTCCCACATTTGTCCAGTGATAAGTTCAAGACAGGGAAATTGAACATATTGATTCCCCACTCGAGTACCAAAACAATACTCAACCCATTCCAAAACCCAGCTCACTACCCAGACTCATATGCTATTTACCTCCTTTAATAGAGATCTAATCTGTTCGGTACAGTCGATATTTGGAAAAAAAAATTTATACCGAACCGATAATGTCGATTTTGTTATTTTGAACACCGATATAGACTGCTTCTCCCATCAAACCACACCGCACCGCATCGAACCGAACCGATTGAAACAGTTAGGTTTGGTGCGGTTTAATCGGTTTAGGATTTTTCAAACTTGAGCCACTTTTAAATATAATCATTAATCTATATAAAAACATTAAATTAGTTATTTGTCTACCATTTCAAGTATATCCAATCCATCCATTTAATTCATACTTTTCATTTCCTAAATTAACAAAAATAAAAACAAAAAGAAAAGTTTGAAAATACTACGGTTTCAAGAATAACGAGTTAGAGTTAAGATTATATATAATAAGAGTTCACAAACTTAGGTTATAAAAATGATAAGGTTAATTAATTAAGGTTAATAATTTATTATACTTGTTAATATCATTAGATTATTAGATTATATATATAATGAATACAATATATGTTGAAGCGGTTTGTTTCGGTTTAGATCGGTGCACAAGTTGCTTAAGCCGATACCGAACCGAAAACTGAAAGAAATCAAATTTAAAAGTCGCATAGACCAATTTTTATTAAAAAACAGACCAAATGTAGCCGGTTTGGTTGGGTTCAGTCAGTTTGGTCGGTTTTTTCGATTTTTCTTACACCCTTCTCTTTAATATAGCGGCCAGGGTTAAGATTTATATTCTTTGATTTGAGATCTAGTATTCATTATTGTTGTTTATACTTCTTGTTCTCTTGCTGTCGATTGGGATTGGTTGTTTAGAGTTATTGGATTTGTTTTGAATATGTTGGGAGTTAGTGTTTCAAAGGAAATTCTATATGTTTGTTGTTGAGTTTGCTTGAGCGGTCTTTCGTTTCTCCTAGATTGTGTATTTGTAATCTGAACTTCTAGGAGCGAGGTGTTCTTTGCTCGAGCGGTCTCTTTATAGGTATGAGAGGGGGTCATTCTTTGCTTGAGAAATGGTTAGTTCGCTCGACCGATTTGCTCTGCAGGGTTAAGGTTCCGGGAATTTGGTTTCTTCGCTCGAGCCATGGTTTGGTCGCTCGAGAGGTGTTTTGTATCTGTAACGCCCCAAAAATAAACCAATATGATTCAACTGCATCAACTAATATCCACGAAATGAAGACAATAATCCTTCCATCTCTATATGGTTAATTAACGAGTTGTATACAAGGGATTCACATGCGAGTTACACATTCAATGGTAAGAAAACACATGAATCTATAGCATGTGAAGCATATAGTCTCAAAATATTTAAAATGCCCTCATGGGCTTACAACTTCCAAGGCTTGATCCCAGTTACACAAAAGTGGTCTCTCGGACCCATACAAAAATAGCCCTTGGCTTTACAAAAATTTACAATCTCAACAAGAGCCTCGTGCTCTCAAAACACATTTCCACGCCCTAATTTGGCGGGTTCACCACGTCCTTACCTGCACCAAAACCCATAGGGGTGAACATAAAGCCAAGTAGAGAAACCCTTAACAAAGTACATACATTTATGTACGATATCCAATGTTAAATGCTAATGCAAATGCCATGCAATGCCATTTCAAAAATAATCACATGTCATGCTTTTCTTGAAAAATCACCATGTTTTCAATAACATTTTGCAATCTCATCAGTTTCAACTTCCAATTTTTAATCATAAGGGGTGGTAAATACGACTCTGGTAATCCCTAGGTCGGTGTTTGCAAGTAGGCTCAACAAGCACTACCAATAACCCCACTTTACCGGTTGCTAACCGGAAGGGAAGTGGTACCTCCTCCACGCGTGTTTTCGGTCTTTCACCCCGGACACTCTAGCCAACTTATCAAATTCATCTGCACCTCCTAACCGAACTCACCAACGTATTTACCCCATAACATTTCCATGGTTTCATTCACAATATTACATTCTCAAGGAGAGTCCAATTGTCAATCTAATGTTCAAGATATACAAGGTTTTAGAAAGATCAATGCAACAATTATCAATATTATGTCATATTTCTCCACTTTCAACATGGTTTCAACAAGCATTATATGATGATCAAAACTCCCTTTTCTCCTTTCAATGTCATTCCACAATTAACCAAAAACTTACTACCATTTATCAATAACATAATAACATGTCCCCAATTCATGTACTTCCATCATTTTCATCATTTCAAGGTTGTAATAAAATTTTGGACAAGCAATCTACAATCTCAAAAATTCTCATGTGAAAAGAAACTCATCATCAATATATATATACATTTGTAACAAAACAAGAAAACCCCCCACTTCCTTTACCCTTCATGACATACACTATGAATTCATGTATAAATACATATATATATATATACCACCCAAAAAGCCTCATCTTTCTTTATTCAAGAAAATTCCCCAAAGTTCCATGTTTTCACAAAAACCCTACATTCTTCCATTTCTTTTGTAAAACCTCATTATACACCTAAATCTCAACTCTTGTTGTCCAATATTTCAAGAAAAATCCTTCAAAGAATAAAAGATAGAATTTACTCTACAAGTCATCCATTTCATGAACCACAAACCCATTTTTTTGAAATAACAATGAAGAACCCCCAAAATCAATTAGTTACTTACATAAACATATATATAACTCAAAGGAAACCCTACCTCAAGCTTGATGAAGAGATTGAGGAAACCCTAGGATTAAGGATGAGAGATCTTTGACCTTCACTACACAATGTGAAGCTCTAGCTTGATCTTCAAGATTAGTGAGAGATAATGATGATGGATTTAGACCCAATGGATAGAAAGAATTAAGGACTTTTAGTGTTTTGGTGAGGGTTTCTAGAAGGAGGAGAAAAATAAGGTTTAGAGTGAGAAGGAAATGCCTAAAATGTGACACACACACGACCAAAAAGAGAGAAAAAAATATTAGTCGCTTTACTAAAAGATTTTAAAGATGTTTTTGCGTGGTCCTATGAAGACATGCCTGGAATCGATCCTGAGATTGTATAGCATCGGATCCCTCTTGACCCCGAGGCTCGACCAGTCAAGTAGAAGTTGCGTAGAATTCGTCCAGATTGGGTGCTGAAAATCAAGGAAGAGGTCACCAAGCAGATCGAGGCAGATTTTTTGTTAGTATCTGAGTATCCGACTTGGCTGGCCAACATCGTCCCAGTGCCGAAAAAGGATGGTAGAATCCGGGTATGTGTGGGCTTTTGGGACTTGAACAGAGCCAGTTCGAAGAATGACTTTCCTTTGCTACACATTAATGAGTTAGTGAACTTCACTATAGACCATGCATTGCCATCCTTTATGGATGGGTTTTCCGGCTACAACCAGATTCTGATGGCACCCGAGGATAGAGAGAGAAAATTGCATTCACTACGCCGTGGGGTACCTACTATTACCGGGTTATGTCGTTTGGACTGAAGAATTCCGGGGCTACCTAACAGAGGGCTGCAACCACTTTTCTGCATGATATGATCCACAAAGAGGTCGAGGTGTACATAGACGACATGATTGTGAAGTCTAAAGAAAGAGAGGGCTACTACACTGCCTTGAATAAATTCTTTCAACAGATCAGAGAATACAGGTTGAGGTTAAACCCATAGAAATGTACCTTCGGCGTAACGGTAGGGAAAATGCTGGGCTTTTTGATCACACAGAGGGGCATTGAAGTAGATTCTTCCAAAATTAAGGCCATCCTAGAAATGCCACCTCCAAGGACTAAAAAGGAGATGCGAGGTTTTCTGGGTAAAGTGCAATTCATGAGATGGTTTATTTCCAAATTAACCTTGACTTGTGAACCACTATTTGGTCTCCTGAAGAAAGGGAAGAAATTCCGATGGGATGATCGCTGTCAGTTCGCCTTCGAGCAGGTTAAGTAGTACCTCCAAAACCCGCCTGTGTTTTTGCTACCAGAGCCGGGGAAGCCTTTGATTCTATACTTGTCAGTGATAGAGACGACCATGCAATGCATGGTCGCTCAGGAATCTGAAGATAGGGTGGAGAAAGCCATCTATTACTTGAGCAAGAAAATGCTAGAGTACGAGACCCGCTATACTTTGATGGAGAAAGCTTGCTTAGCCTTGGTATCGGCTACCAAGAAGTTGAGGCACTACTTGTTAGCTCACTCTGTAATCCTGGTTTCGAGATTAGATCCCATCAAATATCTCTTTGAGAAACCAGCGCTTATGGGTAGGCTAGCCTGTTGGTTGCTTATTCTCTCCAAATTTGATCTCAAATATGTCACCCGCAAGTCAATCAAGGGAAGAGCTGTAGCAGAGTTCCTAGCAGACCACCTGGTAGAAGGAGATGAGGGCAGTAGAATACTTGTCCCCAGATGAAGCCATTCTGCAAATTGAGGAGGAAACTTGGACGATGTATTTTGACGAAGCGTCCAGTTATTACGGTTATGGGATAGGTGTGTTGCTGATAACACTCGACGACTCCCATATACCTTTAGCCTTCAAATTCTGATTCAAGGTGTCCAATAATGAAGTAGAGTATGAAGCGTGTATTGCTGGTTTAGAAGCCGCCCTAGAGGTAAGGGCAACAAGATTGGATGTTATCGGGGACTTGAACTTAGTTGTTTCTCAAGTGAATAGAGACTAGAAAGTCAAAGAAGAAAAGACGAAGGTTTACCATCTGGCCCTTGACGTTCTGATTCCTAGGTTTGAAAAACTGACCTTCACACATCTATTAAGAGAGAACAACAGGTTCACTGATGCTTTAGCAACTCTATCTTCCATGGTAGACATCCCACTTGGAGTCTGGATGTGTCCGATTATCATTGAGCAAAAATGCACTCTGGCTTATGAAATTATTGCCGCGATAGATGAAGTGCAAGACAAAAACCCTTGGTACTATGATATTTGGAACTTCTTGGAAAATGAGACTTATCCACCAGGGGCAAATGCCTAGGACAAAAGGGGAATACGGTGAATAGCATCCAATTTATCATCTGTGGACGTAAACTATATAAGAGAGGTCATCTGGGAATGCATAAGTTGTGTGTGGAAGAAGAGGAATCGAAATGCCTTATAGAGGTTATCCACGGCGGAGAATGTGGGGCGCATATGAATGGTGTGATGCTAGCCCGGAAGATTCTCAGGCAAGGTTACTACTGGTCCACCATAGAAGAGGATTGTATTGGTTTTGTTCGGCGATACCACAAATGCCAAATTCATGCCAATCGCATGAATATTCCGCTATCAAAACTGTACAACATGACTTCGCCAAGGCCTTTCTCAGTCTGGGGAATCGATGTTATCGGTGCAGTCACACCAAAAGGGTCGAATGGGCATGAATATATCTTGGTGACGATTGATTACTTTACAAAGTGGGTGAAAGCTCAGTCCTACGCAGTGTTGAAGGCATCGCATGTGGCTAAGTTCATCAGAAACAATATCATTTGCCGATATGGAGTCCCAAACAAGATCATATCAGATAATGGTTCCCACTTCAAGAAAGAGGTGATAGACTTGTTGGAGAAATACAATGTGGCTTTTCATAAGTCATCTATATATAGGCCGCAAACCAATGGAGCTATTGAAGCTACCAACAAGAACATCAAGAACATCTTCCAGAAAATAGTTGAGACCTACAGGGATTGGCCAGATAAATTGTCGTTTGCACTTTGGGGCTACAAAACTTCGATCCGGACGTCTACAGGGACAACTCCTTATTCTCTCATCTACAGGATGGAAACCATTTTGCCAATTGAAATAGAAGTCCCGTCGCTGCAAGTTATGGCTGAGTGTCAGATAGCAGAGACGGATTGGCAACAGAGCAGATTTGAGGAGTTAATGCTATTTGATGAGAGAAGGCTGAAAGAATTGTATCATGTTCAGGGCTACTAGCGCAGAATTGCTAGGGCTTTTAACAAAAAAGTTAAGTCCCAGAATCTCAAAGAAGGGGACATGGTGCTGAAAGACAACCGAGCTCCCATCCATGACCCTGTGGGCAAGTTCAACCCAATTGGACTAGTCCTTACATCATCAAAGCTATCTGGTCGGGTGGAGCAGTTATTCTCATGGACCTAGATGGCCTGGAATTTTTACAACCAATCAACATGGACAAGTTGAATAAATACTATCCCTGAGAGGCTCGCTAGGCCAAATACCCGAAAGGGAGACCTAGGCAAAAGTTAAAGCATGAAAAATTAGAAATAAAGAAAAACTGAGCTCACAAGGTTAAAAACCCTAAAGGGCAAGTTTGCTAGAAGTTAGAGCTCAAAGGAGAGAGTTAATCCTCGAGTGAACCTGAACCGAACTACATAAGGCCTGATTTCCATCTTCAGGATACGTAGGCAACTTCATCCTAAAGTTCAGCCGTAACCACCTCCAAATCAATTGTCCTATCCATGTGTCTGATCAGGTCATCTTTGTCTATTCTTTATTTGAGAGTTCGGTTGTGATCTTCATTCTGAGAAGAAGCGCTAGTTACAATGCAGAGTAGTGGTGTTCAATCAAGGGGCAATTTATGATCTTTTGTTCGGGGCTGTACATCTTGAGGATTGATTCTTTGTGTGTCAGGTGGTGATCCTTTTCGAAAATGGTTTTGGAAAGCTTTGATAAAAGTTGATTTTGTTCAAAATTTTACCTTTTACAACTTAGACCATTTTTCGACCAAAAGGAAAATTTTCAGTGCTCACAACTTTAATTCCATTGATTTCAACATAAAGTTCTACAACTTTCTGATACAAATCAAAGTTGTTTTTATTACATCATAAAACTTGAAAAGAAAGGTCAACACAATAAACTAGGGGCATAGGTGAGTCAGGTGCTCCAACGTCCTCTGCTTGTGCTTGCGGAAGCTTCTGAAGCCAAAGTAGACCCGACTTGTGCCTCATCCTCAAGCCAAGTCAAGCACTCGCCAGAAAGGGCATAACTGAAATTAGGGGTAGGGGCCAGAAGCCCTCTTGTCCTCCAAGCAGCGGGGTACCTAGCCAAGTGTGATCCACGGATTGGGAATGAAGCCGGATATTCTACTCCCTGCTCTTGGCAGGTCTGATCATGCCTGAACTAGCATCTAAACTGGAAGGGAAAGCAGAACACACAGTGCGTAAGGCCAATCAACTGTATCCCAGCTGCCGAGCCATGCTGTAACTCATCTCAGTCAGATTAAGCTAGGGACAATGCCAAGCTATATCGGTTACAGACTTGCTGCATATCCAGTTGCACCACCATCTCTTGTTCGAAAAATCCACCAATCGGTGGCGAAAGGAAGAACCTTGAGCTGAGTACTCGGGGCAAGAGTCCACTACCTTCAGCTTATACATAAGCCATACCTGGGAAGGGATGAAAAATAAGCGAGATTAAAGAATAGAGAGATGTACATTGAGTGAAAAGTGAGAAAAGGGTTTTGAGAGAAAATAGAGCATGAGTGCTGAGTAATGTGAGAAACACATATGAGAAAAGGACGGGAAACAATACCTGAAGAAGTAGTGGACTCCCCGCAAATCTAGTAGTCTCTCGCTAATGAAAGGCATCCAAGCCCAACAAGGTCTCAGCTAACGCCAAACCAATGCAACTCTTCCCTTCTTTTAGATCTTGGGCCACTTTGATCAACCAAATGTTGGACCCGCTGAAACTAGGGGCAAGAAGGAAATGTACAAGCATACATAAGCAGAGGGCATGTTGCCAGAAACCTCACTAGAGAAGGTCGCATCTGTCACCGATGTCAGAAAATCGATGAATCAAGCTGGGTATGTCTAGCTCTCCGTTGTGGGCCAAAGATCGAGCCTCATGTAAAGTGAGCCCACACATCCATCCCAAAGCTTGGGCGTGGCCAAAACGGGGCTGAGGTATGATTTCCTCATCGCGTCGGGTTTCCATCAATGCCCAAAATTCTTCAAGATTCGGGCACATTTCTTGTGCTCAGAAGCGAAAGATGTGTGTAGAAAATAAGGCTATGAGCGGAAAATAAGAAAATAAGGCTGTGAGTGGAAAATAAGGCTGGAGAAGAAATCACAAAGCAGAACCTTTTGTAGAAAATAAGGCTGTGAGTGGAAGCCAGCTATCAACAATCCGGAGGTTCCTCACACTGGTGGCTGGCAAGCCACCTCCTCTGGCCGACAACTCTCATCTCTGGCTGGCGGCTCTCCTTTCAGGCCTACCGTCACCTGTGTACTGGGCAGTGTTCGCAGCGTGTGTTTTGTCTCGATCTTTGTGTTTTGAGGTCTTGTTTTGAGTCTTTTGGTTTTAGCAAGTGTGTTTATTTGTTTTTGAGTTGTTTTTGCTTTGTTTATTGAATTGTATTTTGTATTTTGCATTTTGGTTTGTTGGTCGGCATTACCCAATTAAGAACATCGTGCCAATACAAGTGTTCAGTATTCATTTTCAAATTCGATTCCATGTCCATTTCATGTAAATATGGTCTCACGATGTTCTTAATCACTCTTTTTCATAAAAACTGCGAGGTTTTATTCTGATCATGTTTTTTTTTTACAAAAGAGAGTACAAGTTTCAAAAGCAAAATAAACCTATTTGAAGCTATACATGTGCTAATGCTACCAAACAAAAAGAAAACTAAGCAAAAAGTACAAAAACATCAGCGCTTGTCATCTCAAGCTCGAGAGGCCGTCTTCATCCTCTTTCTCAGAGGGGACTCGAGTGCATTATCTCCATCGGCACCACTGTCGAAATCAAACTCTGAACTAGAGCTGGTATCATCTCCACTCATTGCCTTAGAGCCCGCCTTGGTGTCACCTCGGCTCTTGGACTCCGAGCCAGCATCCTCATCTCCACTCTCAGATGACTAAGCATGTCGACTCACTGCCTCCTCGGAGTCACTAGTCTCAGCATCGTCGTCGCTCAAAATGGGCTCTGAGGGCCTGCTCTGACCTCGGGTACCCCTATCCTTGCCTCGACCATGGCGCGCATCTTGGCCACGTACTGGGGCCTATCTATCTCTCTCTTCCCCATGCTGCTGGAGAAGGTATATCTAGTGCTGGTGCTAGTGCTGCTGTCGCTGTCACTGGTGCCCTCGGTAAAATAGGTGTCAACATATCAGCTACAGTGTGTATCAGATACAGGCATAGTATGCAAAAATCAGATATAGTATGAGTATAATGTGTGAGTGCAGTGTATCAGTGTAGTTTGGGAAAGACTACGGTTGAAATGCCGATGTATCTGTGGAAATATGATAGCATGATGCACGAACAGGGTTGGTAATGAAATACATATCAAACTGAAAGAAATTACATGGATACCATGGAGACCAAGCAGCATCTCCATCCTCTGCACCATGCTCATCAGAGAAGCCACCAGCTGGAGGAGGCTCCCTGTATACTCTATAAATGCCTGCAAGTGTATTTGGGTGAAATAAACATATCTAAAATGGAAATGTGGGGGTGCAAATTGTAAAGTACGGTCCATACTAGAGACATGTCTTGAAGTCCGACATACTCGTGCCCAGCCTCTGCTGGCTCTATCAGAATCCTGTAAGCAATCCAGTCGGCCTGTAGCATATGAGTGCAGTGGGAAACTCTGGCGAACGGGTAGCCTGCTCAACGGGGGAAGCCCCTGTAGTATAGGCCCTGGTCGCCCGAGTCGCCTCACCCGCCACAAGAGCCTTTGTTTCCTCACCTGCGTGAGCGCCAGTCAGAGGAGGCATAACTTGGGTCTGAATAAATGTCATGTAATCACCCTCTCCTCTGGAAGAAGTCAGCGTCTGCGTCAACAAATAGGCTATTCGATGTCCTCATAGACACTGGGGGTGGCATCGGAACGACTGGATCAAACAAGCCCACAGTCTAGCATACGAATCTCTGGCTCAAAAACAAAGCCCGACAGACTGGGCCCTTGAGCAGAATCCTGAAGCATGATGTGCCCCAAGCTCCCGATATTGGTCTCTCACCCCGGCCGGCATCATCTCCCAAGGCTGCCATGTGATCTACAAATAGCGAATGTATGAGTTGTTAGTTGTCATCAATTGCCAAAGTGTGAATCAGAGCAGTATTAAAGCAAAAATAACTGTGAGTTTCGGGTTACCTCGGCGGCGACCACTGTATCAAAGTAATGTTGGACGAAGGTGAAGGTCTCACGATTTCAGCGCTGACACCGACTATCGTACCATCGCGAGTAAGAGACAACAAGGGAGAGCTCCTTCATAGGCTCTGAAGCGAGGGCTGGAAAATATGCATAAACCCATAGCTATAAGGAAAGCGCATCGATGTTATCAATAGGGCATGAACAGATATAGAAAGTGTAAAGTAGAAAGCACAGAGCATGAACAGATATAAAAAGTGCAAAGCAGAAAGCACAGGTATTGAACAGATATAAAGTAGAAAATGTGAAGTAGAAAGTATAAGTGTAAAGAGGAAACTGAAATGCATACCTCCCAGGCTCGCCGATAGCCTCCATTTTGCTCTCCCCTTATGCGGGAGGTAGAGCTCATGTAGCCGTAAAGGGTGGCGAGGCCAGCTCCGCCCCAGTCATAGAATCAAACCGAGGCAGTGTCACCAGGGCGCTCAGTAGGTATAAACCCACGATGTTTCACCTATTCGAAAATAAAGTGGTACCGATGACAAACATCAAGGAGCCCCGGGCGTACTGCTCCATCTCCTCCTGTGTCTCAGGCTCACTCTAGCGGAACTGCACGGCGAACCAACTGTATCTCACCATGGCTGGCTGGTAGAAAGGTGGGTCTGCTCCCAACAAATGGATCCAAGCAGCCTCCTACTCACCCATGTCTGTGTCAAAAAGGATCGAATCCCCCCTACTCCTAAACCTGTGATCATGGCAAAGTTATGGGGAGTCATCGTCATCTCCTAGGCGACCACTGTATCAAAGTAATGTTGGATCGAATCCCCCCTATTGCTTATTACATCATCTTGCATGATCATGAGTTTTCAAAATAGATGGCTTTGCGAAGCTTGTGAGTCCAGCTTTCAAAGTTTTTGTGCATATCATCTGCATCTCACCCCAGAACTACATTGGTTTGATTCCTTCCAAAGGGATACGTAGGTAGCCTGCGGGCGCAACCATTTGTTTTTGTCTTGTTTGTTTGCCCAAGTCTTACAGCCTTGTCAAAATGGGTTGTCTTCAGGCTTTGACATTTACTTATGTTATTTCATGACTCCGAGTTCTATCAACAAGGGGCAACTGTAGACACCCAAATTTTGACCGCCCTCATGATTTGGATGTCATCGCTTGCACACCCAATGATGAGTGTATATGCTTGTAAGTGCTCGAAGTCCTCAGCGGAATGCCACAGCTTTGAACCCTACACACCTCTTGCCTTGTTTTTGGACCAAACCCAGTAATCTTCATGCCTACAACCTCTTATAGCCTACCGGCCTCTTCTATTGGCTGCCGGCCATTGCTTCTGGTTGTCGGCCACAAGTGCATTTTTGTAGATATTTTCCTGCCAGCTGTGCCAGCTCTTGGCACAAATACATACACCTTCTTACACATATATGTATTGATATTTCTGAGGGAGTTACATGGTTTTCTATATATAGAAGGCCTCCCCTTCCATTTTTAGGGTTGGAATCTTTAGAGCAAAAATTCTCTCTCTCTCTCTACAATTCTCTCTCCCTCTCTTGCAATTTCGTAGCTTTTTACAAGCTTTTGCCTATACACTCTTATCCAAACCTCTCCATCTTTGAGATAAGGTACCTTTAAGCCTATTTTAAGCTCTTGAGGGTGTGTTTGCCTTGATTTGTTGCCTAGAATTGGTTCTCCTCTTCAAGAGGTATAAAGCTTTGCTTCTCTACTTGCTTTATTTACTCTTTTTCTTACTATTTTCCCACAGTTTTTGGGTTGTATAAACTCTGTATTTTTGGTTTGACACTTCTCTCCTTTAGAGGACTTAAACTCACATTTGGACTTAATTGATTAAAGAATGGAAGGTAACTAAAATGGTGTAATAAAATTGATGACTAAAAAAAAAAGTGCAAGATAATCATTTGGTTTGGGTTCAATCGGATGTTAATTGAACCCTTGAGTCTTGAGTCGTTTCATACTCATTAGTGATGAAATTTTTTCAAGATTCCATTGTCAACTACTTCCCTTGATCATTCATGATAAGGAGGTGGTTTTGAGAGTCTTGTTTTGTTGCATTCATTGAGCTTGCACACTTTGTTCACAAGCCATCATGCAATGAAATTGCATTCGTTGATGGTTTGTGCTCAAATTTTGCCAGTCCGTTGAGCTTCTTAATGATAAGGAAGGTGAGTTGTGCAAACAACCCTGGAAGATACTCTGCTCTTGCTCTGTTTGCTCTCTATTGTAGCAGGAAGAACCAGGCAACAGTGAGCGGTAGGTCATCACTTCTAGCCTGCTGGCCACCTGTGCAAAATCCAGCAGTGTACTTTTGAAGCATACCATAGTTGTTTTTGGGGAGGAAAAAAAATAGTGCAAGTGTTCTACTGTACAACAGAGGCATTTGGCAGCAGAAACAGTGGCTTTTTTGGGTGGAAAGTCCACGCATGCATGAGCATTCTTCGTTCCCCGAGGAGGAGTAATTAGAGTAGTTAATTTAGTTACTTCATGTTGTAATTTATTAGTTGTAGCTAGTTAATTTTGTAAAGTGTTGTAATTAAGTAGTTAGTTAAACTAGTTATTTAATTTTGTCTTGTAATAATTAGTTAAGTAGTTTAGCTAAATTATTCTTTTGGGTTTGTAATAGTTAATTAATTAGCTTAGCTTTAGGTAGTTAGTTCATTCAGACCCTCCTATGTGAGGGCGCAATGTTGTAATAACGTGTATGTCTTCCAAACCCACGTCTTTTTCCTTTTTATTTACTTGCTTATGTTGGTTAGTTTAAGGCATCATGTTTTGTTTACCAAACTTTATGTTTGCATCCACTTGTATTACTTACACCGAGGCTCAGTTCATCATTCTAATTTGCATTGTTATTGCTTACACTTATTTGAATACGTGCTTAGAGCGCATGCTATCAAATTGATTCATATGCCATATTAGTAGCCGAGCCTAGTAGTTGCATATCGCGTGTGTTGCATTAGTCATATTGCATAAGTTAGGATCATGCATTGTTCAAACTTTTTCATCTTTTTGGCTCGGAGTACTAGGTGAGCCTTTACTCGCTTTAGCATAATTGCATGAAAGTGATTGTTGCCATGTTTAGCATGCTTTTCATGAGGCTAAGTGCTTAGATGATGAACTGTTTGAATGCCTATAGATGAAGGCTAGTTGCTTGAATTGGAATAATTTGAGTAATGTTCATATCCAATCACTTTTTTTAGTGGTACACATTCAAAATTCTTTTCGAAAACAATCATGAAATCAAAATGTTCCAATTCTTGCAATTTAGTCTATACTTATGTGTGTGCGCATTACATAGTAATGCTAGCCTAATAAATCGGAACAAGAGCATATAATGTAAATAATTTATATCATGATTAGTAGGGGTCGATCTTTGATCGGGCGAGCGAGGGTGCTCAATTGATGACCTTCCCCTCTCGTACCTAAGTTCCCGAACCGAGACAATCTTGGTGATGATGGATACGTGGCTTTTGGCACGAGCCATGGATTTCCTAAATTTTTTAAAAATATTTAGCTGGCGACTTTGTATCTGGCAAAACAGTCCATTTTTGACAATTTGATTCAAAATCGATATTCCAAAAGATTTGTTGGATTTGGACTCTTTGGTGTTTATCTATTTCACATTGCACTTGTGAGATTAGATTCAAAACCGCGGGAGTCCGATACTGTAGGGCTTATTCGTCTTCCAAAAGGGGGCATGAAAAGTCGAGCTACAGTAAGTAGGTTTCTCAACTCCCCTGAAAATCTAAAGTGCACATTTGGAGCATATCTTCCAAGGTCTACATAGTCCTCTCTGATTGCCTGTCAGTTTTCGGATGGAAAGTGGTACTAAACCTCAATTCTATTCCCATTGCCCTTTGAAGACTTTTCTAGAATCTTAATACAAATTTTGGATCCCTATCTGAAACAATAGATACTAGAACTTTACACAAATGAACAAATCGATATAAATAGTGGCAAGCCTATAAGCATCATATACAGTTTTCACAGGTAGGAAGTGTGTAGATTTAATCAACTTATCTACAATGACCCAGATAGAGTTCATACCTTTAGGTATCCGAGGTAGACCAATGATGAAGTCCATGGTTATGCTTTCCATTTCCATTCTGGAATAGGTAGAGGCTGAAGTAATCCTGCCAGTTTCTAATTGTAGACCGCCCGAACTCCGCTCCGCGTGTGAGGGCGCGAATTGTGGTTCTAGCTACTATAGTTCGGACTCCTGTCACGGTTCTGAATCTAATCTCACAAAGTGCAATGTAAGACTGATAAATCACCAAAGAATCCAAATTGACAAATCGTTTTTGGAAAATCGATTTTAATAAAAAAAATAAAACCGCCAAACATGGACTGATTTGCCAGATTTCAGAGTCGCCACCTAAATATTTTGTTTTGGGAAATTTAGGAAACCCTAACTTGTGCCTAAGGTCACGTGTCCGTCATCACCAAAGTTGCCTCGGCTCGGGAACTTGGGTACGAGAGGGGAAGGTCCTGAAATGAGCACCCCCGCTCGCCCGATCAAAGGATCGGCCTCTACTAACATGATATGTTGTTTTTATAAACACATGTGTTCTTCTTCCGGCTTATTAGCTAACCTTACTATGTGATGCGCACAGCATACAAGTATAGACTAGACCGCCTAAATTGGAACAAAACATCTCATGTCCGTTTGTTTGAAAATGGTTTGAAAGTGCTACTCGCAAGTAGGCTAAGTCGCGGATTTGCCACCCTCAAGTGGGCTTAGAAAACAACATGATTTTGCCACCCTCAAGTGGGCTTAAAACTCACATTTGATGAATTGTCCCAATTCAAGCAATGAAGCCTTCATCCACAGGCATTCATGCAATTAAACACTCAAGCAATTAACCTCATGGCAAGCATGCTATCATGGCAATATGCAATCACACTCATGCAATATGCTAAAGCATAAACACTTACAATGTACTCCGAGCCAAAACAAAAGCTAGTTAGTAATGATGCATGATCCTAGCTATGTTAAGATGCCTAATGCAACACATGCAAAAATGCAACTAAAATAGGCTCGGCTATCTAGAATGGCATATGAATGCAACACTTGATAACATGCTGTTAAACACATATTCAAGAAAGTGTATTGAAATACAATGCAGTTTAAATGATGCGCCGAGCCCGGTGCATGCAATACAGATGAATGGATGCAAACATGCGAGCATAAGGATGCTAATTGAAACATGTCCTAAAACTAACCATCAAAAGCTGATAAGTAAAAGGGAGAAAGACGTGGGGTTGGAAGACATTCACACACACACGCACACTTATTACAACAATGTGCCCTCTCGATGGAGGGTCCGAATAATAAGCTAACTAGCTAATCTAAGCTAATTAATTATTACAAAACGAAGCTAATTAACTAACAAGTTAACTAATTAGTTATTAAAACACAAATTGATTAGTTAAGCGCATTAACTACTTAAGTACAAAACCAAATAGCTAACTAGCTAAGTAAAGCAGTTAAAAGGAGCCTCGGGGTGAGAAGTGCATGCATGCTCGGTCGCCTCGCTCGAAAATCCATTACTATGCCCTAACTTGCCTCTGTTTGCAT
Source organism: Camellia japonica (assembly GCA_030407325.1). Classification (NCBI taxonomy): domain Eukaryota; kingdom Viridiplantae; phylum Streptophyta; class Magnoliopsida; order Ericales; family Theaceae; genus Camellia; species Camellia japonica. The sequence continues at coordinate 105,965,519 of JAPPVO010000016.1, read as the reverse complement.
TTGATCTCAGAACACTGCACAAACTTCCAGATAGCTTCTACTCCAACATGGAGACCTCCAGGAGGGCTGCCAACCAGAAAATGGTGCTGAAGACCACCTACAGATCACCTAAACATGCTGCAGACCAGAAAAAGTGGTCCGCCAGCTACTTTTTCTGGTCTACCGACCAGAAAATTTTGCCAAGCTCCAATTTATTGCAACAGAGAACAAGAAGGGGCACAACAGTGTATTTGCAAGGTATGTGTGCACAACCACCCTCCCTATCATTTCTTAAGCTCAAGGGAGTGTGATACTCAACTCTCGGGCCATCAACCGAGCATCGCAATGCACGATGGCCGAGAAGCCAAGTTTGCACAATTCAATGTCAATGAATGCACAAATAGACTCGATGAGCCTATACCTCTATTATGCTTGATCAAGAGGGTCGGCAACCAAGAAATGAGGCATGTTTCATCATTTCAAGTATGAAATGTCCCTCATTTCTCGTGTTTGGATTAACGTTCAATCCAAACACAATGCAATGCAACAACATTCCAAACAACATGCAAACAACATAAGCATGCACAATGCAATGCAACAACATGCGAACACAATGCAATGCAACAAAATGCAAACAACATGCTATCTTACCAATGCTAGAATGGCATGCACAAAGTTCCAACATATGAACAATGCATGCATGCCATGTTTGGAGGCTAAAGCATCAAAGCAAGTAAAGAGCATCATACAAGAGGCATGCAGTACAATGCTCAATGGACTTAAACCAAATATGGACAGACCTAAATCATGCCAAAACAGTGGCCAACACACCAAAACTTAGGCACAAAAAGGCAAGATATGCATGCTCATGTAATGGCTCATCAACCAGGCATAAGAGCACAACTCTCAAACATGATGAAGAAGTGACAAATGTGAGAGTGTAGGTACACTATATGCACTGAAATCATGTATGAAATGATGTCAAACCACTCAAACAACACAAGTATAGCATGCAAGAGGGCCCAAGGCACAAGGCTACTAAAGAGGACTACACAAGAGGCATGCAATACATGGCACAAATGATAGAACCAACCATAGACAGAGCTCAATTAGATCAAAACAAAGACCAAACACATGCTGAGATGGGAGCTCAAAAGCCTAGGCATGCAAGCATACAAGTTAGGCCATAAGCGAGGCACAAATGCACAACTCTTAGAAGCATTCAAAGAGTGAAAGAAATAAGAACATGGCAATGCTACATGCTCTGAAATGCCATTCCAAATGATGCCAAAACATGCAAATACCTCAAGTCAAGCATGCAAGATACCTCAAAACTCAAAGCTAGTCAAGGCTATTGCACTACAAGCATGCATAACAATCACCAAAAGGCCAAGAACACCCAAAACAGTCCTAAAGCATGTCAAAATAATGCTAAAACATGCATGGAGTATAGCCAAGACAAGCTAGCATGGTAAGCCAAAAACACCAAGTAAGCTAGGCCAATGAGCATGATTACACTACAAGTGTAAGAAACAAATGAGGGATGCTCTAACCAACCAAAAATAGAATTTTATTATGGCAAAATAACACCAAAAACACACTAAAATGGTAGCCCAAAAGTTTAGGCAAGATGGCATACATATTGGCTCATGTTTAAGGCATAAAGCACCAACCCTCCAAAGCATTGAAAGAGTGACACATGTGAGTGTATGACAATGAAATATGCTCTGAAATCACATATCAAATTATGCTAAATCATGCAAATAGCCCAAGCAATGCATGCTAGTGGACTCAAAACACAAAGCTAGTGAGCAAGAATGAACTATGGCTATACAAAGCAAGGTCCAAATGATCAAGACAACTTAAAACAGAGCTTAAGCATGGCAAAACAATAGCAAATACATGCTGAGATAGAGCTAACACAAGCTAGGATTAGAGGCATGAAGCATGGAGCATACTAGGCCAACAAAGGAGATTACACTACAAGTGTAAAAACCAAGCAAGAGATGACTCTACCAACCAAAATCAGAGTTAAGGCATGCTAAATAATGACCAAAGACATTTGAAAGGGAACCAATACATGCTAAAAAGGTGAGCTAAAACCTTAAGCATACAAGGCTAGTTTGCAAGGATTACATTACAAGTGTATGAAGCATACAAGGGTGGCCTAAACTAAGCCAAAACAGAGGTATGCCATACTGAAATAAGGCCAAAAATAGGCTGAGATGGAGCCAAAACAAGCTTAACAAACATGCTACTTTGATGAGCCATCCATGCTACTTTGATGAGCCATCAACACAAGCACACAAGAGAAGAGGAGGGGGGACAACCCCTACCCATTTGAGGCCTCAAAACACAATTTCCACCACTGAAATTCCTCTGGAATTCAGTGGTAGAAAGGCCAAACAAAGGCTAAAACAAAAGCCTCAAGGGATGGCTCAAAAGCCTAGTAAATAAGGCATGCAAGGGAGTAGATCACCCCCAACACCAAAGAAGCCTCAAACAAACATTTTAAGCACTTAAAATCAGAACTTTTTGCAGTTGAAAGTTAGGCCTAAAACATCATGCAAATAGGGCCAAAGACTTAAACAAAAACAAAGCTTTAAGGGGCTAGTTTCTTACCCTTGAAGAACAAGGACAAAGCAGCAACTCCAGCAACCTTTTTGGACCAAAAGCAATCCAAAAACACCAAAATCAGCTTCAAGGTGCCTCAGCTCCAAAGCAAAGGTGTTTCACTAGGTGTTTGTGTGCAAAAGTATGAAGAAATGGCACTTTTGAGCACAAATATAGAGAGAAAGGAAGAAGTATAGAGATAGATGATATGTATAGCCCTCAATCAATTTTTTCTGAACCTGAGACAAGAGGGAGGAGGCTCCCTTTTATAGAAAACCAAGCATCAAGCTTGTTGAAGAAGTTTGAGGCACCAAGCAATCCCTCCATATATGTGTATGGAGGATGCTTTCTGCGCCCAACAGCTGGCACAGCTGGTAAGAAAAATATCTGTAGAAAATGCAGGAAAGCTTTCGACCAGTTGAAGTGGTCGGCCGACCACTCCCACTGGTCGACCGACCAGAAAAAGTGGTATGCACAAAGAAAAAGCGGTCGGTAGGGTGGAAGAGGTGGTCTGCACAAAGAAAGGAAGGTGGTGGCATGGCTGCCGACCACTTTAGGTGGTCCAAAGACCACCCACCCTAGGTGGCCGACCAGAAAACTGGCTGGCAGGGAGGAAAAGTGGTCTATAAGGGGAAGGAACTGGTCTACACCCCTGTGCCACCCTCCAGGCAAGGGAAGACAAGGTTTGGTTCAAAACCAGACCAAAAAGGGAGCAAGACATAAGTCCACGGGACAAGGCACGCAGCCGGAAGCCCTGAAAACTAGTCTACGGGCACAAAAAAGTGGTCTACAAGAGGGAAAGGTGGTCTACGGCCACAAAAAGTGGTCTACAGACCTCTGTTTCCCTCTAGGCAAGGGCAACAAGGCATGGTCCAAAAACTAGGCCAAGAGGAGAACGTTAAGGGGTCCCGAGACAAGGCGCTCGGCCGAAGGCCCCGGAAACCGGAAACTAGCCTACAAGAGGGAAAAGTAGTCTACGACTACAAAAAGTAGACTACAGGCCGCTCTCTCCCTCCAGGAAAGGTCAACAAAGCATGGTCCATGAACCAAGCTAAAACATAAAGAGTTCAGAGGCCCGGAGGCAAGGCACTCAGCCGAAAACTCCGGAAACTCGAAATGAGCACAAACATGCGCGATCATCGAGCGCTCAATCGATGACGTCTGAGTCTTAAGGTCGGTCAAAAATGGGGTGTCTACACTAATGTTCAGCTTTGACTTACTGGCACTGAAGACACTTAGATACATATTCTTTAACCTCTTTTCTTTATGGTAGGCCACCAGTAACTTTGTTTCAAATCCTGATACATTTTGTTGTTGCCCAAATGTATTGCAAACTTTGACTTGTGAGCTTTTTCCAAAATCCTCTTCTTCAAATCAGAAATGTTCAGGACAAACAATCTCTCTTGAAATTTCAACACCTCATTTTCAATATTGAACCTTGGTTTTGCATTCGATTCAAATTTATTAAAAGCTTTCTTAAGGAACTCATTCTCCCTTTGCTTTTGCTTTATCTATGTTTTATGCCAAGAAGTTGGCAAAGGAATTGTGGGACACTTTGGACAAAAAGTACAAGACTGAGGATGCTGGCATATTTGTTCTTGATCGTTACCTTGTTCAACTCCCAGTAATTAATACACAATTGTAAGGTTCCATCTTTCTTCTTCACAAACAAAACTGGCACACCCTAAGGCGAAGTACTCGGTCGGATAAGACCCTTGTCAAGCAAATCTTGTAATTGTTCTTTCAGTTCTTTCATTTTAGCAGTTGACATTCTGTATGGAGTCTTTGAAATGGGCTGAGTACCCAACATGACTTCGATAGTAAACTCAATTTCCCTATCAACTAATTCCCTTGGCAATTCCTCTCGAAATACATCTAGGAATTCTCTAACAATAGGAATGTATCTAACACAGTATTCATGGATTGATCAGTCAATATACTACATAGATAATCCTAACATCCCCTTCTTAAGTAGTTTTCATGCTTTCATTGTCGAAATTAAGAAAGGCGGATGTACTACACCAATACCCATAAATACAAATTCATCACGGTGGTATAAACAAAACTCATTTTGTCACACAATCAATAGTAGCACAGTATTTAGACAACCAGTCCATTCCCAAAATCACATCAAATTGCCTAATATCAAGAGGCAACAAATCTACAAGTAATATAGCATTCCCAACATGTATTTCACAAGCATGATATACAGATGAACGTAGAACAGATTCTCTAGCTGGAGTAGATACACATAACAGATAAGGCAATGATTCCATGGGTCCATTCAGTCAAGATGCAAATATAATAGATATGAAAGAATGTGTCGAACCCGAATCAATTAGCACATGTAACATCGCCTGAGGGTTAGACACGCATGTTAAACAGTTCGAACACTCTGTCCCTTTGATCTAGTCTCACGAGTGCAATGTGAAATGTAGATGAGAGTCCACATTTGGCAACTTTTAGAAAATCCATTTTATTGCAAAAACATTTTCTAGAAATAGATTGTGTCATCAAATCTCAGAGTCACCCACCTAATATTTATTTTGGAAGAATTAGGAAACTCGTGACTCGAGCCAAGGCCACTGTTTGTCGTAATCAAGGATGCTTGGCTCGGAACCTTAGGTATGAAGGGGGAAGGTCATTAATTGAGCATCCCCGCTCAACCGATCAAAAGATCGGCCTTTACTAAACTATGATATGATTTTTATTAACTTTATATGTTCATATTCCAATTATTTATTAAATCCTAAAATTTACTCTGTGAAACAAACAAATATAGACTATGTCGTCCATTTCGAACAACTTGATTTCATTATCTTGAAAATGTTTTGAATAATGCAAAAATGAAAATCAATTTTATTCCAAATTAAATAACACAACCTTCACCCACAGGCATGCATAGAGTTATATCAAATAAGCACATAGTCACATGGTAGGATGCTAAACATAGTAAGAAAATCACACACATGCGGGATGCTAAAGAATAAAAACTTACATATTTACTGATGTCCCGCAAATAAGCACAAAAATAAAAATCAGTAAACATACATGATCCTATATACAAGATCCTAATGCAATTCACTCATGGAATGCAACTAAAGATCTGGCTTCTAGTATATATGACATGTGAAACATCTCAAGACATGGGGTAGTGCACAAAATCACATAATTATCGATTAAACTCATAAATATAGATCTTAAGGCATCAAACATTGATGCAAAGCATGGATATGATGACAAGCATGAGATACTACATATTTACAGATTACAGAAAGCAAATGAAAGAACGAGATAGAAAGAAGCGGGGATAGGGAATTATTACATCGCTTTGAAATATTACAAATCCGAATATGGGGAAGAAGAAAAATATTACAACAAAAATTAAATCCTCACATAGACTCTCTAACTAAACTAAAAGCAATAAAAACAGAAGCTGCAGGGGGTCTCGGAAACCGTCGGAGACTGTTCTATTCAACACTGGGAAGCTGTTGGGGTTCTGGCCAAGAGAGGATGGCTGGCCGGCCAAAAAGTTGGCCAATTGGCCGGTCAGCCAATCAAGGCAGGCCAAAACTTTGTTTTGTTCCAAAAACCAGAGAAACAAACAAGAAATATGCAAATGGCTCAACTAACCACTTCCAATTAGCTTACAACAAGTTTAGAACATGAAATTGAAGCAATAAAGGCAATACAACAAAGAAAATGAAAGAAATACAAGAAAATGAAAAGTGTACAAAATTTATCTTCCAAGGAAAGGATTTGATTTCCAAACTTCTTTTTGATTACCCTCAAGCTTATGGAAGTGTGTCACGACCCAAACCCATCCCTATAGGTTTATTGTCGTAACCGACCAGTAATTTGAGATTACCAAAGGCCTCCTTATAAAAAACAAAATTATCGAGGCTAGCGGAAGCTTATAACATAAAGACAACAACTAGTCCATTGAGCTGTATAACTATATCCACAAATTCAAATGTATATAAACGTTAATTTACCCACTGTACAATACATACATAATATCATATACAAAACTATCATTCATGTACATATATACATATAACAAAAGCGCAACAATATGATCACAAACTATACAGCGGTCTTCTCGACCTATCCCCAACTCGAAGGTACCAAGACTTAGTAGGTCTGCAATGGGTGGCTCAACTAAAGGAACCCTTCTGGGCTTGATATCTAGGATGCTGACCTATACATATATATATATACAAACAACAAGCCATAGCCCAGTGAATAACATTAAAGTAAAGAGGGTAGTGAACGAACTCCATACATTTCTTAAACATCACACAAATCATACCAGAATCATTCTCATATCAGAACATAATAATGGTACATCTAACAGAACTGAACATATCGTCTTCTGACTAAAGTAATCGGTTCCAGATATCGATTAAACACATCACTATGTTATCATGTGGCTAACGAGATCTCATAATCCCTTATTTGTCATGGACCCACATTAACTTGTTGTTCCCCATGACTTGGGAGCATTCTTTGGATGCCACAGCAAATTTAAAACTAGATATTCGTTCACATTCACAAAATACCATTTAAGAAAAACATAACTTATCAAATAGCATTTCAAATATATTTCATATAAACATATCTTTATAGTAATGTTACTCACAGTGCTTGGTCGGTGATACACCTCAATAGTTTAACCTGTAGACACATAACCAAGCACAATATCTTAAAATTATATGTCATTCGTTCCATTCGTTACTTATTTGTTTGATTATTCCTATTCTTTCTTTAATGTTTTTCATGCTTATGACATGCATATGGATGTGAATTACACATGAAAACCATGTAAATGAAGGCTTATAAGTCAAAAAAATGGAAGAAAATGAAACCGAAAAAACTGCCATGCTGGTCGCACGTGCGGTGGCCTCGACCGCACTAGCGGCGCCAAAAAAAAAATGCAACTTTGAGCAAATGAAGGTTGGCCTCTCGAGCAGTGGCCCAAGCTGCTCAAGCGGTGTGGGTACATTTTCAGTCCAAAAATCTACTTTGAAAGGAAACTCATTGTTTTGTAAAATCAACTTCAATTTCAAGCAAACCAAGGCCCAAAACTCTTAAAACATGTTGAATTAACTTTATTTAACTTCAAAACAAAACTCAAATCTTAATCTTAGAGTGCAAACCCTCAAAATATGCATATATGAGTTCAAACTCAAAATCCATGGGGTTTACCCCCCAAAGTTGAAGAATCAAGCAATAAGTTGAAGATATGAACAAGAAGTTCATGAAATCATGCCATGTGTGTTGCTATCTAAAGCTCATGCTCACCATTCATCTCTTTAATGTTCATAAGAGTTCACCACTCTAAAACAACCATGATTTCCTCTTAATGAGGCTTAGATCTTTGAAGATGATGAGTAGAGAAGCTGCAATTCCAAACATTTTGAGTGGAGAGCTTACCTTAAGTTGATTTTGGACATCAATCTTCCTGCTCCCTCGATCTTTTCTTTCTCTTCTTTCTTCCCTGAGTTCTCTAGAACTCTCCTGTTCTCTCTCTCTCTCTCTCTCTCTCTCTCTCTCAGAAGATATTTTGTTGAGCTATGACTCAACTAAGGCTCACACACACACACACACACACACATATATATATATATATATAAATTAAAGCCTAAATTGATTTAAATCTATTTAATTTATTCAGAATTAAATTTTTACAAAACTTCTCATTAAATCTTTGAAATCATGTTAATGATAACTATGTACTCGGCTTTGGTTTCTGGCGCCTCTAAGGCCTTCAATTTTCAATTTAAAGTTGTAATTTCAATAGGTTTTTCTACAGTCAACAGATATACATTCAAATCCTTCTAATTCACACCATTAAACATGTAATTTCACAACAAACACATAATCAAGTAGCACATAACAATGCAATTAGATGGCTAATTAATCAAATGCATGTCCGGGTCATTACATTTTCCCCACCTTAGAAATTTTGGTCGTCCAAACTTGTCTTATTACATCACAAATCAATTTCGGGTCCCATATGTTGTCTTATTCCGTTACGTTATCCCTCGTGCTCTCATACCATTCTGTTGCGACTCAAACCCGCCTCTATAGGTTTAGCGTTGTAACCGACTAGTAATCTAAGATTACCAAAGGCCTTTCTGTACAAATCAAAATTATCGGGGCTAGTGGAAGCTTATAACATAAAGACAACAAATAGTCCATTGAGCTGTGAATCTATATAAACAAACTCAGATGCATATAACATTAATTTATCCACTGAACAATACATAAATATATCATGTACAAAACCTTCCAGCATCATATATATATGTTATCAAAACTTCCACAACAAAAGCACAAAACTCGCCAACGGTCTTCTAGACCTAGCCTCAACTCGGAGGCAACAAAACAAAACTCTAAAGCTTTAAGCAGTGGCTCAGCTAGAGGGTTCCTTGTGGGCTTTAGCTCACTGTGTATATATATCTATAGGTAAGCGACATGAAGAGGTTCTATGCTACCTTGGAAGGTTGGCGGCTTTATTTTGTTGAACTTCTGTGTAAGAGCAATGATATCATCATTATTTAGCTCCATTTGGACCGGAGGCGGCAGAGGAGATACGAGTTGTTGCCTTTGCACTTGTTGTTGTCTCACTAGTTCAATTAAAACTTCCACCATTCTTTCTAACCGATCTATTCTGGCATTAGAAGATTCTGACTTAACTACATTTCTTGCATTCTCCATTGGTCTATATAAGCATGGGAAATCATAAACATAGGAAATTTCATGTTCATATAAGTCACTTCTTCCATGTCAAATTACATATTGATCCACGTAACTTTTTGTTCATAATCATTCCACATGATCATCTGTGTACTTCATATGCAATAAGAGAATGAGAAAAGCACACATAAGTGTATAACTTTTATTCTCATGTTCACATAGAGTTCATGGATTCACATCATCACTCACACACTTTTAACACAACGCAAATGTTGCTAACTCTTTTCTAGACTTCCTATAGCTCAATTGGACACTTGTGTGGGTAAATTAACTCGTGCTCTGATACCATTCTATCACGACCCAAACCTGTCCCTATGGGTTTAGTGTCATAACCGACCAGTAATCCGAGATTACTAAAGGCCTTCCTGTACAAATCAAAATAATCGGGGCTAGCGGAAGCTTATAGCATAAAGATAACAAACAGTCCATTGAGATGTCTAACTATATACAAAAATTCAGAAGTATATAAACATTAATTTACCCATTGTACAATACATACATAATATCATATACAAAAATATCATTCATGTACAAATATACATATAACAAAAGCCCGACCATATGATCACAAATTGTACAACGGTCTTCTCGACCTAGCCCCAACTTGGAGGCACCAAAACTCAGTAGGGCTTCAAAGGGTGGCTCAGCGAAAGGAACCCATCTGGGCTTTATCTCTAGGATGCTCACCTATATATATGTATATATATACAAACAGTGAGTTGTAGCCCAGTGAATAACATTAAGGTAAAGAGCGTAGTGAACGAATTCCATACATTTCTTAAACATAGCACAAATTATATCAGAATCATTCTCATATCAAAACATAATAGTGGTACATCCAACAAAACAAAAGATATCGTCTTCCGACTAGAGTAATTGTTTCCAGATACCGATTAAACACATCACCACGTTATCACGTGGCTAACGAGATCTCGTAATCACTTATTTGTCATGGACCCACATTAACATGTTGTCCCCCATGGATTGGGACCATTCCTTGGATGCCACAGTAGATTCAAAACCAAATATTCGTTCACATTCACAAAATACCATTTCAGAAAAACACAACTTATCAAATAGCATTTCAAATATATTTCATATAAACATATCTTTACAGTAATGTTACTCACAGTGCTTGGTCGGTGATGCACCTCAACAGTTCAACCTACAGACACATAACCATGCACAACATCTCAAAATTACATGTCATTCGTTCCATTTGTTACTTAGTCGTTCGATTATTCCTATTCTTCCTTTAATCTCTTTCATGGCTATGATATGTATATGGATGCAAATTACACGTGAAAACCATGTAAATGAAGGACCAGAAGTTAGAAAAACGGGAAGAAAATGAAACCAGAAAAACTGCCCTACAGGCCGCACGTGCGATGGCTTGGCCGCTCGTGCTGTGGCCTCGGCCACACTAGTGGCACCAAAACAGAATGCAACTTTGAGCAAATGAAGGTTGGCTGCTTGAGCGGTCTGGGTACATTTTCAGTCCAAAAATCTACTTTGAAAGGAAACTGTTCTTTTATAAAATCAACTTCAATTTCAAGCAAACTGAGGCCCAAAACTCTTAAAAACATGTTGAATTAACCATGTTTAACTTCAAATTCAAATCATAACTTCAAACAAAATTCAAATCTTGATCTTACAGTGCAAACCCTCAAAATATGCATATATGAGTTGAAACTCAAAATCCATGGGGTTTTCCTCTAAAGTTGAAGATATGACTAAGAAGTTCATGAAATTATGCCATGTATGTTGCTACCTAGAGCTCATTCTCACCATTCCTCTCTTTAATGTTCATAAGAGTTCACAACCCTAAAACAACCATGATTTCCTCTTAATGAGGCTTAGATCTTTGAAGATGATGAGTAGAGAAGATGCAATTCCAAACATTTTGAGTGGAGAGCTTACCTTAAGTTGATTTTGGAGATCAAATTCATAATTCTGTTCTCATTCATTTCTGAGCATTCTTAGGCATAATTTGAGCATCCTAAATTAATTAAAGAGTTAGAATGAAACTAAGAGAATTAAATAAGTTAATAATGAACCAAATAAGCAATGTGACCCAATATGTGTATGCGTTATGAATTGTGTAGGCTCATTCGTGAGGCTGTGTCGGTAACTGAATCATTATGAGTAATATCTTAGTAAAGTTATTTTATGTATCTTATTTTCTAAATGTTACCATTGTGGTAAGTTTTTTGAACTTATGATTTTGTGTTATGAATGAGCCTTCTATCTGTGTGAATCATAAAAGATCTGTAAACGTGATTGACAAGCATGAAAGTATATGATGGACCTAAGGTTGTTCCGTATGTCTAAAATGGACCCAAGGTCGTTCTGTATATTCGGTAAGATGGACCAAAGGTCATTCCGAATATCTGATAAGTCTACATATCTGTTATTTGTTGACCCAATGGTTATTATATAGCTGTAATTGATTGGACCCAAGGTTATTATACATGAGGTCATTCAAACAAGTATGATCTATTTTGCACTGTATCTCTGTATATGTTGGACCTGAGGTCATTCTGTCATATATTGGACCCGAGGTCGTTCCATTATGATACAAAACTATAATAAGAATGATTTTATTTGAGTATTGGAACTCATTCATATAACCTCTTTACTTTGATGTTATTCATTAGGCTTTCGCTTACTCCATTATTTATATGTATGTAGGTGAGCAACAGGATGTCTATCCCTAGTGGACCCATGAAAGAATATTGAGTTTTGTGGAGTCAGCCAAGGATGCTTCACGTACGAGGCTTTTGTCTTTTGATTTTATGTTTTCTTTTGTTGGTCATGTTTGACCATGTTTGTATATAAGTTATGGTTTTTGTATGACTATGATGTATGTATGACCTTGGACATATGTGAACCTTTATGTATGTATGGGTGGGAGTTATTAATATATAAGATGTTTTGTTCAAGCTAATTATGCATAAGCTCATTGGACAATTTTATATTTCTACTTCCGCTTCTAGCCCCGTATAATTAAATATGATTTGATTTCTGTATGAGGCCGTAGGTAAATCTCATTATTACTGGCCAGTTATGATCTTAACCTCCGGAGGCTAGTTCGGGCCGTGACAGAGTGGTATCAGAGCATGAGTAAATAACTCACACACTTGTCCAAATGAGCTATAAGGTGTCTAGAGAGGACTTAAGGTGCATCCATCTAATAAGTATATGCTTGTATGCATTGAGATTATGCAATTATGAGGATATATGAGATATGAACTGTTGTGCCTATGTACATGTACAAATTTCTGTGTTTATTATAATGCAAGTTCGTATAAATAATGGTGAGAACAAGGGTCGATGAGATAGAAGAGTCTACTACTACTCGACTAGACAGAATGGAACGAATGATCCATGATATGGCTGAAACATTAAGGCAATAGCAGCAACAATTGCCCTCACCTCCATCAATGCATGTACCACGTCTAGTACAAGAGTGCCACGCAGGTGACCACATAATTGCTCTGACCAAAGAGTTCAAGAAGATGAAACCACCACAGTTCTGGGGAAGAGGTGATCCTTTGAAGGCTGAGGCATGGGTTCTTGGCATAGTGAACTTGTTTGAAGTATTTTTGTGCACTGAAGCACAAAAAGTTCAGTTGGCGACCTTTACCTTGGAGGGTGATGCCCGAAGATAGTGGATGTTGGCAAGGGATGAAAATGCAGGACTTAATTGGGCTTGATTTTTAGAGATCTTCTATGAGAAGTACTTTCCTCAATGCATCCAAGATTGGAAAGTAATTGAATTTGAAGGGTTGAAACAAGGAAACCAGATTGTAACGGAATATGAGCCACGATTCACTGAGTTAGCTTGGTTTGTACCGTACATGGTTGACACTAATTACAAAAAGGCAAGGAAGTTTGAGGGTGGACTCCGAAATGTAATCTTGGAAAAAGTAAATGTCCTAAAGTCACCAAAGTATGTGGGTGTTCTTGATCGAGCTCTAATGTTTGAAACGAATTTGGCTTCACATAACTGACCATTTGAATGGAAAGAGGAAATGACATGGTTCTTATTCTAATGAAGGATCATCGTCTTCGAAGAAGCAGAATTTTGGAACATCTAGTACATCCAATTCCTTGAGAGACTTCGCATCGACATGCAATGAATGTGGTAGGAAACATCAAGGAGTCTGTTATTGTATTTCTGGGGTGTGCTTTAGATACAACAAGACTAGACACATGGTTAGAGATTGTCCCCAAATTGAACAAAGAAGGGAAAGACCAGCAGCTAGTTCAATTGGATCCCAATGCCAGGTAACATTGCAAGACCTGCTGCTACGAGAGGCACACTATGGTAAGGGAGAGTTTTTGCACTCGTCCCAAGTGATACAGAGAATACCAAGGTCGTTGTATCAGGAACCCTTTCTATTTGCAACCAAGATACTTATGTGCTGTAGACACCCCATTTTGACCGACTTTAAGACTTGGGCGCTTTCTTTTGATTACCTGATGACGAAAATCAGAATGTATTTCTCACAAAATTCTTAGTAAGAAAGATGGAATTTGTGCTTCATTTCCAAACCTAAGCCTATTTTGTCCAAGTGTTCAAGCCCCGTTCAAAACTCTCTTTTGAAACTTTCTTTCTGCGCTTTGTTCCAAATATTTTGGTAGTGTTCCGAGGCTTACTTTTAAACTTCAAAATGAAACATTTTCATAGGAAATTGAGCATAGAATAGCGTGGAAATAGGAGGAAAGGACGAGAATTCTATCGAAATGTCCTGTTTCATGCAAATTAGTCAGGCCTTGGCCTTTGTTTTAGTCAGCCAGCCAATAAGTTGGTCGGGCAAGCCAAGATTTTGGCCAACAAGCCAAGAAATTGGCCCGCCAACTAATTTCCCCAGGAGTAGGGCAATTTCGGTAGAATTATTATTGAATGCATATGTGTTATGTGCATTCCAGCTGTTTCTTGGCAGATTCAGGCACGAGATACACGCCTACCCCCTCCATTATCCTCCATGGTCCTCCATTGTTAAAAAAGAGATTGTCTTCCACCTTGTCTCCAACCTCCTTGACTTAGAATCCTTCCATGATTGCTTATAAAGATAGAGAGGATCAGAATGGAAGGAGAGAATTGAATTGAAAAAGAGAGATAGAGAGAAAAGAGAGAGAGGTCTTCAAATATTTGAGCTATACATTGATATACACTGATATTTCCATCTTTCGATATATCAAACCACCTCCAAAATTGCATTGTAACCATATTCAATAGCCTTAATCCAAAAGAGAGTGAGTGTTCTTGAAATTGAGAGAAAAACATAGAGTTGTAACTCTCCCCCCCTCCCTCCACACACTGTTAAATCACCTAAAAACACCATTCCAACAATAATTTCAAAGTTTCAAATTGAGAATTGGGAACACACTTTGTAATGAGCCAGACATGCATCTGATTAATTAGCCATCTAATTGCATTGTTATGTGATACTTGATTATGTGTTTGTTGTGAAATTGCATGTCTAATGGTGTGAATTAGAAGGATTTGAATGTATATCTGTTGACTGTAGAAAAAAGCTGTTGAAATTACAACTTTAAACTGAAAATTGAAGGCCTTAGAGGCGCCAAAAACCAAAACCGAGTACATAGTTATGATTAGCATGATTTTTAGGATTTAATGAGAAGTTTTGTAAAAATTTGATTCAGAATGAATTAAATAGATTTAAATCAATTTAAGGTTTAGTTATATATATATAATATGGCAGAAGGGTTTTTGAAAAAATATATATTTTTGTCCTACATGGCATCATTAATGGTTCAGATAATTTCATCTACAAAATTAATGGTTTTGTCACTACTTTTGATTTAGTAAATGTTTGATTCTTTTATGGGAATGGGTGTTAATTTTTGAAATGGGTGTTGATTTCTTATGGTTTTGAAAAGCTTTTGATTTATAAAATGGGTTTTTCTATATTTATGAGTTTTTCTATTGTTTGCTAAATACTCATAAATATATACGGATCTGTCACTATTTTTTGCTAAATACTTCTGAGTTTGCTAAATACTCTTGAAATACTGATATGGAGTTTTTCTATATTTATTGGGCATTTGTGTTTTTTTGTTGTTTTTTTATTTTTTATTTATTTATTTTTTCTTTTCTTGTCTTTATTTGGGAGTGGGGATTGGTAAGCTGTGATAAAAAAGTAAATATAGTTTCAACATTGCCTATTACTTTTTTAAGACCTTGTAAACAATTGTCCCCTTTCTTTATATTGTTGATTTGTTGTTTTATCCATTGAATTTTATTATATCAGTTTAGTCTTATAGTTTATTTAGTTTCAATCTAAATTTTGTTTTTGTTGTGGCAGGGGATTGGTTGTTGCCCATGAGCTAACCAAATGGATCCAATGGAGTTGGTTTGATATTTTGCTTATGGTCATGTATTGTTTAACAAATATTCCAAATTTATTGAAGGTTGGAAGCAAAATGAATCTGAATGGGTGTAGGTGAAGATTGAAGAAGGCGATAGAGGGTTACATCCACAAAACTGATGGAATTAAACTGATATAATAACTAGGTTTAGGGTTCAGAATTATGCTTTAGGTTTTTGGACAAAATAAATGGGGTTTTTTGGGCTATATTGATTTGTAAATGATGGGGGAATTAAGTTAGTTAGAGTTTGTTGTTGAATTGCCAAGCGAATAGTTTGCTTTTTGGATTTAATAACATAGTGTAATGAAATCTCTTCTTTCTATACCAAAGAAATAATATAACCTTAAGAACAGTTCATTTTTAAATTTTCCCTCTAACCTTATGTGATCAATTAAGGAAAGTTCCAAAAAGAAAGAGTTGAAAAAAATAAAACCCAAAGAAAATAATGATTGATTTTTGTAAATTAATGTTTTTATCAGTCATTAATTTGTATCTGTGTTGATAATGTGTTTTGTTTGTTGGTAGTGTTTGCATTGGGTAACCTATTATTATTGTGCAACAATGTTTGTGTTTAGTTTGAATTGGGTGGTCTATGAAAAACCTTTTATTCGTGTGACAATGCATGTGTTTGTTTTGAATTGGGTAGTCTTTTTTTAATTATCATATTGGCTCTTTTATGTATTTTATAGGTGGATGAAGACTAGAAGCAAATGGTAATATCGGCTCCCTTGTTCTATATTTTTTTAAGCTCAAGTTTTCTTATCTCTCTAATGATTTTGTATTTATTGTTGTGGGAGTTAAAATATTGCTAGAGATGTGTAAACTAAATGTGCACTTCTTTGATTGATGAGTGTTGAAAGAGTGGCAATCTCAAGTGAGCAACAATTTGTGCATACTTCGTTCAATTTGTTTGGAAACATATGATAATGTTTAAAGGCACATTTCTCTTTCATTTTTATCCTATATAGCATTCAAAGTGATAAACTCCCATGAATTTTATAAAATTTTATGTTCCACAGTTATCTTAGTAGTTTAAATAGATTTTAATGTGTACTATTTGGGCGTTGTTTTTATATATTTTTGAAGGATGACACTTTTGCCAAGTAAATTTTAAATTTTCTACTTTTTTCATGGTATGTACTTTAAAAATATGTCATGTTCCTAAATACTCTTATTTAGACTTTATGTTCCAAACTAATTTTTTGAAATATGTCATGTTCCTAAAGTAATTTTGCTTTGTAATCTTCTTCCTTATTCATGCTAAATACTCTACCACTGTTGGTTGAATATGAATCTATAGGAATTGGATGAGATGAAGAAGCTTTTGAAAGAGTCCGGGGTTGTTCAAAACCAATGGCACCCTTGAACTCTCTAATCAAGGTAATCTCTTCAAACTTCTATGTTATATGATTTATCTTTTTTTTTTCTTTTTTTTTTTATAGAGAAAAGTTTCAACCGTTTAAGCTATTTATATAAGAATGTCCTTAGGCACGAGTGATATGCTAGCAATTCATATTAGACTTTTTTTTTTTTCTTTTTCCCTCTCAATAACATTCTTTTAACCCATTTGATTTGATTTGATTTTTTTATTTATTTCATATATCGTTACTAAAACGACTATTGGACCACTTTAAAGTCGTTTTACCATAGTTATTTTTTAATGCGACAATTTCAATTTTGAAGTAGTCATAGTTGATGTAATTAATGACTTTCAAATTAATCATCTGTCTAATTACTCTTCTTTAAAGTACTTTTTCATTTACATGATTTGTTTAGTCACATTGGGCATTATATGAATTATATGAATGCAATGATTTTGTAAATTCAACCATTTAAGCAATTTCAACGAATAGGCTCTTAACGGATTTATAGAATTCATGTGTGAATTTTTTTTACAACTATAAAAGCTGAGTTCGAGTTTTTATTTACTAATATTTCAAATTCATGTTCAAGTGCATGGCTTCTTTGTATTAATGATTAGGATTTGAATTTTTTCAGTTAATTGATTTTGAAAGTAATGACTTAATTTGTTTGAATGTGTATATATTGTTCAAGCTTTCATTAATCTCATTAGCATAAGTATTTTTATTTTTTTAGAATTCTCTGATTGGTTGTTGAGAATTTCATTGTTCTAGGTTAGTTTTATAGCGATTTCGGTTTTAACCAGACCCTTTTGTATCTTGGACTTGGGTTTCGTGGTTTCGTAGTGTTGTTCATGTCTTTTTTCCCTCATACTTCCTTGAGTTTGGCTATTGGATTGTAATGGTTGCGTTTGGAACAGGTTGGTTGCTTGGTTTTCATACTTTTGTTGCCCAGAATTTTACTCATTTCCTTGAGTGGCACTTCTTTCGCTCGAGAGGGCTTTGTGAACTCTCAGTACTTTTGTAGGTCTGCAACAGTACTGGGAGAGTGTATTCTATGCTCGAATGGTGCTTTCTGCACTTGAGCGGTCTCAGCTCGAGCGACCCTTCTTGCACTCGAGCGTTGGTTTGTTGTCTGCAAAACTACTGAGAGTGTGCATTTTGTGCTCGAGCGTCACTTCTTGCGCTTGAAGTGACGCTTGAGTGGAACAACTTATTGTGTCAAATGCTTGAGCGTCACTTTTTGCGCTCAAGCGGACTGTGCGTATATCAGTTTGTAACAGCCACTTTTTACATCATTTTTTCAGCTCTTTCTCTCTCTAAAACGTTTCAAAACCCTAGATCTTAAGCTTCTCTCTCTAAAACAACTCTCTCTCTCTCTCTACATTTTCACCTAGATTTGGTGTTTCTGTACCTGTGTGCCTTTGTTAAAAAGGTAGGACTTCTCGAGGGCTACGTTTTCATCTGAATAGAGTTGGGTTTCGACTTCATCCAAATTTCTTCCTTGCTTGCTCGTTTTGTAGCTTTGAGGTAGGGACTTTCTGCACTCTTTTATGAGTTTTAACTTAGTTATTTGTTAATATGTAACGAATATTGGAATTTGGGATGATTTTGAACAAACCTAGGGTTTTGGTTTAAAATCAAAAGAGGAGTTTTCAAATGTATGGATTAAAAATGGTTATGGGAGGAGATGTGAGGTTGTGTTGTGATAAATTTGTTGATTTTGATACTCGGGATGGATTTTGGAAGAAAATGGAGTTTTGCCCTAAAATGACTCAAATATTTAATTTTGTATAAATAAATGAAATTGGTATTGAGAATATGAAATTGGATGGATGTTTATATAAATGGTGGAGTTGGATATGTATTATCTCTCACTTATGGAAATTTGGATAATTTATCTATCTTGGAGATTGTATATCTATTTAGAAATATCTGTTTTGGGCTATCGGTGGAGGATAGCTATGATTGTTGTAGAAATTCCATGAGGATTAGGTGAATTGAAACTAATCTCTTATCTGTTGCCATTGAATATGACTATATCTTTGATAAATTATAAATGTATAACGTTTGGTAGAAGAAAGGGGATGTACTCCATGTTTGAGAAAACGAAAGGGGATGTATTCCATTGAATTAAGTTGGCCTGTGTGTCAAGGGCGAAAGTCTCGAAAACTACGTGTATACATGGGTGTCGATTCCTGCGGACGAACTATCCGTAAAATGGTAAATAGAAGTGTCTATATAATGGTTGTGCTGATTAGAGACCCATTGAGTTGTACCCTCAGTTTGGTTGTTTGAATAAATAGTGAATGACTTATGAATTGAGATAAAATGAAAATAAAGCTTGGCATGACATGGTTTTGTAAAAGAGTTACAAATGATTTTATCGTGGACATCGGATATGCATATCATACTTATATCTGTTTTAAGATTAATACATTGTGTTAGATTGTTTCTACTGGGCTTTGGCTCACCCTATTTGGGAAAAACCATTTTCAGCTGTCGGCGATATGCCTCTGTGAAAACAGTAGCTTGGAGGGATTTGGAGCAAGAGCTTCTTTTTTTTTTTTTTGTATTTATTTTGTATAGCCAAGGGCTATAATCGTGTTAAGCTAGACTCATTTTTGTGTAACCAAGCAGTGAGACAACAGCAAAAGCAAAGGCAAAAACCCGTACCTCCTCCGCTGCCTCCGGTCCAAATGGAGCTAAATAATGATGATATCATTGCTCTTACACAGAAGTTCAACAAAATGAAGTCGCCAGCCTTCCATTGTGGCATTGAACCACTTCATGTCGCTCACCTATACATATATATACACACAATGAGCTAAAGCCCACAAGGAACCCTCTAGCCGAGCTAATGCTTAAAGCTTTGGAGTTTTGTTTTGTTGCCTCCGAGTTGAGGCTAGGTCTAGATGACCATTGGCGAGTTTTATGCTTTTGTTGTGGAAGTTTTGATAACATATATATATATGATGCTGGAAGGTTTTGTACATGATATATGTATGTATTGTTCAGTGGATAAATTCATGTTATATGCATCAGAGTTTGTTCATATAGATTCACAGCTCAATGGACTATTTGTTGTCTTTATGTTATAATCTTCCACTAGCCCCAATTATTTTGCTTTGTACGGAAAGGCCTTTGGTAATCTTGGATTATTAGCCAGTTACGACGTTAAATCTATAGAGACGGGTTTGGGTCGTGACAGAATGGTATGAGAGCACGAGGGATAATGTAACAGGATAAGACAACAAATGGGACCCGAATTTGATTTTTGACGTAATAAGATAAGTTTGGATGACCAAACTTTCCAAGGTGGGGATGATGTAATGACCCGAACATGCATTTGATTATTTAGCCATCTAATTGCATTGTTAGGTGCTACTTGATTATGTGTTTTTTGTGAAATTGCATGTCTAATGGTGTGAATTAGAAGGATTTGAATGTATATTTGTTGAGTGTAGAAAAAACTACTGAAATTACAGCTTTAAATTAAAAATTGAAGGCCTTAGAGACGCCAGAAACCAAAATTGAGTACATAGTTGTGATTAACATGATTTTAATGATTTAATGAGAAGTTTTGTAAAAATTTAATTCAGAATAAATTAAATAGATTTAAATCATTTTAAGCTTTAGTTTATATATGTGTGTGTGTGTGTGTGTGAGCCTTAGTTGAGTCATAGCTCAACAAAATATCTTCTGAGAGAGAGAGAGAAAACAGGAGAGTTCTAGAGAACTCAAGAAAGAAAGAAGAGAAAGAAAAGATCAAGGAAGCAGGAAGATTGATGTCCAAAATCAACTTAAGGTAAGCCCTCCACTCAAAATGTTTGGAATTGCACCTTCTCTACTCATCATCTTCAAAGATCTAAGCCTCATTAGGAGGAAATCATGGTTGTTTTAGAGTTGTGAACTCCTATGAACATTAAAGAGAGGAATGGTGAGAATGAGCTCTAGGTAGCAACATACATGGCATGATTTCATGAACTTCTTGTTCATATCTTCAACTTATTGCTTGATTCTTCAACTTTGGGGGACAACCCCATGGATTTTGAGTTTGAACTCATATATGCATATTTTGAGGGTTTGCACTCTAAGATCAAGATTTGAGTTTTGTTTTGAAGTTATGGTTTGAATTTGAAGTTAAATAAGGTTAATTCAACAAGTTTTTGAGAGTTTGGGGCCTTGGTTTGCTTGAAATTGAAGTTGATTTTACAAAAGAATGAGTTTCCTTTCAAAGCAGATTTTTGAAACTGAAAATGTACCCAAACCACTTGAGCGGCTTGGGCTACTGCTCGAGCTCATTTTGTTTTGGCGCCACTAGTGCGGCCAAGGCCACCACACGAGCGCCAAGGCCACCACACGTGTGACCTGTGTGGCAGTTTTTCCAGTTTCATTTTCTTCCCTTTTTTTTTTGACTTTTGGGCCTTCATTTACATAGTTTTCACGTGTAATTCACATCCATATGCATATCATAAGCATGAAAAAGATTAAAGAAAGAATAGGAATAATCAAGCGAATAAGTAATGAATAAAATGAATGACATGTAATTTTGAGATATTGTGCTTGGTTATGTGTCTCCAGGTTAAACTATTGAGGTGTATCACCGACCAAGCACTGTGAGTAACATTACTGTAAAGATATCTTTATATGAAATATATTTGAAATGCTATTTGATAATTTATGTTTTTCTGGAATGGTATTTTGTGAATGTGAACAAATATCTGGTTTTAAATCTGTTGTGGCATCCAAACAATGCTCCCAAGTCATGGGGGACATCATGTTAATGTCGGTCCATGACAAATAAGTGATTACGAGATCTCGTTAGCCACGTGATATCATGGTTATGTGTTTAATCGGCATTTGGAACTGATTACTTTAGTCGGAAGACGATATGTTCTGTTTTGTTGGATGTACCACAATTATGTTCTGATATGATTTACGTTATGTTTAAGAAATGTATGGAATTTGTTCACTACCCTCTTTACTTTAATGTTATTCACTGGGCTATAGTTCATTGTTTGTATATATATGTATAGGTGAGCATCCTGGAGATCAAGCCTAGCAGGGTTCCTTTAGCTGAGCCACCCATTGAAGACCTACTGAGTTCAGGTACCCCCAAATTGGGGTTAGGTCGAGAAGACCGTTGTATAGTTTTTGAGCATATTGTCGTGCTTTTGTTATATGTATATATGTACATGAATGATATATTGTATATGATATTATGTATGTATTGTACAGTGGGTAAATTAACGTTTATATACATTTGAAGTTGTGCATATAGTTACATAGCTCAATGGACTAGTTGTTGTCTTTATGCTGTAAGCTTCCGCTAGCCCCGAATATTTTGTTTTGTACAGGAAGGCCTTTGGTAATCTCGAATTACTGGTCGGTTATGACAATAAACCTATAGGGACGGGTTTGGGTCATGACACGCTTCTATAAGCTTGAGGGTAGTCAAAAGGAAGTTTGGAAATCAAATCCTTTCCTTGGAAGGTAAATTTTGCACACTTTTCATTTTCTTTTCATTTTCTTGTATTTCTTTCATTTTCTTTGTTGTATTGCTTTTCTTGCTTCTATTTCATGTTGTAAACTTGTTGTAAGCTAATTGGAAGTGGTTAGTTGAGCCATTTGCATATTTCCTATTTGTTTCTCTGGTTTTTGGAACAAAACAGAGTTTTAGCCTACCCTGATTGGCTGATCGGCCAATTGGCCAACTTTTTGGTCAGCCAGCCAACCATCCTCTCTTGGATAGAACCCCAACAGCTTCCTGGTGTCGAATAGAACAATCTTCGAAGGTCTCCGAGACCCCATGTAGCTTTTGTTTTTATTGTTTTTACTTTAATTAGAGAGTGTATGTGAGGATTTAATTTTTGTTGTAATATTTTTCTTCTTCCTCTTATTTGGATATGTAATATTTCAAAGCGATGTAATAATTCCCTATCCCCGCTTCTTTCTATCCCGTTCTTTCATTTGCTTTCCTTAATCTGTAAATATGTAGTATCTTATGCTTGTCATCATATCTATGTTTTGCATCCATGTTTTATGCCTTAAGATCTGCATTTATGAGTTTAATCGATAATTATGTGATTTTGTGCGCTATCTCATGTCTTGAGATATTTCACATGTTATATATATACTAGAAGCCGGATCTTTAGTTGCATTCCATGAATGAATTGCATTAGGATCTTGTATATTGGGTCATGCATGTGTACTGATTTTTATTTTTGTGCCTATTTACGGGATGTCAGTAAATATTTAAGTTTTTATTCTTTAGCATCCCGCTTGTGTGCGATTTTCTTACTATGTTTAACATCCTACCATGTGACTATGTGCTTATTTGATATAACTTTGTGCATGCCAGTGGGTGAAGGTTGTGTTATTTAATTTGGAATAAAATTGATTTTCATGATTGCATTATTCAAAACATTCTCAAGATAATGAAATCAAGTTGTTCCAAATGGACGACATAGTCTATATTTGTTTGCTTCACAGAGTAAATTTTAGGATTTCATAAATAATTGGAATATGAACATATAAAGTTAATAAAAATCATATCATGGTTTAGTAAAGGCCGATCTTTTGATCGGGTTAGCAGGGGTGTTCAATTAATGACATTTTCTCTTCATATCAAAGGTTCCGAGCCAAGCATCCTTGGTTACAACGAACAGTAGCCTTGGCTCGAGTCACGGGTTTACTAATTCTCCCAAAATAAATATTAGGTGGGTGACTCTGAGATTTGATAACACAGTCTATTTCTGGCAAATGTTTCTGCAATAAAATGGATTTTCTAAAAGTTGCCAAATGTGGACTCTCATCTACGTTTCACATTGCACTCGTGAGACTAGATCAAAGAGACAGAGTGTCCGAACTGTTTAACATGTGCAGGTAACCCTTAGGCGATGTTACACGAGCTAATTGATTTAGGTTTGACACATTCTTTCGTATCTACTACATTTGCATCTAGGCTGAATAGACCTCTGGAATCATTGCCTTATCTGTTGTGTGTATCTGCTCCATCTAGAGAATTTGTTCTATGTATCGGCTTGTGAAATACGTATTGGGAATGCTACATTACTTGTAGATTTGTTGCCTCTTGATATTAGGCATTTTGATGTGATTTTGGGAATGGACTAGTTGTCTAATACTGTGCTACTATTGATTGTGTGACAAAACAAGTTTTGTTTAGACCATCGTGATAAATGTGTATTTATGGGTATTGGTGTAGTACATCCGCCTTACTTAATTTCAGCAATGAAAGCATGAACACTACTTAAGAAGGGATGTCAGGGTTATCTATGTAGTATTTTGACTGATTAATCCATGAATACTGTGTTAGATATATTCCTATTGTTAGAGAATTTCCAGATGTGTTTCTAGAGGAATTGGCAGGGGAATTAGTTGATAGGGAAATTGAGTTCACTGTCGAAGTCATGTCAAGTACTCAACCAATTTCAGAGACTCCACATAGAATGTCAATTGCTAAAATGAAAGAACTGTTACAAGATTTGCTTGACAAGGGTCTTATCGACCGAGTACTTCGCCTTAGGGTGTGCCAGTTTTGTTTGTGAAGAAGAAAGATGGAACGTTAAGATTGTGTATTAATTATTGGGAGTTGAACAAGGTAATGATCAAGAACAAATACCCCAGCATCCTCGGTCTTGTACTTCTTGTCCAAAGCATCCCATAAGTCCTTTGCCGACTTCTTGGCATAAAACATAGATAAAACAAAAGCAAAGAGAGAATGAGTTCCTTAAGAAAGCATTTAATAAATTTGAATCGAATGAAAAACCAAGGTTCAATATTGAAAACGAGGTGTTGAAATTTCAAGAGAAATTGTTTGTCCCGAACATTTTTGATTTGAAGAAAAGGATTTTGGAAGAAGCTCACAAGTCAAAGTTTGCAATACATCCGGGCAACAACAAAATGTATCAGGATTTGAAACAAAGTTACTGGTGGCCTAGCATGAAGAAAAGAGATTGCAGAATATGTATCTAAGTGTCTTCAGTGCCAGCAAGTCAAAGTTGAACATTAGAAACTGGCAAGATTACTTTAGCCTCTCCCTATTTTGGAATAGAAATGGGAAAACATAACCATGGACTTCATCATTGGTCTACCTTGGACACCTAGAGGTATGAACTCTATCTGGGTTATTGTAGATAAGTTGATTAAATCTGCACAGTTCCTACCTGTAAAAACTATATATGATGCTTACAGGCTTGCCACTATTTATATCGACTTGTTCATTTGCACGGAGTTCTAGTATCTATTATTTCAGATAGGGATCCAAAATTCGTATCAAGATTCTGGAAAATTCTTTAAAGGGCAATGGAAACAGAATTGAGGTTTATTACTGCTTTCCATCTGAAAACTGACAAGCAATCAGAGAGGACTATACAGACCTTGGAAGATATGCTCTGAATGTGTACTTTAGATTTTCAAGGGAGTTGGGAAACCTACTTACCGTTGGTTGAATTTGCTTACAACAATAGTTTTCATTCTAGCATCAGTATGGCACCGTATGAAGCCTTGTATGGCAAGAAATGTAGATCTTTAGCCTGTTGGATAGAAGTTGGGGACAGAGTTTTGCTTGGTCCCGATATTGTGCAAATGACCAACAAAAAGATTAAAGTCATTCAACAAAGGCTTAAAACTGCACAAAGCTGACAAAAGAGTTATGTGGATCATGGAAGAAGGGCTCTTGAGTATGAAGCCATTGATCATGTGTTCATTTGTTTGATTTCAATGAAGGGCCAATCAAGATTCGGCAAGAAGGGCAAGTTGTCACCCCGATATATTAGGCCATTTTAGATTTTGGAAAGGCTAGGTCCAGTTGCATATTGAATTACTCAACCTTCGACGATGGAGCAAATGCATAATGTGTTCTACGTGTCGATGTTGAGGGGTTACCTCCGAGATCCATTCCATATTATTGATTATCACCAAATAGCTCTCGACAATAATATGGAATATGAAGGAAGGCCAATACAAATCATTAATCGACAAGTGAATGGTAAAGGTGGAAATGGAAGGAACATTATGGTACAGAGGCAACTTGGGAGAAAGAGGATAAAATGAGGCAAAGGTATCCCGAATTGTTTCCGACTTAAGGTAATGCAAGTTTGGGGGACCAAACTTCTTAAATGAGGGAAGACTGTGACAACCCCATTACGTATTATGCTCTTAATCGTTGATTTTGAATGTCATTTAAGTGCTTAGTGTGAATTTCAATGCTAATTATGTGTTTAATGTTATTTTTGGATTCATATCTGTTAATCGTAGAGATATCTATTGTGAATTCTATTATAACATGAAATTGAAAGCCTTAATAATGTCAGAAACCGAAATTGATTAGTTTAATGTATAAAGCATAGTTTTTAGAGCCTAATGGGGAGTTTGATTAAAATTTGATTCAGATTGAATTAATTAGATTAAATCAATTAAATTAAGCCTTAGATTAATGAACTTAAGCTTTAATTACTTAGCTTAATCCTTAATTAGAAAACTATGCTAATCTAGCCTATATATATATATATGTTAAGATGGGAGTTAGCTCATAATTTTTGAATTCAAAATCTGAGAGAGAGCTTTAGAGAGAGAGAGAAAGAACTTCAATTTAGAGAGAGAGAGAATGCTTGACCTTGAAGATTTGGCTTGAAGGTTGGAGAATTGAGTAAAAGGGCTCAAGAATTAGCTTGTGAAGAGTTAGTTGAAGACCTTAGGTAAGCTTTTGAACCTTAATTTGTGAGATTAAGTCATCAATATGTGTGTTCATGAAGATTATGAATTTAAATGCAAGAATTGAGCTTAGACTGAAGAAATTGGAGTAAATTCATACATGTATGCATAAATTAGTAGAGTTTCATACTTTTGAGCATGGTTCATGTCATCGAAGCTTGAATTAAAGGTTATATCATCCATGCATCCATGATTCATAAGGTTTAGACATTAAATTCCATCTCTTAAGAGTTTTGGGAAAGAATTTGAAGCAAATTGGGTCATGCATTGTGAACTTATAAAGTTTAGGGCTTTGAATTTGTAAATTGGTTTTGTATCTATGCTAATGGTTGTATATTTGAATATTAGAGCATGTCATGCAAGCTTTCACACTTTGAATACATGTTTTGAAGTTCAAAATCAGTTCTGGAAAACCTAGAATTTGACTACATCGCTCGAGCGAACAAGTTGTCACTCGAGCACACATATTATGCATCTAGTATTTTGCAAACATTGGCAGTTGGCTCGAGCAAACGAGTTACTGCTCAAGCGACTGCCTTTTCATTTTGCACCTTGGCTTGAGTGACCATTGAGCCTAGATTCAGACCATCAAGTACTTTTGCAAGCCATGTGGTTCGCTCAAGCACCAATGTTGCGCTCGAGTGAAGTGTCCTGTTTCAGCATATTTTGAAAGTCATAGTCTGTTCACAATTCCATTCTCATTCATTTATGAGAATTCTTAGGCATAATTAAGCATCCTAAATGAATTAAAGAGTTATAATGAAGCCTAAGAGAATTGAATAAGTTAATAATGAACCGAATAAGCAATGTGGCCCACTATGTGTATGTGTTATGAATTGTGTAGGTTCATCCGCAAGGTCATATCACCAACTGAATCATTGTGAGTAATATCTTAGTAAAGTTATTTTTATGTATCTTATTTTCTAAATGTTACCAATGTGGTAAGTTTTCTGAACTTATGATTTTGTGTTATGAATGAGCCTTCTATCTGTGTGAATCGTAAAAGATCTGCAAATGTGTTTGACAGGCATGAAAGTATATGATGGACCTAAGGTCGTTCTGTATATCTGAAATGGACCCAAGGTCGTTCTGTATATTCGACAAGAAGGACCAAAGTTGTTCCGAATATCTGATAAGTCTAAATATCTGTTATGTGTTGACCCAATGGTCATTATACAACTGTAATTGATTTGACCCAAGGTTGTTATACCCGAGGTCATTCTGACAAGTATGATATGTTCTACTTTGTATCTCTATATATGTTAGACCCGAGGTCGTTCTGTCATATATTGGACCTAAGGTCATTCCGTTAACTATAATGAGAATGATTTTTTTTTAGTATTAGAACTCATTCATATAACCTCTTTACATTGATGTTATTCATTGGGTATTCGCGCACTCTATTATTTATATGTATGCAGGTGAGTAGCGGGATGTCTTGCCCTAGTGGACCGATAGAGGAATACCGAGTTTTGTGGGTCAACTAAGGATGCCTCACGCACGAGGCTTTTGTCTTTTGTTTTTCTGTTTTCTTTTGTTGGTTATGTTTGACCATGCCTGTTGTAGACGTCCCCGAACATCCCGGGAGGGAAATCCCATTTTGTTTATTTGAGCTCACTACAGTTCAGGAGTCAATGTCACGGTCCTGTATCTAATCTCGCAGAGTGCAATGCAAGACCGATGAATCATCAAAGAGTCCAAATCCGGCAAATCGTTTTGAAAAACAGATTTTTAGAAAGAAGTGCCAAACATGGACTGCTTTGCCACATACAGAGTCGCCACCTAAATATTTTATTTTGGGAGAATTTAGGAAACCCTGACTCGTTGCCTAAGGCCACGTGTCCGTCATCACCAAAGTTGCCTCGGCTCGGGAACTTGGGTACGATTGGGGAAGGTCATCTCATGAGCACCCCCACTCGCCCGATCCGAAGATCGGCCTCTACTAACCATGATATTGAGTTTTGAATACATTATGTGCTCTTATTCCGGTTTATTAGCCTAGAATTACTATGTGATGCACACAGCATACAAGTATAGACTAGATCGCCTGAGTTGGAACAAAACATTTCATGTTTGTTTTTGAAAGCGGTTTGCTACTCGCAAGTAGGCTAAAATGCGGATTTTGCCACCCTCAAGTGGGTTTAGAAAACATGGTGATTTGCCACTATCGAGTGGGCTTAAAACTCGCAATCAATGAATTGTTCCAATTCAGATAATCCAACCTCCACCCACAGGCATTCAGGCAGTTATATCACATAAGCAAATAGCCTCATGGTAAGCATGCTATCATGGCAATCACTCACACACATGCAAGGATGCTAAAACATAAAAGCTTACCTAGTACTCTGAGCCAAAACAAAGCTAGTTAGTAATCAAATGCATGATCCTAGCTCATGTTAAGATGGCTAATGCATCACATGCAAAAATGCAACTAAGATAGGCTCGGCTATTCTATGGATGGCATGTGAAATGCAGCAGATGACATGTATTCAAGTTAGATTTGAAATACTATGCAATTAGTATGATGCGCCGAGCCCGGTGCATGCAATACAAATGAATGGATGCAAACATGCTATCATAAGTATGCTAATCAAAACATGTCCTAATACTAACCATCAAAAGCAGGTAAGTAAAAGGGAGAAAGAAGTGGGGGTTTGGAAGACATGCATCACACACACGCACGCTTATTACACAATTCGCCCTCTCTCGGAAGGACCAAAAGAATAATACAAATTTAACTAACTAACAAGCCAATTAAATAGTTACAAACCACTTAACTAGTTAAGCAAATTAACTAAGCTAATAAAGCGGTAAAACAGCCTCGGGAAGAGGGTCCGATGCATGCGTACCCGGCTCCGCTCGGAAATCCACCACCATGCACAAGCTGCCTCTGTTTACACTGTTTTATGCCTCTGAAGACTGCACAAGTCCCAAAGTTGCTTCTGGAATACTCCCTGAAGGTTGTGGGAGACCACCGGCCAAGAGGAAACACCACCGGCTATGATGAATTGGCCATCGACCATCTATATAGCTCTCGGCCAGAGATTTGTGGTCGGCCGGCACTCAATGTGGTCGGTCGACCATCTATGCCTGCAGAACCCTGTTTTGACAGCAGCAGAGGGCAGACAAGACATGGCAATGCATTTCAAAGCAAATGTTTGCACAACCACCCTCCCTATCATGTTTAAGACTCAGGGGAGTATGGTACTCGACCCTCGGGCCACCAATCGCGCATTTCAATGCGTGATGGCCCAAGAGGCCAAGTGTGCATTTGATATCAAATGAAATGCACACAAAACAAATAAGAGGCCTCCAACCCCTATCATAATTGATTCAAGGGGCAAGAGATGCATGCAATGATATGCAACATGAATATGTGAACAAGTATGCAAGCTAACAAGCATGCAAAGTGTAAGTTAACCATGCAAGCATGCAAGATGCAACATGGAGAACATGTTAAGTAACTAAAAGAGAGAATGCATGCCAAATGCATTACAACCTAAGCATGCAACAACATGTCATGGATTAAATACACAATGAGGCACAATTGAACTAGCATGCTACAACATGTAATTCACCAAATATGCAACAAGTATGTGACAACATACAAGGCAAACATGCAACAACATGCGGGGGCGGACTTACACCAATTTGGGCAGCTCTCAAATAGGCCAAAAACAGTGGCCAATATGCTAAGCACGTGAAGGCAAATGCACATACAAACATGCATAGATACATGGTTCAAGACTTAAGCGCAAAGAAGCAACTTTTAAGCACACTTAAAAGGAGGCAAACATAGACAAATGGAAAGCATTGTAAGCTTTGAAATCATGTTAGAAAAGGTGCCAAACCAATTAAACAAATCAAGCAAAGCATGAAACCAAGCCCAAAACTCAAGGCTAGCCAAGGGGCTCAAGCCATGACCATACAAACCAAGCCTCAAAGGGCCAAAGGGACTCAAAACAGTCCCAAGGCAGACCAAAACAAGGTCAAAGACACACCTAGATGGCATCTAAATGTCCTATACATGGTGGCATACACAAGGGTCCAAACATGGAGCATAAGACATCAACCTTTTAAAGCACTAAATGAGCATCAAATGCAAGCATATAAGCATGCCATACAGATTGAAATGACATAACTAATGGTGCCAAACCACTAAAATGATGCAAATAGGGCATGCTAGAGAATCCAATGCTCAAAGCTTACAAGGGAGATTGCATGGTAGCTATACAAAGCAAGTCATGGGTGACCCAAATAACCAAAATCAGACCTTAAGCACACCAAAACATGCATAAAAGCTTCACAAAGCTAAGCCAAGATCATGCTAGAAAGTCATGGTACATCATGATGCATGTTAAGGCAGTTTCATGGCATTACAAGACAAGTATGCAAAGCATGCATGATGTGTCTAAACCAACTTAAAATAGTGCTATAACATGGCAAAATAGCCACAAATACCAACTAAGACATGGCCAACATGGACTTAATCAAGGTGCTCACACATGAGGCTAAAATGACAAGTTTTAAAGACAACAAGGAGAGGGGATGGCCCTCTCCTTCTTAGGACCTCAAAACACCATCCCCACCATTGAAATTCCTCTGGATTTTAGTGGTGAGGAGGCCACTACAAGGTGGTCCTGGAGCTCACCAAAAATAGCACAAAAAGGGGGCCAAACAAGGCCTAAGAGGGGGCAAACAACCCCAAACCTCAAAACAACCTTAAGCAAAGTTCAAAAGCAAGTAAAATCAGAACTTTTACTAGTTATACACTAAGCTTAAAAACAGATGCAAGATTGGTCAAAACCTTGTGCAAAAATGGGGAATAAAGGGGTAAGGTTCTTACCCTTGAAGACCTTCTTCAAGAAGAGAGCTCCAACACCTTCCTTAGGTCAAAACCAGCCCAAGAATTCCAAGAACAACCCTTTGGCACCTCAGCAACCAAGGTATAGTGTAACACTAGGTGCCTTAGTGCAAAACTAAGAACAAACACACCTTATACACAAATCAAAAAAGAGAGGGAGATATAGAGAGATAGGATAGATACAAGACTCCTAACCCTAAAACCAGACCTCTGGAACTTCTTGGAACCCTTGAGGAGGGAGGAGAAGCCCTCCATACACGTGTATGGAGGGATGCATTGTGGATGCTAGCTATCATAGCTGGCATAAAATATCTGCCAAAAGCAGATGAACAGTGGTCGGCCAACCAAAAATGACAAATTGACCAAAACAATGGTCGGCCAACCATAAAGAGTGCCGACCGGCTATCACCAATGGCCGGTAGCAACAAAACAGGGCCGGTGGCCTCAAGCCATGGCCGGTGAGGTGTGGGGATGGCTAACAAGCCTTCCTCTACCCTCAGAAGCAAAACAACAAGTGTTTGGTGCAAAACCAAGCACAGAACAGACAAGTTGAGAGTTCCTAAGGCAAGGCATGTAGCCGAGACCTCCGAGAACTCAAAACGAACACGAACATGGATGATCACCGAGTGTTCAAGCGGTGACGTCCAAGTCTTGAGGATGGTCAAAAATGGGGTGTCTACAGTTGCCCCTCTTTGACAGAACTCGAAAGTCATAACAATGATGGGAGTGAATGTCAAAGCCCCGAGACGACCCATTTTTAACAAGGCCGAAGACTTAGACAAAGCATACAAGCCACAGACAAAGATATGTGCCCGAAGGCAGGGGCAAAATGCAAAACAATGCACAAAGCCGAGCATAACTTATGATCATGCAAAGAAAGCTGTAACGAAGCAAATCATGCAACAGTTTTAACCAATCAAACACAAATCCAACTACATTACAATGCAGAAAGGATGTAAGAGAATTATGTAATTCTCGCTACGTCTCACACAGAGAATACAATACCTATCCGGTTCGTCTGGTCGCGCCAGCTTCAAATGAACCGTACATACAATATCGTGCCTGAAAAAGAAAGAAACTTAACAGGTACAATATCGTTAGCAACATGCATAACAATGCAATCTAAAACTGCGTGACAACGCGTGTGAAGGGGTGCATGACAATGCAACCATTGCGTAGCGAATAACAATGCGAAATGGATGCATGATAATGCAACATTTACAAAACTATGTATAAACAATGCAAATGATATGTAATGCATTTGAGATGATCAAACCATAAGCAGTACAAAACCACACAAATATCAAAAAGATGATGGAGATGCAAAATCCGTCTACCAT
Organism: Camellia japonica; assembly: GCA_030407325.1. Taxonomy (NCBI): domain Eukaryota; kingdom Viridiplantae; phylum Streptophyta; class Magnoliopsida; order Ericales; family Theaceae; genus Camellia; species Camellia japonica. The sequence continues at coordinate 105,932,463 of JAPPVO010000016.1, read as the reverse complement.
AGAAAAGGTGCCAACACCCTCAAACCACAATCCCATTAGTGGAATAGGCGCATACACATGCAGAACTATGTGTGTGTAGATGGAACACAAGATACAAGTAATTGGGTGGGATGATATAAGTGAGGAATGACCCGTTGAGGAAAGATCGCGATCCTAAATGCTGGATGCAACAAACTACACTACAATGCCATGAATGCAGTGGATAAGGTGCGTGGCCAAACCGTATCTTGCCTAGGAAAGGCATGGGCACATACAAACCACGTTTAACACGGAAACGGTGCCGTCACCCACAACACTAGGTGCGTGCACATAATATCATAACCGTGCTTCAATGTGAAAAGTATGGGCACATACCAGACCAAGCTCAACTTGGAAAGGCGCAAACGATAGATGGAGGATGCAGCAAATGCATGCAATGCCACAATGCAATATATATTCTATATGCAATGGAATGGAAACTATGTACAATGCAAGTGAGGGCGAAACATACGTGTCGACGCAAGTGAAGAGTGCATGACAATGCAATTTGAAACATAAACACATATAAGTAAAGCATAACGCGACAACGCATGCAATGTGTATAGGAACTTGAACACATATAAGTAAAGCATAACGCGACAACGCATGCAATGTGTATAGGAACTTGAATGGAAGGGTGCAAGACAATGCAACCTAAGAATGCGAAACAACGCGGGTGGACAGGAGGATGCAAGACAATGCAACCTAAGAATGTGAAACGACGCGGGTGGACGGGAGGATGCAAGACAATGCAATCTAAGAATGCGAAACAATGCGGGTGGACGGGAGGATGAAAGACAATGCAACCTAAGAATGCGAAACAATGCGGGTGGACGGGAGGATGCAAGACAATGCAACCTAAGAATGCGAAACAACGCGGGTGGACGGGAGGATGAAAGACAATGCAACCTAAGAATGCGAAACAAGGCGAGTGGATGGGAGGATGCAAGACAATGCAACCTAAGAATGCGAAACAACGCAGGTGGATGGGAGGATGCAAGACAATGCAACCTAAGAATGCGAAACAACGCGGGTGGATGGGATGCATGACAATGCATGTGAGGTGCGCATGACAATGTGGGATGTTGAAATGCAAGACAATGTAAACTATTGGAATGCACGATAATTCAAATGAGGCACGCATGACAATGTGGGATGTTGAAATGCATGACAATGTAAACGAACTCGAACGCGCGACAACGCACGCTTCTTGAGACGCATGACGATGCAAATGAACTCGAATGCGCAACAACACACGTTTCTTGAGATGCATGACGATGCAAATGAACTCGAATGCGCAACAACGCACGTTTCTTGAGATGCATGACAATGCAATTGAACTCAAATGCGCAACAACGCACGCTTCTTGAGATGCATGACAATGCAATTGTGTATGTTTATCGTAAACTAGACAACACACGTAATGCAACGCATTCAAAGCAGTTACTGAATCTCGCAAGATACCAAAGGATACGAAAAAGGATACACTTTGTATGTATTCAAGAATCGTACATAGAAAACACGGTCCGAGGTCAAAACGGAGACCGGTTAAGCTTCAAAAATGCAGTTCCTTGCACTGCCTTGAGCAAATAAGGCCCCAAACCACAAATCTGACCCAAACAAGGGTGTAGAAGGTGCACCGGCCACTAGGGGGAACCACCGGCCATCCACCGGCCATAAAATAAGGCCACCGGCCATCTATTTGGCCGACCGGCCAACAATGTGGCCGACCGGCCAAAAATGCCTGTTCGGGGCAGTTTTGTCCTTTTGGCCACGGGTCTTGAAATATAGGGCTTTTAGCCCTATTTCTTCACTTGCCCTAGGTCGAAAACTCCTCTCCTCTCTCTCTAGGTTATTTCCCAACCTTCATTCTTCGTTTTTCCTTGGTTTTCGGGCCCGTCTCAACGTTTGATTCGCGAAACCCTCATCGTTTCACACGTTTTGAACCAAACAAATCTTAGTTTCGGTGTCTTTTTCTCAATTTCCCCCACTCGGGGTTTGTTTCCCTCGAGTTTACCTCGATCTTTGTGCCCTTTCCAGACCTCGACCTTTCCGACCATTTTTCACGCTCTCGGGGTTGACTTTTTAGTTGACTTTTCACATTCTCACCCGGTTTTCACACTTCCGGCCATTTTCACACCATTCTCGGCATGGCAGACGATCTCCCATGAGGCGGGACTCCTCTGGAGCAGGATATGGATCCCAAGGCTGAGCTCTTACCTTTGAGCGTTCGACCGTTCGACCCGGCGACCTACAGGCCGGCGATTCACGTGTTGCCTCCTGACGGACTTCGCCAGTTCAGGAGTTTTGCCAGGGGCGTGCCACCAGAGCTACTACTGCGCGAGCCAGAGTCACATCTGTCTTATGGCGCTTCCGAAGTATACTCTCCCTCTGTTTTATTTTCTGCAATGTAGAACATAACTGCAATAGTCGATCTTGTTCTTTAACTGCTCAGCCCGGATACACCGATACACCACCTATTGTAGTTTACTGTGAATACATCCACACCCGATATCTGTTTGAATCTGAACACGTGCACACACACTGCATTGATACATCATATGTTGTAGTTCATTGTGAGCACACCGGCACCCGGTATCTGTTTGAGTCTGAACACCACACGCTGTATTGTCACTGAAATGATCCGAACAAACTGTTGCATCAGATACTAGAGTTTCACTGCGAGCACACCCGCACTCGGTATCTGTTTGACCGGAACATGTGCACACACGCTATATTTTCATCAATTCTGAGTGCATTCAACACTGTATTTGTAACACTGCTTCGCAATTGTTTGTTTTGACCACAGGGAGATTCTCATGCCTTCCGGGGGTATGGGAACGTCGTGGCCCGGGGATGGTACATGGAGCTTCCTGAGGCAGTTCGCCGTATCGTTGACCAGGCCGGCTTCGGCACTTTCTGCATGGGGCTCTCGCGCCACACTGCGAGCAGACCTCTTCTTGCCGCCTTGGTGGAGAGGTGGTGGGACACCACTGACTCTTTCCACTTTTCGGCCACGGGAGACATGACGATGACTCCCTTCGACTTCTCGATGCTTACCGGCATCGGGGTAGGGGGTGATCCGATCCCCTTCGATACGGATATGGACGAGTGGGAGGCCGCTCAGATGTACCTGCTTGGCGCCCTACCACCTCTTGCTCGTCCAGGATTTGTACGATACTCGTGGTTCGAGGACCACTTCAGGATCCAGGCGCCTACCACTCACGAGGAGGAGGAGCAATACACACGCGGCTTTCTGATGTTCCTGCTGGGGACCACTCTCTTCGCCGACCGGGCGAACACCGTGCCCCTTTGCCTGCTGAGTGCACTGGTTGACGTGACCAGGATCCGCGGCTACGACTGGGGTAGCGCAGGCTTGGCCACACTCTACGGCTATATGAGTTCATCCTCCCGCCTCAGCGGACAGCTGCTCGGAGGCTACTGGCGGGCTTGGGAGGTACATCTTCTTCTTCTGTTTTACATTTCTGCTTTACATTCTCTGTACTCTGTATACTGTACACACTGCGGTCTTCTTCACACTGGTCATATACTGCACCCACGGCACACATATAATCTGATTTACACACTGCACACATTGCACAACACACTTCATATACTGCACAATCTGCTGCCAACTGACTGTACACTGCACACACTGCAAACATGCAATCTGCTTTACACTGACTGTATACTGCACGTACTGTACACTCCGCACTATGCACTGCACAATACACGGTTCTGCGATTTCTGCTTTATTCTGCATTCTGCTTTATCTGATAAGCATACTGATATCTGTTCTGTAGTTGTGGGTATACGCCTACTTCCCGAGGCTTGCCCCAGTACAGAGAGGAGATGCCTCCCATGATCCCATTCTCCACCGCTTCGACGTGAGGTGCGAGCGGAGGCCTCGGGAGTCTTTCATATTCTTCCCGCTATTTCGATACCATCACGCACAGAGGTATGTCAAACATTACAATTCATTTAAGCTTGCTTTGCATTGCATTTTCAATAGCAGTAGATAACAAACTATATTTTGTTTGCAGATCACCTGGCAGCCATGGGCCTCATTGCCATCGCAGTACGGGAGCGGTATGAGGGCGCTCAGGAGACCTCCCGGTTCAGGATTTTGCTAGAGGGCCCGGTCTGTCGGGCTTGGTACCTGGGCGAGCGCTTCTTGCGGCAGACCTAGGCGTGCCAGAGCAGACAGTTCCGCAGCCACCTCCTACTCACATGAGGCATACCGAGAGGTACACTCTCGAGGAGATGACCGATTATACGATCGGTTGGGACTCGGAGGGCTTTAGAGGCGAGGGCGACTACGCGGAGTACGTCCGGACCTATATCATGCGGCCTCTGGGTAGTGCTCGCCGAGCTGAGAGGGAGAGGCCAGCGGCGCCGGTAGCTAGAGCAGGAGCAGGAGCAGGAGCAGGAGCGGGAGCGCCGAGGATGGCTCGGGCCCGTGGTAGGAGTGGGTCCCGGAGAGGGCGAGGAGTTGGGTGGCCAGCGCTGCCTACGATGATGACATGCAGAGGGCAGGGTGGGGAGACTTATCAGATCCCCATCGCTCCCCCTCCGGCTGATCATGAGTTAGTCGGGTTCTACGACTTGCCCCGGTATGTACTACTACATTTTGCATTCTGCACAGTCATTTCATTTCATTTCTGTTTGATATTCCGCAGAATATTGATACTTCTAACACTTTTGCAGGCTTCCTCCGAGTATACTCGCCAGTCCCTGGAGTTGACCGCCTCCGTGATGGGGATGCTTCAGCGGAGCCTCGACCTACTGGCCATTTACAGTATCCCGGTAGGCTTTTCTGACCACAGTCTCAAATTCTACATAAACTGTTTCACATAATCTGATGCATCGCACTATCAACACAGCACTTGATACACGGCCCTCACGGCATTTGATACACTGTAACCCGCAGACTGTTCACAGCATTGCTCACGACATTCATACATTGCACTCAGTCACTGCATTCTGTATTCATACACTGCTCACAGCATTCATACTCTGTACTCATACACTGCATTCTGTATTCATACACTGCTCACAGTATTCATAATCTGCTTTGCGTAGCGTACTGATGTGTTTGCCATTTGTCCTTTTCAGGCCCCATTCCAGATTCCGACTGCAGGAGGTGCTCAGCTGGACCTTCTGTTCCTGCTTGAGGAGGAGGGCGAGAGAGGCACAGTATATCCTCACACCAAGGCGGGGCGCACTCATGTTGGGAGCAGCTCTCGAGCACCGGTTCCCGACGATGATGAGTCCGAGACGGAGGCAGAGGCAGAGTCGTCTGAGGAGGAGACCGGAGATGACTCGGGCTCAGACTCAGATGGTGGAGCCGACGATGACGCTCCTGGACCTTCGTCCAGGAAGAGGACGAGGACAGACCCTCAGGCCTGAGACCACTTGGCGTTGATCTAGACTTTTGCTGCTTTTCTTCTTTTTGTTTTACTTTTCTTTTTGCTGATAGCTTGAGCGCACTGTACTGCCGCAGACAGGTTTTATTTTCTTCAAAGCTATGTACTTGAAAAGATGATGAAATGAAACAAGCTTTTTGTTTGAAAAAGAAAGTGTTACATTTGTACATCACATCGCATCGCATTGCATCACATTACATAACAATGTAAGTGAGATTGATCTTTTGTTTGAAAATTGGAACACTTGCATCGTGATAACCAGGTAATGAATCGGCCAACGACAAAACAACTCATACAACAATACTGCTCATTCTGAACATACAGCCCATAACACATCGCTTGGTTCATTCTGCACACGGCGAATCCTGAACAAACAGTCTAATCTGAAAAGGCGGAATACAAATGTGAAATCGGCAGAAATTGAAACACACTCAGATGCCCCAAATTTTCCCTTTCTTCTTTTGCTTCGCAGCCCGTAACCCAAAAAAAAAAGCTTCAGATAGGTCCAGGTTTTACTATTCTGACATGACCTGGGTCAAGCCTTGCGGTCGTTGAAAGAACTAGTCTTGCTTTGCACAAATGTGGAGAATGGCACAGCACTCTGAGCTCAAAACGATTTTTTTGAAAATGAGAAAAGGGTTCTCAACCGGGTATTGAGTCTACAACTGAACACAGCATACTACGACTCAACAAAAGGTACACGACCTAAACACATCGAGTAACACTCGAAAAAGACTCAAAACAAAAGTTGAGGTAAACAAAACAAAAGACACGACACACAGACATGTTACAAAGACGAGACCTCTCAGTTCGCGAGGAGCCAGTTTCTCCGAGTATTATTTCCCACCCTTTCTCATTTGTGATTCTCACATCACTCTGGCACTCAATCTCTGTTTTTTTTCTAAAAAATCCCTTTTCTCACTTTTTCTCTCATCGCACATCTCTCTATTCTTCAATCTCTCATTCTTCAATCCCTCCCCTGGGTGGTTGATGGATAAACAAGAGGTTGTGGATTCATGCCCAACACTGTTAGCTCGCAGCTATTTCTTCCGGTGACATCTAGTCGATGCCCCGGATAAGGGAGTGGAGTATTCTGATCCATTCCAATTCGTGCTTCGCACATGGCTTGATACCTCGTTGCTTGGAGGGTGAGAGAGCCTTCAGCCCTTTACTGTTTGCTTCAGTTGCGCCCTTTGTGGCGAGTAGAGTGCCCTTTCTGGCAAATGCATCGACAACGGGGGAAAGACAGGAAGCCTGACTCAACTGTGCCCCTAGTTCATTATTTTGACCATTTTTTTGTTTTGGTTTTCTACTAAAACAATTTTGATCAATATGAGAGTTAGATTAGCATGTTTGTTCAATTTTCTGATTTGAAATCATGCAAGTTAGGCTATGAGCACTGAAAATTTTCCTTTTTAGGTCCAAGAAAAGGTCCAGTTTTGAAAAATGGAATAATTTTCGAGAAATTAGTCAACCTCAGTAAAATAATCTCAAAAACCGTTTTGGCAAACAGCCAGTGCCCAACGAGCACGGAACCTACTCTCGAGATGCACAACCTCGGATCCGAAGGAAAATTGCCCCTTGCTTGAAGAGAGCTGCATGGCAACGGAAAGTTGCCCCTTGTTTGAATGGCGACTCGTGGCAACGGAAAGTTACCCATTGTCTGGATAGCACCGCAGCAAACTGTAATCAGTCCTCATTAGTGGTGATCGCAACCGAACTCTCGGATACAGAGAAGACGAAGATGGTCAAAACCAATATATGGACACAGTCACTTTGAAAGTATTTGTGGCTGGACTTCAGAATGAGGTTGCCTACATATCCCAAACATGGGAATCAAGCCTTACGTAGTTTCGGTTTAAGGTACACTTGTGTATTAACCCTCACCTTCTACGCTCTAACTTTTGCCAAGGCCGCCCTTCCGGGTTTTCAACCTTGCGAGCTTTGTTCTTCTTTTTTTTTTTTTTTTCAATTCTTTTCATTTCTTTTCTTCTTTTTTTTTTTTTTTTTTTTCTTTTTTTTTTCTTGCTCTAACTTTTGCCTGGGTTGCCCTTCTGGGTTTTCGGCCTAGTGAGCCTCTCAAGGGTAAAAGTGTAGCTTGGTCCATGCCAAATAGTTTTTGAGATCCTGAAGTCATCTGAATCCAAGAGAACGGTTGTTGTTCGCTGACGATGTAGGAGTCCGTCCAATAGGGGGCTGAATTTGCCCCTAGTGTTGTGGATCGGAACTCAGTTGTCCTTCAGCGATACCTTCTTCTTTCTTCCCTTCTGCGATTTGGCATTCTTGCCAGTTGTCGTATTTAACTCTTCGAGTGCAATCTGACATTTTTGTCCCTAGTTCGAGGGGTGCTCCCGATCTAGCTTCACAAGCTTCTTGATCTGACTTTTCTTGCCCCCTAGTTCGTGGGCTGCTTCAAATTGGCCACACAGGCCTCACATCATGATTGGCCTTGGAACATTTTGAATCCAAGTTCAAGGTTTGAAATCAAGAGGGGTCGAGTCTCAAGGCTGAGAGCGATCCTAGGCTGTACAATCTCAAGAGCGATTCTGCACAGGTCTTCGCAGGACAACGCAAAACATTTTTTGAAAATTTTTTAAGAAGGCGACAAATCGCTCGTGCTGCAGACAATGCGAAACCAATCTGGATCAAGCCAGGATCCTTCTCAGTTCTCACGCTAACAAGCATGATTTCATTCATTAAGGGCTTAGCACGCCTCTCTTTCTCTCAATTAGTCAAATTTTGCAAAACCCAAGGAATTCCTTCCTCTTCATTTTTATCCCCACAATGTTTAAAAAAAGTTTTGAAAAACTTAGGTCAATGCAATGAGTTTGAGGTGCAGAAGAGTAAGTGAGATGCTCCGCCATTTCATTCAAATCCTCTGCCATAACTAGCTCAAAGTAGCAATAAGCACGGAAACATGATAGCCACAACTATTTCATTCAGATTTCTTGGTTGCAACTGGCTCCACAGCAGAGACAGACTCAAAAGAAAGCAAAAGGATAAACACAAAATAAAATAATGATATCCGAGGCAACGACCCTGGAATCACCTGATTTCTATACAATGGGACTGACTCGATACAACAAGACAGACCCTATCGACATAGTACAAAAAGACTACTTATATACAAGATAACAAAACTGACTGAATACCCAAGTTAGAAAGTGCAAAACTAGCATTCGCAAATGTTCCAAAGTGCGTGCCATACGCCACATCCGAAGTAAACTGAGCGCTGCCCGCAGGTGGACCAACTTCTGATCACATACTCGTAGTATCCTCAAAATCTAACAACTCAGAAGTGACAGACTTCGCTGAGGTAGGTGGGAGGATGACCTCATTGTCGATCAAATCCTGTACTTCATGACGAAGACAGAAACAGTTGTCGGTGCTATGACCGGTTTGCTGGTGGTACGCGTAGTACAAGGTAGCATCATGTGAGGGAGGGAGATTCTTCGGGAGAGGCCGAGGCTCAAGGGGTCTAAGATGGCCCTTTTCGGCAAGGATCTGGAGCGCCTTAGACAAAGGCATATAGAGGGCGTGGAATACCCTGCGACCTCGAGGTAGATACTTCGAGGTTTGTTGACTTTTGCCAGACGCACTGGCAAAAGGATCGGCAGGTGCCACCTTGGCTTTCTGATCTTTTCTCGGTGCAGGGTTGGGATTGGAGGGAACTGTTCTGGCATGCCGGGGCCTATCCCGATTTTCTGCCTGGCTAGAACTCCCCTCGGTTGGAGTGGGCAAAAGCATCATCCACAGTCTTAGCCACGACTGCGAATATTTGCTGTTCACTCAATCCTCCGGCTTTCAAAGTCTCGACTGCCCACAATAGTTGTTCAACGGGATCAGCATCTGTTCCCACTTTGTTCTTACCTCTAGCCTCAGCTTGATCGAGGGTTTGGGTTGCTTCATCAGAGCGGAACCTGGTTGTTGTTGACATGTCATGGCCATAGCTTGAGGCAGCCTCAGGTTGGCTGAGCTCAATCACAATTCGCCCCAGTAGCGGGGGCTCCTGCGGTACAAAATTCTCGGCGTAGGATGTGGTTGGTGACGAAGCCGACATTCCGTAGGCGAGATCAGCCACAGATCACTGAAGATCACCAATCATTCCCATCAATTCAGACGTGGTGGGCTCACGAGCTTGACACGACTGGGGTGTCCAGACCAGGCGCACGGCAGGCGACCTGGGCGAGTATGGCACTTCAACATGGGTCTCATCCCGCAAGATGTTTCCTTGGTCCAATGCGGTCGCCATAATTACTATTTCCTCTAAACTTTGCGTCATCATAAGTCCGCTGAACTGAACGGTGACTGACAGATCAGATGTCTGTCTTGCCTCAATAAAGGAGAACACTGGCTATTCTGTACTATATCTTTGAACTGAAAGAGAAAACACGTAGCATTTCGGCCCAATCAGAACAGACACAAGCATAGCTGAATAACTGTACTCTACTACTGATCACTGTTCCCCAAAATCACAGCCCCAAAAACTGAATCTGATACCCGCAGATATAACTGATTCCTCAAAACACTGATACTGATACCCTCAGGCCTGATACTCAGACTTGCAAACTGATATATGCATTCCCTGTAGAGGTCAACTCAAAAAGCACATAACAAGCAAGCAAGAGCCAAAACACCCCTATTTTGGGGTAGGGTTTCCCTGACCTATTTTGTCAGGTGCTATGGTTTCACTACACACGCAGCGGTTTCAAACAACCTATAATTGGGTAGCAACCTGTCCTAGCTTGGATTGGTCACTATGGATTCCGAACATGCACTAGGTCGAATGGTCAGAAGGGTGCCCCGGTGACAACCGGGGTTTGTGTTCCCATCGTGGCAGAGCCCGTAACCGGTCAGCCTTATGGCACGCTTCTCGAAGTGAGCCTCCGACAAACCGTTCAGGAATAGCAAACGGCAAACACTGCGACTTAGGCGCACCAATGCACATGCAATGCAAAGAAACACATCAGTGTAATCAAAACAAGATATCATGAGTTCGAGTCAAGCTCTCTAAACTCCCCAGCAGAGTCGCCAGAAACTATAGACGTCCCCGAACGTCCCGGGAGGGAAATCCCGTTTTGTTCATTTGGGCTCACTACAGTTCAGGACTCAATGTCACGATTCTGTATCTAATCTCGCAGAGTGCAATACAAGACCGATGAATCATCAAAGAGTCCAAATCCGGCAAATCGTTTTGAAAAATAGATTTTTAGAAATAAGTGCCAAACATGGACTACTTTGCCAGATACAGAGTCGCCACCTAAATATTTTATTTTGGGGGAATTTAGGAAACCCTGACTCGTTGCCTAAGGCCACGTGTCCGTCATCACCAAAGTTGCCTCGGCTCGGGAACTTGGGTACGATTGGGGAAGGTCATCTCATGAGCACCCCCGCTCACCCGATCCGAAGATTGGCCTCTACTAACCATGATATCGAGTTTTGAATACATTATGTGCTCTTATTCCGGTTATTAGCCTAGAATTACTATGTGATGCACACAACATACAAGTATAGACTAGATCGCCTGAGTTGGAACAAAACATTTCATGTTTGTTTTTTAAAGCGGTTTGCTACTCGCAAGTAGGCTAAAATGCGGATTTTGCCACCCTTAAGTGGGTTTAGAAAACATGGTGATTTGCCACTATCTAGTGGGCTTAAAACTCGCAATCAATGAATTGTTCCAATTCAGATAATCCAACCTCCACCCACAGGCATTCAGGCAGTTATATCACATAAGCAAATAGCCTCATGGTAAGCATGCTATCATGGCAGTCACTCACACACATGCAAGGATGCTAAAGCATAAAAGCTTACCTAGTACTCCGAGCCAAAATAGAAGCTAGTTAGTAATCAAATGCATGATCCTAGCTCATGTTAAGATGGCTAATGCATCACATGCAAAAATGCAACTAAGATAGGCTCGGCTATTCTATGGATGGCATGTGAAATGCAGTAGATGACATGTATTCAAGTTAGATTTGAAATACTATGCAATTAGTATGATGCGCCGAGCCCGGTGCATGCAATACAAATGAATGGATGCAAACATGCTATCATAAGTATGTGTAGACACCCCATTTTTGACCGACCTTAAGACTCAGACGTCACCGGTTGAGCGCTTGGTGATGTTGCATATTGTGCTCGTTCAGAAGTCTCAGAGTCGTGGCCGTGTGCCCTGCCTCCGGACTTCCGAACTCTCTTCTGTGCCTTGCCTCGGTTTGCGAACCGGACTCAGTTTTCTCTGTTTTCTTTCCCGAGGGGAGGGAGAGGTCCCGTAGACCATCTCTCAGTGGCCGTGGGCTACATTTCGTGGCCGTAGGCCATTTTGCCCATTTCGGAGCCCGGTTCCCGGTTTTCGGAGCCGTCAGGCCATGTGCCTCGGTTCGGGACCGTCTAACCGTCTCCGATTCCTCCAGTTTTTGGCATGCATCTCATTTACTCCCTTTCGAGGGACACTGGGGTCTTAGATACCCACTTCGTGGCCGAATGCCACTCTAGGTGCTTAACGGCCTATTTTCGGGATCCCGAACTGCATGTTTTGGTCCCCGAGCATTCGTTTTGCATCGGTTTTCGTTCATTTTTGGCAGGTACCTCTGTTTTATCATCAGGAAGATCATTGGAGGGTGGGAGGCTAGTAATTGTCTCAGCAACCAGTTATGCTCTTCCGGCGCCCCCCGGCGCCCGTTTTTCTCACTTCCGGGCTAATGTTGACCACCCTAGGAGCATTTTCTTTAAGCCAAAACCACATATTTGTGTTGTACACACATGGGAGGACCCTAAAAACATATGGCCGGCCAGTAATTCTTTGGTCCATTTTGAACCCTCTTTGAAAAATGGCTTGTTGTTTCTCCTGTTTCAGAGTTGCCAATTTGCAACCACAGGGTCTTGTTCAGCACAAATGGGAGGCCACCAATGTGTGGTGGCCGGCCAGCAAATCTTTGTTTCATTTTTACCCCTTGGCCTGCCGGCCATAGGGAGTGGCCGGCCGGCCACCTGCAGCAAAAGTGCCTAGCCGGCCATGCTTCCCTCAGTGCATACTTTACAGCTGTATAGCTGTTTCCCCCAGAAAATATCTGTATCCGGGGGATATTTTAGGAGGGAAAGCTTGGGTGCATTTCCCTCCACCTTTACACCCCTCCTTTTGTCCATATAAGGAGCCTCCCAGCTCTGTCCCTAGAGTTAGAAAAAAATTGGCTTGAGCATACATACACACCTCCATCTCCATCTCTCTAAAACTCTCAAGTTTAGTGCCATTTCTTCATCATCTTCAAGCTCTACCATCACAACTCCTTTCCAGCAGCTAGGAGAGCTTTCCAGCAGCTAAGAGGCTCCCATTCTCCAAGCAAAAGGCAGCCAAGACTTGTCTACAAGGGTAAGTCTCACTTTCCCTCTTTTGTAGCCCATTTTTGCCTCATTTCTTAAGCCTATTTGATTATTGTTTTGGGCTCCGACCTTAACTGAAACTAGGTCTATTTTGACCTATTCTTCATGTTTGTTCAAGGGCTCAACCCTGTTTGAGCCCTCTATGGCACACTTGCTTCAATACCATCTTATATGCCAATATTTTGCATGCTTTTTCTAGCCTATGAGTGATCTGTTTTCGAGCATAATGTAAACTGTGAGTGGGCCTATTTTGAGTCCCTATTCAACATTGAAGAAGGGATCAACCCTGTTTGGCCTCTCTATCATGCACTTGCTTCATAATCTCTCATATTTACCGTAAATTTGCATGATTTTTTTGACCTACATATAATCTGTTTTGGAGCATGTCATGAACTGTGAGTAAGATTATTTTGTGTTCCTCTACAACATTGTAGAAGGGATCAACCTTGTTGGGGGTCTCCATGTTATACTTGTCTTTATATCCCTCTTTGGCCCCCATTCTTGCATGCTTTTTTAGGCTTATCTAGCTTCTGTTTTCGGCCATCATCAGAACTGGAAAGAGTCATGTTTTGATCTTCTTGACATATTTCATTAAGGGTATTTTCTGGTTTGATGAATGTTTGGGGTACCTCATGTTATAGCCTTATGTATCCTCAATCTTGCATGGCATTTTTAGCATGTTTGCATACTGATTTGGGGGATGTCATCTACTGTAAGTGTTCATATTTTTAGTCCCTCATCAGTGTTGTAGAAGGGTACTTTTCCATTTGGGCATCGCATGTATCACTTGCTTCAATACCCCTCTTGCGGGGCCATCTTTGCATTCTTGTTTAAATCCTATGTATGCTTGCTGTTTAGCCCTTTTTATGACTGAAAAATTCTTGTCTTGGGGCTGCCTTGCTACTGTATTTTCATTCCATGTCCATATTATGCATGTTTAGTATGGCCGTAGGCCATTTCGGGTGTTTAATATCGCATTTCGGGACCATTTCATGCATCGGGTGTACTTTCGCCTCATTTCGGGGCTGTTTTTCCCCACATTTCAGTGCCAAAATTCATTTGCATGTTTTCATATCATTTCCATGCCATTTCATGCCTTACGGCCATCGCCTCGGTTTGCGCGCCCGTGTGCACGCATTTCGAGGCGCTTCATTTTCATCCGCCAGCCTCCCGTGTGAGTGTGGCTGAGGCTCTCTCATGTTGGTATAAGTCCATTTTGCATTCCATATGTCATTTTAGTCTCATTGCATTCCGTATGCCATTTTCTTGGTTTGCGTGCCCGTGCGCACGCATTTCGAGACATCTCATTTTTACCTAACGGCCTCCTGTGTGAGTGTGGCTGAGGCTCTCTCATGTTGGTGTAAGCCCATATTGCATCGCATATCTCATTTTAGTCCTGTTGCATTCCGTATGCCATTTTCTCGGTTTGCGTGCCCGTGGGCACGCATTTCGAGACATCTCATTTTAGTCTCATTATATATCATTTTCATGTCATTTCATGCCTTACGGCCATCGCCTCGGTTTGCGTGCCCGTGTGCACGCATTTTGAGGCACTTCATTTTCATCCATCGGCCTCTTATGTGAGTGTGGCTGAGGTCCACTCGTGTTAGTGTAAGCCCATTATTTGCATTGCGTATGCCATTTCATGCCTTAGGATCGTCGACTCGATTTGCGTGCCCGCGTTCACGCATTTCGAGGCATCTCATTTTCATAGCATAGTGCATGCTAGGATTGTATTTTAGTTGCATTCATGCATATCATGCATATTGCATCGTGTTCGGGATAGGAGTTAGCCCGGGCACGGGAAACGAGGCGCGTTTTGTACTCTGAGTGACGGAACGGGTCTCAATTCCCCAGTCACCGACACTCCGGATTACCCATGATGGAGTTAGGTTTTGTTGTAGCATTCATCTGCATTCATCCTATATTGAGTTGTGCAATCCGACTCCTCGGCCATCATGCATCGAGATGCGTGATTGGTGGCACGAGGATCGAGGCATGCATATATTTGTGAAATACATTGCTATGCCCCTTTCCTGCTCTCTGTTGCAGCATATCAAGAATCAGCGGTCTTCCGAGGCTTGGCCTCTCACGATTTCAGCGTGGTTTGAGTGTCCGTTCTTCCTCACATGATTTCAGCGTGTTTGATTTTATCTCAGGTTGTGTTGTGTATGCACCTGGGGCGGTTGTTTGGACCTCCTCTCACGATTTCAGCGTGGTTTGAGTGTCCTGTTCCTTACGCGATTTCAGCGTGTTTGGATTTTATCTCAGGTTGTGTTGTGTATGCACCTGGGCGGTTGTTTTTGGACCTCCTCTCACGATTTCAGCGTGGTTTGAGTGTCCTGTTCCTTACGCGATTTCAGCGTGTTTGGAATCTATCTCAGGTTGCGTTGTGTACGCACCTGGGCGGTTGTTTTGGACCTCCTCTCACGATTTCAGCTGTGGTTTGAGTGTCCTGTTCCTTACGCGATTTCAGCGTGTTTGGATTTTATCTCAGGTTGTGTTGTGTATGCACCTGGGCGGTTGTTTTTGGACCTCCTCTCACGATTTCAGCGTGGTTTGAGTGTCCTGTTCCTTACGCGATTTCAGCGTGTTTGGAATCTATCTCAGGTTGCGTTGTGTACGCACCTGGGCGGTTGTTTTGGACCTCCTCTCACGATTTCAGTGTGGTTTGAGTGTCCTGTTCCTTACGCGATTTCAGCGTGTTTGGAATCTATCTCAGGTTGCGTTTTGTACGCACCTGGGCGGTTGTTTTTGGACCTCTTCTCACGATTTCAGCGTGGTTAGAGTGTTCTTTTCCTCACACGATTTCGGCGTGTTTGGAATTTATCCCAGGTTGCGTTGTAGACGCGTTGGGCGGGCTGTTTTTGGACCTCCTCTCACGATTATCAGCGTGTTTTGAGTGTCCCCTTCCTCACACGATTTTCAGCGTGTCTGGAATTTATCTTAGGTTGCGTGGAACGCGCCTGATTGTTTTCTTTGTTCTCTCTCCTCTCACGAGTCCAGCGCGGTTAGAGTATGTCACCATTTTGCATCTATTATACTCTCTGTTGCATCGCATCTATTATCTATTGCATTACATCTATCACATCCATTGCATCATATCTATTTTATCGCCGGTCTAGGAGACCTTAAATCCTCTAAAGGTGCAATTCCTTTGGTGTTTGTCGTGCCCGAACGACTTCCAGCGGTCTGGTATAGCCACCTGCTTGTGTTAGTAGTGAGTTCCTAGGAGACCAACTGAGACGGTGGAAACTAGAGTTCGAATGGCTCATGCCTAGAACGCAAAGGTTCGGGATTTCCGAGACTAAAGTCTGGTTTAAATACCCAGGGGTATATCCTCGGCTTGAAATCTGTATGGCAGCCCCATAGATTGAGATAGCATCTGTATGCGCCTCAATTCTGGATACTGATCCAACCTAGTCTGTCACCCTGTTGGAGAATAGGGAAAGCTGCGACCACAGTCAGGGAGAAAAGTATTACCTATGGTTCAATTAAGATGCAGAAGCAGGAGATCCCCAACAGCCTGAGGTGAGTCATCACCAATTGCCCCTGTAAGGTACCTCCCTTTTCCTAGCTATCACATTGCATTTTAGTCATTACAGTGCATTGCATAAATCCTCAATTTCAAACCGGCTTCGCGTAGCGTATAAGTCCAATCTTCAAACCGGCGTTGCGTAGCGTATAAGTCCAATTTTCAAACCGGCTTCGCGTAGCGTATAAGTCCAATCATTAAAATCTTTCTGCATATCATCATGCATTCTGCCCCTAAACTACGCTGGTTTGATTCCTTGCAAAGGGATACGTAGGCAGCCTGCGGGCGCAACCATTTATTTATCTATATTTTGTTTGTTTGTCCAAGTCTTCGGCCTTATCAAAAATGGGTCGTCTCTGGGCTTTGACATTCACTCCCGTCACTTCTTGACTTCCGAGTTCTGTCAAAGAGGGGCAACTGTAGACATCCCATTTTTGACCGCCCTTAAGACTTGGATGCGACTGATGGTTTTGGAAGGTGTGCAGGGCAAAGGTTAGTTTCTTCGGCAAGGAGAGAGACAAATCTCAACTTCACACCCCATTTTGGACCAAAGTTATTTTGGATGGTTTTTAGACCTTAGAGCCCCCTCTTTCAAAACATTTTTGAAATAAAGTTTCTACAATGTTCTGAGGCTCACATTTTGTCAAATAATGCGCTTTTTTCGATAAACCGAGCAAGGACAAAGTGGAAATGAATGAAAAAGAGATGAAATCTTTGAAAAATCTTTCAAAACACCTTACTTAGGGGTTTAGATTTGAGGAAAAGAGGAGAAGAGAGAAGAAACCTAGCTGGGGAGGAAGTTGGGTATGAATCGCTAAGAGAGAGTTGAGTGGTCCTCGCTAAATCAGGCTTATCTACCTATGCACTTGGAGATAAGCTATGAGGCCGCCACCGTTGGAAAGAGGACTTTCGGGGCTTCATTTTGCATTCAAGAATCTCCTAAAGCCGAGTCCGGATGGGGGAGATATGATTGGTTGAAGTTGGGCATCATCCCGGTTGGACCGAAACTGAGCAACCTTACCAAAACAAGCATAACTTTTTGCACAGTTGGAATTTTGATGCGAGGTTGACGCCATTGGAAAGATAACTTCCGGGGCTTCAATGTGGACACATGGAAAACCAGCGAATCAGATGGCCGACCAGCTTTTTTTGGTCAAAAGTGGTTCAGCATGAATCTGGAAGGAGAGAAAATATCTGCGCGGCTTCACCGAAACGAGCATAACTTTTTTCGCGGTTGGAATTTTAATGCAAGGTTTGCTCCATTGGAAAGATAACTTCTGGGGCTTCAATTTGGAACAAGAATGACCTGAAAAGGAGTTCACATGAAGGAGTTATGTCCGTTTGAAGTTGGACCTTCAGAGCAGATTTTTTTTTGCCACCGGCCATTGGTGATAGTCGGTCGGCAAGGTCGGTCGGCGAGGTTGGTCAGCATGAGGTCGGTCGGCATGGTCGGTCGCATGGTCGGTCGGCAAGGTCGGTGGGCATGGGGTCGGTCGGCATGGTCGGTCGGCAAGGTCGGTCGGCATGGGGTCGGTCGGCATGGTCGGTCGGCAGGTCGGTCGCATGGGTCGGTCGGCATGGTCGGTCGGCAAGGTCGGTCGGCATGGTCGGTCGGCAAGGTCGGTCGGCATGGTCAGTCTTCAATTTTTTTTTTTTTTTTTTTTTTTTTTTTTTTTTTTTCGCTGAAGCTTCTCCAAGAAGCTTGAACTCTTTTATTTTAGCTTCTTGAAGAAGCTTGATCTTTTATTTTAGCTTCTTGAAGAAGCTTGATCCTTTTGTTTTAGCTTCTTGAAGAAGCTTGATCATTTTGCTCTAGCTTCTCCAAGAAGCTTGACCCTTTTGCTTAAGCTTCTTTGAGAAGCTTTCACACCTTTCTTGTGGCTTCTCCAAGAAGCCTCACCTCTCTCCCTCTATAAAACCAACCCTTGAGCTCCATTTGCAGGTTAGAAAAAACCAGCTGGAGCATTTTGCATAGAATCCTCCATAGCTCTCTTTTCCAAGCTTCAAACCTCTCAAGTCCTACACTCATTTCTTCACACCACCTAGCACCACACCACCACTCCATTCCAGCAGCTAGGAGGGTCTTCTCAGAGGTTAGGAGGCAGCATTACTTGGTCCAAAGGTTGCTAAAGATTGGTTCTTCAAGGGTGAGTCTCGTTTTCCCTCTTTTTGCTCCTTTCTTGCTGTCTATATTTTAGCTCCTCTTGCTTGCATATTTGGGCTCCGACCTAACTGAAACTAGCTTATTTTGACCATTCTTCATGTTTGTTCAAGTGCTCATTACCCTGTTTGAGCTCCTCTTGGCACACTTGCTTCAATACCCATCTTATATGCCATATTTTGCATGCATTTTTGAGCCTATAGTGATCTGTTTTCGAGCATAATGTAAACTGTGATGTAGAACTTATTTTGCAGCCTCCTTCTTCAACATTCTTGAAGGGACTCAACAACGTGTTGTGGGGTCTCCATGTTATACTTTCTTTATACCCTCTTTGGCCCCCATTCTTGCATGCTTTTTTAGGCTTATCTAGCTTCTGTTTTCGGCCATCATCAGAACTTAGGAAGAGCATGTTTTGACTTCTTGCATTTTCATTAAGGGTATTTGGTTTGATGAATTTTGGTACTCATGTTATAGCCTTATGTCCTCAATCTTGCATGCATTTTAGCATGTTTGCATACTGATTTGGGGGATGTCATCTACTGTAAAGTGTTCATATTTTTAGTCTCTATCAGTGTTGTAGAAGGGTACTTTTCCATTTGGGCTATCGCATGTATCACTTGCCTCAATTCCCCTCTTGCGGGGCCATTTTTGCATTCTTGTTTAAATCCTATGTATGCTTGCTGTTTAGCCTTTTTATGACTGAAAAATTTTCTTGGGGCTGCCTTGCTTACTTTTTTTCATTCCATGTCCATATTATGCATGTTTAGTATGCGTAGGCCATTTCTGGTGTTTAATTATCGCATTTCGGGACCATTTCATGCTCGGGTTGTACTTTCCGTTTCGGGGCTGTTTTCCCCCATCTTGCAGTGCAATTCATTTGCATGTTTGCATACTATATTCCGTGTCTTTGCCATGTCTCATTAGAGTGGCATTTCGGTGCTGAGGGTCCGTCCTCGAAAAAGTTAGAGCCTAAAAAGGAGAGGTTAATACACGAGTGTACCTTCACCCCGAACTACGTATGGCTTGATTTCCATGTTTGGGATACGTAGGCAACTTCATTTTGAAGTCCAGCCATAAAACACTTCAATTTGATTGTGTCCATGCGATGGTTCTGGTCATCTTTGTCTTCTCTGTATCTAAGGATTTGGTTGTGTTCGTCACTCTCAAGACTGACTACAATGCGCCGCGGTGCTATCCAAACAAGGGGCAACTTTCCGTTGCCATTCAGTGTGCTGCGGCGCCAGTCAAACAAGGGGCAACTTTCCGTTGCCATCAATGCGCTGCGGCACCAGTCAAACAAGGGGCAACTTTCCGTTGCCATTCAATGCGCCGCGGGGTGCCGTTCAAACAAGGGGCAACTTTCCGTTGCCATGCAACTCTCTTCAAGCAAGGGGCAATTTTCCTTCGGATCTGAGGTTGTGCATCTCGAGAGTGGGTTCTATGCTCGTTGAGCAGTGGCCGATTGCAAAAACAGCTTTTGAGAATTTTTACTGAGGTTGACTATTTTCTCGAAAATCATTCTATCTTTTCCAAAACTGGACCCTTTTCATGGACCCAAAAAAGGAAAATTTTCAGTGCTCATAGCCTAACTTGCATGATTTTAAATCAAAATCGAACAAGCATGTTGATCTAACTATCATTTTGGTCAAAACTGTTTTAGTGGAAAGCAAAAACAAAAAATGGTCGAAATAATGAACTAGGGGCACAGTTGAGTCAGGTGTTCTGTCTTTTCCCCATTGTCAACATACTCGCCAGAGAGGGCACCCTACTCGCCAAGAAGGGCACTCTACCTGCCAAGAAGGGCGCAATTGAAGTTAACGACAAAGGACTGAAAGCTCTCGTATCCTCCAAGCAACGAGGTGTCGAGCCAAGTGCGAAGCACGAACTGGAATGAGGCAAGATATTCCACTCCATCATCTGGACAGATCTTATCACGTCTAAACTCCCCAGCAAAGCATCATCAACCGATGCTAGCTGCAGATTTGCTACACACCCAGTTGTAGCGCAACCCCTCTGTGGGAGGAATTCACTAGCTGTGAGCGGAAGAAAGAAGAATCTAGCTGAGTGCTAGGGGCACGAGCCCACAACTTGCTGTTTATCTATCAACCACCCAGGGGAGGGATGAAAAATGAGAGATTGAAGAATAGAGAGATGTGCGATGAGAGAAAAAGTGAGAAAAGGGCTTTTTCAGAAAAACAGAGCTTGAGGGCCGAGTGATGTGAGAACCACAAATGAGAAAGGGTGGGAAACACTACCCGGTGAAACAGGCTCCCTGTGCACGTCTGAGTGTCGTGTCTTTTATTTTATCTCGATTTTGTTTTGGGTCGTTTCGAGTGTCACTCGATGTGTCTAGGTTGTGTGCCTTTTTTTTTCCTTGTTGAGTCGTTTTGCTGTGTTCAGTCGTAGGCTCAATACCTGGTCAAAAACTCATCTCTCAATTTCAAAAATAAAATCGTTTTGTGCTCCGAGTGCCGTGCCGTGCCGTTCTCCACATTTGTGCAAAACAGAATTTGTTCTTTCATAAAACCGCAGGGTTCAACTCAGGTCATGTGAGAACAGTAAAACCAGGACCTATCTGAAGCTGTGAAAGTTCCAGGCTGCAAAGCAAAAGAAAAGAGGGAAAGTGTTGGGCATCTGAGATTGTTTCAACTTCTGCAAGTTCCGTCATTGCATTCTGTATGTTCAAAATGAGCTGTGCGCCCGAAAAATGAGCTGTGTGCCCGGAAATATACTATGTGCCCAAATGAGCTGTCTGCCCGAGATCTGCTGCGTGCCCAAGATGCGCTGTGTGCCCAAGATGAGCTGCGTGCCCGAAATGCGCTGTGTGCCCCAAAAGAGTTGTGTGCCCAGATTGAACATAATTTTGTGTTGCGAGTTGCGCGCCTAACGAACATAGTGTCGTGTTGTGAGCTGTGTGCCAAATGAATGGAATGCTATGTCGTAAGATGTGTGCCAAGTCTTGCATTGTGCACGCGTTTCATCGCACTTATTGCATTTAGTTGCATCTTGTGTTATCTCTTATTGTTTATCCTTTTACGCTGAGCAGCGTTTAGGATCGTTGTCCCCCGGGACTTAACTTAGGTTGTGTGGAACACGCTCCCGAGTTGTTCGACCTCCTTTCACGATTTCAGCGTGGTTAGAGTTTGGTTCTTTCCTTACGCGATTTCAGCGTGTTTGGAATCTATCTCAGGTTGCGCTGTAGACGCGCTGGGCGGTTGTTTTTGGACCTCTTCTCACGATTTCAGCGTGGTTAGAGTTTGGTACTTCCTCACACGATTTCAGCGTGTTTGGATTTTATCTCAGGTTGTGTTGTGTATGCACCTAGGCGGTTGTTTTTGGACCTCCTCTCACGATTTCAGCGTGGTTTGAGTGTCCTGTTCCTTACGCGATTTTAGCGTGTTTGGATTTTATCTCAGGTTGTGTTGTGTATGCACCTGGGCGGTTGTTTTTGGACCTCCTCTCACGATTTCAGCGTGGTTTGAGTGTCCCGTTCTTCCTCACATGATTTCAGCGTGTTTGGATTTTATCTCAGGTTGTGTTGTGTATGCACCTGGGCGGTTGTTTTTGGACCTCCTCTCACGATTTCAGCGTGGTTTGAGTGTCCTGTTCCTTACGCGATTTCAGCGTGTTTGGATTTTATCTCAGGTTGTGTTGTGTATGCACCTGGGCGGTTGTTTTTGGACCTCCTCTCACGATTTCAGCGTGGTTTGAGTGTCCTGTTCCTTACGCGATTTCAGCGTGTTTGGAATCTATCTCAGGTTGCGTTGTGTACGCACCTGGGCGGTTGTTTTGGACCTCCTCTCACGATTTCAGTGTGGTTTGAGTGTCCTGTTCCTTACGCGATTTCAGCGTGTTTGGATTTTATCTCAGGTTGTGTTGTGTATGCACCTGGGCGGTTGTTTTTGGACCTCCTCTCACGATTTCAGCGTGGTTTGAGTGTCCTGTTCCTTACGCGATTTCAGCGTGTTTGGAATCTATCTCAGGTTGCGTTGTGTACGCACCTGGGCGGTTGTTTTGGACCTCCTCTCACGATTTCAGTGTGGTTTGAGTGTCCTGTTCCTTACGCGATTTCAGCGTGTTTGGAATCTATCTCAGGTTGCGTTTTGTACGCACCTGGGCGGTTGTTTTTGGACCTCTTCTCACGATTTCAGCGTGGTTAGAGTGTTCTTTTCCTCACACGATTTCGGCGTGTTTGGAATTTATCCCAGGTTGCGTTGTAGACGCGTTGGGCGGGCTGTTTTTGGACCTCCTCTCACGATTATCAGCGTGTTTTGAGTGTCCCCTTCCTCACACGATTTTCAGCGTGTCTGGAATTTATCTTAGGTTGCGTGGAACGCGCCTGATTGGTTTTCTTTGTTCTCTCTCCTCTCACGAGTCCAGCGCGGTTAGAGTATGTCACCATTTTGCATCTATTATACTCTCTGTTGCATCGCATCTATTATCTATTGCATTACATCTATCACATCCATTGCATCATATCTATTTTATCGCCGGTCTAGGAGACCTTAAATCCTCTAAAGGTGCAATTCCTTTGGTGTTTGTCGTGCCCGAACGACTTCCAGCGGTCTGGTATAGCCACCTGCTTGTGTTAGTAGTGAGTTCCTAGGAGACCAACTGAGACGGTGGAAACTAGAGTTCGAATGGCTCATGCCTAGAACGCAAAGGTTCGGGATTTCCGAGACTAAAGTCTGGTTTAAATACCCAGGGGTATATCCTCGGCTTGAAATCTGTATGGCAGCCCCATAGATTGAGATAGCATCTGTATGCGCCTCAATTCTGGATACTGATCCAACCTAGTCTGTCACCCTGTTGGAGAATAGGGAAAGCTGCGACCACAGTCAGGGAGAAAAGTATTACCTATGGTTCAATTAAGATGCAGAAGCAGGAGATCCCCAACAGCCTGAGGTGAGTCATCACCAATTGCCCCTGTAAGGTACCTCCCTTTTCCTAGCTATCACATTGCATTTTAGTCATTACAGTGCATTGCATAAATCCTCAATTTTCAAACCGGCTTCGCGTAGCGTATAAGTCCAATCTTCAAACCGGCGTTGCGTAGCGTATAAGTCCAATTTTCAAACCGGCTTCGCGTAGCGTATAAGTCCAATCATTAAAATCTTTCTGCATATCATCATGCATTCTGCCCCTAAACTACGCTGGTTTGATTCCTTGCAAAGGGATACGTAGGCAGCCTGCGGGCGCAACCATTTATTTATCTATATTTTGTTTGTTTGTCCAAGTCTTCGGCCTTATCAAAAATGGGTCGTCTCTGGGCTTTGACATTCACTCCCGTCACTTCTTGACTTCCGAGTTCTGTCAAAGAGGGGCAACTGTAGACATCCCATTTTTGACCGCCCTTAAGACTTGGATGCGACTGATGGTTTTGGAAGGTGTGCAGGGCAAAGGTTTAGTTTCTTCGGCAAGGAGAGAGACAAATCTCAACTTCACACCCCATTTTGGACCAAAGTTATTTTGGATGGTTTTTAGACCTTAGAGCCCCCTCTTTCAAAACATTTTTGAAATAAAGTTTCTACAATGTTCTGAGGCTCACATTTTGTCAAATAATGCGCTTTTTCGATAAACCGAGCAAGGACAAAGTGGAAATGAATGAAAAAGAGATGAAATCTTTGAAAAATCTTTCAAAACACCTTACTTAGGGGTTTAGATTTGAGGAAAAGAGGAGAAGAGAGAAGAAACCTAGCTGGGGAGGAAGTTGGGTATGAATCGCTAAGAGAGAGTTGAGTGGTCCTCGCTAAATCAGGCTTATCTACCTATGCACTTGGAGATAAGCTATGAGGCCGCCACCGTTGGAAAGAGGACTTTCGGGGCTTCATTTTGCATTCAAGAATCTCCTAAAGCCGAGTCCGGATGGGGGAGATATGATTGGTTGAAGTTGGGCATCATCCCGGTTGGACCGAAACTGAGCAACCTTTACCAAAACAAGCATAACTTTTTGCACAGTTGGAATTTTGATGCGAGGTTGACGCCATTGGAAAGATAACTTCCGGGGCTTCAATGTGGACACATGGAAAACCAGCGAATCAGATGGCCGACCAGCTTTTTTTGGTCAAAAGTGGTTCAGCATGAATCTGGAAGGAGAGAAAATATCTGCGCGGCTTCACCGAAACGAGCATAACTTTTTTCGCGGTTGGAATTTTAATGCAAGGTTTGCTCCATTGGAAAGATAACTTCTGGGGCTTCAATTTGGACACAAGAATGACCTGAAAAGGAGTTCACATGAAGGAGTTATGTCCGTTTGAAGTTGGACCTTCAGAGCAGATTTTTTTTTGCCACCGGCCATTGGTGATAGTCGGTCGGCAAGGTCGGTCGGCGAGGTTGGTCAGCATGAGGTCGGTCGGCATGGTCGGTCGGCATGGTCGGTCGGCAAGGTCGGTGGGCATGGGGTCGGTCGGCATGGTCGGTCGGCAAGGTCGGTCGGCATGGGGTCGGTCGGCATGGTCGGTCGGCAAGGTCGGTCGGCATGGGGTCGGTCGGCATGGTCGGTCGGCAAGGTCGGTCGGCATGGTCGGTCGGCAAGGTCGGTCGGCATGGTCAGTCTTCCAATTTTTTTTTTTTTTTTTTTTTTTTTTTTTTTTTTCGGCTGAAGCTTCTCCAAGAAGCTTGAACTCTTTTATTTTAGCTTCTTGAAGAAGCTTGATCTTTTATTTTAGCTTCTTGAAGAAGCTTGATCCTTTTGTTTTAGCTTCTTGAAGAAGCTTGATCATTTTGCTCTAGCTTCTCCAAGAAGCTTGACCCTTTTGCTTAAGCTTCTTTGAGAAGCTTTCACCCTTTCTTGTGGCTTCTCCAAGAAGCCTCACCTCTCTCCCTCTATAAAACCAACCCTTGAGCTCCATTTGCAGGTTAGAAAAAACCAGCTGGAGCATTTTGCATAGAATCCTCCATAGCTCTCTTTTCCAAGCTTCAAACCTCTCAAGTCTACACTCATTTCTTCACACCACCTAGCACCACACCACCACTCCATTCCAGCAGCTAGGAGGGTCTTCTCAGAGGTTAGGAGGCAGCATTACTTGGTCCAAAGGTTGCTAAAGATTGGTTCTTCAAGGGTGAGTCTCGTTTTCCCTCTTTTTGCTCCTTTCTTGGTCTATATTTTAGCTCCTCTTGCTTGCATATTTGGGCTCCGACCCTAACTGAAAGTAGCATTATTTTGAGCTCTTCTTCATGTTTGTTTAAGTGTATTTACCTGTTTGAGGCTTCCTTCTTGCACTTGCCTCTTTACCCCTCTTGTATCCCCCTTTCTTGCATAGCATTTTTGGCCTATATGTAAACTGTTTTGAGGCATATTGTAAACTGTAATGTAGCTTATTTTGAGCCCTTCTTCAACATTCTTGAAGGGCTCAACACTGTTGGGGGCCTCCATGTATCACTTACCATTATACCCCTCTTTGGCCCCCATTTTTGCATGCTTTTTTAGGCTTATCTAGCTTCTGTTTTCGGCCATAATCAGAACTTAGAATGGCCATATTTTGACCTTCTTGGCATGTTTCATTAAGGTTCCTTGGCTTTTTGGTGTATATTCTGCCTACTTCATGTTATACCATCTTGTGGCCTCAATCTTGCATTGCATTTTGAGCATGTTTGCATACTGATTTGAGGCTTGTCATCTACTGTAAATGTTCATATTTTTAGTCTATCTTCAGTGTTGTAGAAGGGTATTTTTCCATTTGGGCTTTGCATCTATCACTTGCCTCATTGCCTCCCTTGCGGAGCCATTTTTGTATGCCATCTTAGCCTTACTTGTGTTTGCTGTTTGGCTATGTTTTGTACTGTAAAAATGTGATTTTTGGGGCTGCCTTGCTTCTTCTTTTTCATGTCATGTACCAATTATGCATGTATTGTATAGCTGTAGGCCATTTCATGTGCTTAATTTCGCATTTCGGGACCATTTCATGCGTCGGGTTTCGTTTTACCGGGTTTCGGGGCTGTTTTGCCCCTCATCTTGCCACTGATTTTTGCATGTTTGCATACTATATTCCGTGTCTTTGCCATGTCTCATTAGAGTGGCATTTCGGTGTCTGAGGGTCCGTCCTCGATTTGCGTGCACGCATACACGCATTTCGAGATATCTTGTTTTCATCTGATGGCCTCCGATGTGGGTGTGGCTGAGGCTCTCTCATGTTGGTGTAAGCCCATATTGCATTGCGTATGCCATTTCATCCATAGCATTGTGTATGCTCGGTTGTGTATCACCTCGTGTAGCGTGTATGCCATTTCCATAACATTGTGTATGTTAGGATTGTATCTTAGTTGCATTTCACGCATATCATGCATATTGCATCGTGTTCGGGATAGGAGTTAGCCCGGGCACGGGAAACGAGGTACGTTCCGTACTCCGAGTGACGGAACGTGTCTCAATTCCCAAGTCACCGACACTCCGGATTATCCATGATGGAGTTAGGTTTTGTTGTAGTGTTCATATGCATTCATTCTATATTGAGTTGTGCAATTCGGCTCCTCGACCATCATGCATCGAGATGCGTGATTGGTGGCACGAGGATCGAGGCATGCATACATTTGTGAAAATACATTGCTATGCCCCTTTCCTGCTCTCTGTTGCAGCAAAATCAAGAATCAGTAGTCTTTCGAGGCTTGGCGCGCTTTCCAAGAACAATTGCAAAACAAAGGCTAATTGGGGCATCCCAGTGGATTTCCGCGCAAGGCAGCCTAAATATACATCATTCATCAGAATCAAGGCAGTCCCTGGCTTGCATGCCAGTTTTATTATTTTCTTAGTTAATTTGTAAATTAATTAGGAATTTGTACATTATTTGGGACTGTATTATTTGGACTGTACTATTCTTTCATTCGGGACTGTATATTTATTTGGATCCTCTGTGCGAGGGCATAATTGTAATAAGTGTGGGTGGGTGTGATGTATGTCTTCCAACCCCACGTCTTTCTTCCCTTTTATTTACCTTCTTATGATGGTTAGATTAGGGCATATTTCAATTAACATACAGTATGACAGCATGTTTGCATCATTCATCTGTTTTGCACGCACCGGGCTCGGCGGATCATACAAACTGCATTTGTATTTCAATTCCAAATTGAATACGTGTTAGTTGTAGCATTCCATATGCCATGTTTAGAATAGCCGAGCCTGCTATAGTTGCATCTTTGCATGTGTTGCATTAGGCATTTCTGTATATTTAGGATCATGCATGATTTCTAATGAGCTTCTGTTTTGGCTTGGAGTACTCGGTGAGTTTTATGCTTTAGCATCCTTGCATGCGTGTGAGTGACTGCCATGAATAGCATGCTTACCATGAGGTTATGTGCTTATGTGATATAACTGCCTTGAATGCCTGTGGGTGGAGGTTGGGTTACTTGGAGTGGGACAATTCATCAAATGTTTGTTTTAAGCCCACTAGATAGTGGCAAAATCATGTTTTCTAAGCCCACCCGAGGGTGTCAAATCCACGTCTTAGCGTACCTGCGGGTAGCACCATGTAACATGCCCGCGAGGGACCTCGCTACAGTTCGGACTCCCTTTTGTGTGTTGCGGTTCGTAGTCTGAACCAAAGAGTCCACCTCTGGCAAATCGTTTTGAGAAAAACAGATTTTTGAAAAAGTAGTGCCAAACATGGACTGTTTTGCCAGATTACAGAGTCGCCACCTAAATATTTTTAAAATGGGGAATTTAGGAAACCCTGACTCGGCGCCGAAGGCCACATGTCCGTCATCACCAAAGTGACTTGGCTCGGGAGCTTGGGTACGATCGGGGAAGGTCAGCTATGAGCACCCCCTTTCGCCCGGTCCGAAGACCGGCCTCTACTAACCATGATATCCGTTTTTGAAAACTTTATGCGTTCTTATTCCGATTATTAGCCTAGAATTACGATGTTATGCGCACAGCAAACAAGTATAGACTAGATTGCCTAATTTGGAAACAAGCATTGCATATCCGTTTGTTTTGAAAAGCGCTTTGGAATTTGCTACTCGCAAGTAGGCTAAAACACGGATTTCAACGAGTTTTTCCAACTCACGCAATCCAACCTCCACCCACAGGCATTCAAGCAGTTATATCACATAAGCAGCTAGCCTCATGGTAATCATGCTGTCATGGTAACATTCACACGCATGCGATATGCTAAGGCATAAATACTTACATCGTACTCCGTGCCAAAACAATAAACTAGTTAGCAAAAATGCATGCCCTAGTTCATGTTAGAGTGACTAATGCATCGCATGCAGGATGTGATTAGGATAGGCTCGGCTAACCCTAAAATGGCATGTGAGATGCTACAACTCGATACACGTATTCAATTTGGAAATTGAAAATACAATGCGGTTTGTATGATGTACCGAGCCCGGTGCATGTAAACAAATGCATGGATGCACGCATGCATTGCATAAGGTATGCTAATTTAAATATGCCCTAATCTACCATCATAAGCAGGTAAATAAAAGGGAAGAAAGAAGTGGGGGTTGGAAGACATACACACACTCACCCACACTTATTACAATTGCGCCCTCACTCGGAGGGACCAAAATAATAATACAGTCCAAAAATAAATGAATAAATATTACAAATTCTAATTACTGAATAAATAAATGTGAAATAAAAGGGGGCCACAGCCCCTCGCCTCGGGATGCGCGAATGATGCATGCTCGATGTCCGCCTTGCCCGGGAACCCGCACCATGCCTCTGTTCCCTCTGCTTTTGCTGCCCTGCCTCTCTGGAAAATTGCCAGAGTCCTGGGACACCTTCCACATACCCTGAATATTACCACCGGCTGAAGGGTTGGACCATCGGCTGCAGGGTTTGGCCACCGGCTGCAATTGAGATTATCGGCACAAAAAGTGTGCCGGTCGGCATTGAAGAGTGCCGGTCGGCACTAAATTCCTGCAGGAGACAGTTTTGACAGCAGCAGACAGCAACAGAGCATGGTATGGAATTTTGGGACAAATGTATGCACGGACACACTCCCTATCATGCAATGGACTCAAGGGAGCATGGCCCTCGACCCCGGGCCACCAATCACGCATTTCAATGCATGATGGCCCAAGAAGCCAAAGTGTGCAACTTCAATGTGGAATGAAATGCACATAAACAAACAAAGAGCTCAACCTCTATCATACTCAATTCAAGAGGTAAAGCATGCATGTCAAATGCAACCTAAGCATGCAATCTAACATGCAATATGAACATGCAAGTATATAAACATGCTAGGCACACAACCTAAGCAACACATACAAAGTAAGCATGCTACAACACATGAGGGAATGGACTTAAACTAGATTAGGCAGCCTCAAACAAGCCTAAAACAGTGGCCATAAGATGAAAATGAGGCGCCTCGAAATGCATGCACACTTGCACGCAAACCGAGGCGATGGCATATACAATGCAATATGGCTAAAATGGCATATACAATGCAACATGGACTTATACTAACATGAGAGAGCCTCAACCACACTCACATAAGAGGCCGTGAGATGAAAATGAAGTGCCTCGAAATGCGTGCACACGGGCACGCAAACCGAGGCAATGGCATAAAGGCATGAAATGGCATGGCAAATGATATGCAAACATGCTAATGGAATTTCAGTAGCTAAATGAGGGGCGAAACAGCCCGAATCATGGCCAAAGTACACCCGATGCACGGAATAGTCCCGAAACATGAATTTTAGCACCCGAAATGGCCTATAGCTATGCCAAATATGCAAGATATGAACATGAAGTATGAAGACAGAAACTAGACAGTCCCAAAAAAAGCATGTTCATAGTACAAAGCATGGCAAGACAGCAAGCACAAGTGGGACTAACATGGCATGCAAAAAAATGGCTCCTCAAGGGAGGCAATGAGGCAAGTGATAGATACAATGCTCAAACAGAAAAATGTCCTTCTACAACACTGAATAGGGACCAAAAATATGAACATTTACAGTAGATAACAAGTCCCAAAACAGTATGCACACATACTCAAAATGCAATGCAAGGTTAAGGCCCACAAAGGGGTATAACATGAAGTACCAAAAGGATGCACCAAACAGCCAAACACCCTTCATGAGACATGTAGAGGGGGTCAAACTAAGACCCTTTTCAGGCCTGTCGAAGACCCAAAAACAGAAGCATGGTAGGCTAACAAAGCATGCAAAAATGGGGGCCAAAGAGGGGGTATAATGGTAAGTACTACATGGAGACCCCCAACAGTGTTGAGCCCTTCTTCAATGTTGAAGAAGGGCTCAAAAAAAGCAACTTCGTAGTTTACATCGAAGCTCAAAAATACATGCAACTATGGCTTAGATATGAACCAAGAAAATGCTAGTTTGAGGGAAATAGACACTTACCCTTGAAGACCAATGAACCAGCAGGTTTTGATCCAAGAAAATGAACTCCTAGC
This sequence comes from Camellia japonica, assembly GCA_030407325.1. Lineage (NCBI taxonomy): Eukaryota > Viridiplantae > Streptophyta > Magnoliopsida > Ericales > Theaceae > Camellia > Camellia japonica. The sequence goes on along the minus strand of JAPPVO010000016.1, from coordinate 105,901,581 downwards.
CTCTGCAAATGACCTCCAATGTGCTGGAAATGGAGTGGTGGTGGTGGTGCTAGGTGGTGGTGAAGAAATAGCCCAAGATCAAGGGTGTTTGGAGGTGGAATGAGAGAGATATATTGAGAGATGGAGGGATGTATATGTATATATCAGATATACATATATTTCTCTGGTTTTTTGTTCCAAAGTCTCCAACCTTAGCAATGGAGAGGAAGGCCTCTCTTAAATAGACAAAGCTTAGCTTCCAAAACAAGCTTCAAAGGGTCAAAAGAGTTCAAGGGGGGTGCAAGGCTTATTCAACAAGCTTGGACAGCTGGTAGGCTTCTTGAGGAAGCCAAGACAAGGGGTCAAGGCTTCCTCAAGAAGCCTTGAGCAAAGGGTGCAAAATAAGGGCCAAAAGGGGGCAAAATAGGCACATGGATGCACGTGGATCTGATTCTGTGCATCCCAGCTGGCACAGCTGGTATGCACCAGGCTTGGGGGTGCAAAGGGTTCAGGTCGGCCAGAAGATTTGATCATCGGCCAAAATAAAGTGCCGGTCGGCACTATTTTCTGCTGGTCGGCTAAATAGAGTGTCGATAGGTGATTCCTAGGTCAAAAAATGGCCGGTGGGTATGCAAATTGAAGCCCCGGAAGTTAGCTTTCCAATGGCGCAAACCTTGCATCAAAATTACTCCTGTGAAAAAAGTTATGCCCTTTTCCGTGAAGCCGCGCAGACTCGGTCCAACCGGGATGATGCCCAGCTTCAACCCATCATATCTCCTCCACCCGGACTTGGCTCTAGGAGATTCTTGAACCAAAAATGAAACCCCGGAAGTCTTCTTTCCAATGGTAATGGCCTCATAGCTAAATTCCAAGTATGCAATTGAATAAGCCTGATTCAGCGAGAGCCGCTCGACTTTCTTCTACCCGGATTCATGGCGAACTTCTTCTCCAACCTATTTTCTCCCCTCCTCTCCTCTTTTCTTCAACTCCAAACCCCTAAACAAAGTGTTTTGAAGGGTTTTCCTCTCTCCTTGTCGAAGAAACTGAACCTGTGCCCTGCACATCTCTCAACACCGAGCAAACCATCAGTAATGCCCAAGTCTTGAGGGCGGTCAAAAACGGGATGTCTACACACCATCAAACCATTTTCAAACAAACAAACAAGAAATGTTTTGTTCCAATTCAGGCGACTCAGTCTATACTTGTATACTGTGCGCATCACATAGTAACCTAGGCTAATAACCGGAATAAGAACACACAAGGTTTTCAAAAACAGATATCATGGTTAGTAGAGGCCGGTCTTTGACCGGGCGAGCGGGGGTGCTCACGAAGTGACCTTCCCTAATCGTACCCAAGTTCCCGAGCCGAGGCAACTTTGGTGATGACGGACACGTGGCCTTTGGCACCGAGTTAGGATTTCCTAAATTTCCCATTAAAAAACATTTAGGTGGCGACTCTGTATCTGGCAAAGCAGTCCATGTTTGGCACTTCTTTCAAAAAAATCTGTTTTCAAAATCAATTTGCCGGATTTGGACTCTTTGGTTCAAGATTAAGAACCGTGACATTTGAGTCCTTGAACTGTAGTGACCCCAATATGAACGGAACGGGACTTAACCCTCCCGGGGCGTTCGGGGACGTCTACAGACACCCAATTTCACAATTAAACCCACACACCACATCATGAATTAGAGTTTATGAGAACATCCACCTTCATCACCACCCATCCATCTTCCTCAAATCTCACCTTCAAAACTTATTCACCCTCAAAACCTTGAAAACCCTTTGGCGACAATATTCCGGCAATAACAATAGCAATTATTTGATTACCTACGCTTCTCCAACAATGATAAGGAATGGAAGTTTTTTTTGCAACCACTACTCCATAAGACGAGAGGAGCACAACAATAAAAATTCAGAGAAAGTTCATAACTTTGATGGTGTTCTTAGCTCGGAGTAGATTGGCCTTATAAGGATAAGTTTCTTCAAAAAAAAATGAAAAAAATAATAAAATCTATTCGTTATTTTTCAGGACTAAATCCCGAACATATGATCGAAATTCAGAAATACAGGCCGAACATTGTTTATTTATTCGGGAACCAATAACCGAACATTTATTATTTGTTCAAGAATCGGTAATCAAATATTAATCATCGAAGAAAAGGATGAAGCGGTTAGAAAGAGAGAGAGCAGAGACAATAATCACACTTGGCTCTTCTTTTTCTTTGTGGTTTTTGTAAAGGTTTTTGGAAAAGAGATTTTTTTGGAGTGTGGGGGTATGCATTCAATTGAATGCGTGTAATCTTTTCACAAGGATAATTTTGGTATTATTTGAGAGGAGAAAATAAATTTTAAAGGTTTCAAAATTTCTAAGTAGGGGTTCAAAGAAATGAGGGTCCAAAATAATAGATGGAAATTTTATTCTACTAAAAGTATAATTCTTCATAGTGTTTAATTTCTTTCTTTTTTTATTTCTTTGTTTGCTTCTTTTTCTTTTTCCTTTTAAATAAAAATATATATATGATTTTGTTTGCTTAATTAATGTCTAATACAGTAGCATGTGAAATAGATTCTTAAAGTTTGTTACCCACGTTATAGATATGATCTTTCACTTAATTGTATTCTACTTAAAAGTTTTTAATATATGGAATTACAAATTCATTAGGAAACCAAATTAAAGTAGGAAACCCTTCCCCGACTCGACTAACCTATATAATAAATCATTGACACACGGCTTATCTTCCAATTTAATATCATCTCATCGGTTTTCTACGTATAGCTTGCAGTTGGAGAAAGGTTGTAGAAGATCAAGCAAGACTCAAGAAGCATGGTAATGACGATGATGGCTTCTTCTTCAAGTGCTGCTGCTGCTGCTGCGAAAAAATTAGTAGTAGTTGTCGGGGTGTTGTTACTCGTACTCTCAAACGCAGTCCTTGGCGATGAGGAGTTCCTGATGCCATTGGACCGGTGCATTCGGAGCCACTTTGATCCTATACCACCCCCATCTGACGATCCAGAAGGAGACAAGTATGCCGCCGCATTGCATTGCCAGATTTGTCATTCAATTTATCGCTCTGTTTTCCACTTTGCATTGCCAGATTCGTGGCCACCTGATGAATACGTTACCGCCCTAAAAAAGGTTCCCTATTTGAAGAACAACCAATCCGGCCTCAATTACCATCTCAATCTTGATCATCCTGTTTCATATTGCAAATTCCCTAATTGGATCTGGTATAACAAGGGTGAATTTTTGTATTTGAGAAGTAAAGGCCTAATATGAGAAATTAAACAACATTATTAGTAAAGGTCTCGAGTTCGAGCCTTTGTGGATGCAGCAAACCCCCTTGGGAGAGGACCCTGCATATGCGCCCGGCAGGTTCCTCGCGGATTAGTCCTGGGTTCAAAAAAAAAAAAAAAAAAACCTGGAGATACCGTGGGAGACCTAAACAACATTATTATTATTATTGAATTTATGCACTCAGTTTTTTTTTTTTTTTTTTCTTTTTTTGTCTTTTATTAGTAATAGTAATAATCTTATTCAAGTGTGGTGTTGTGGTTTGGTTTCTTGTAAATTAGTTACTTCATTATTTATTTATGATATTTTACCCTATATATATGTTTACCGGCTCATGTGGTTAGCTTTAAATGGCTTATTGTTTGATCTTGATATGGACTCTTAGACCCTGTTCATTTTCAGAGGTAGAATGGAGGGGATTCATACTGAGGGGATTAAATAAAATTTGTTAGTGTAGAAATTGATTTTCACTTAACAAAAAATACAAAAAATTAAACATTCATGTTCAAAAAAAATATCCAACATGTAAAAAAATAAAAAATAAATAAAAAAATTTTAGTCATTGTCACTATTTTTCTAATACCATCTCTCATCTCAATCCCACTTTTAAGACCTATCCTAATATTAAGGAATTAGGAATCCCCTCTCCATCTCTTAAAACAAACATTCCATATAGTAAATCTCACCTTACTATCCATCCTAATCCCCCCTATAAACCCAAACAAACGGGCCTTACTGGCTAATATGGACCGTGATGACCTGAAAAAAAAAAAAAAAAAAAAAAAAAAAAAAAAAAAAAAAAAGATCATGATCAAAATGTGTGGGGGCAATGGAATATTTTCTTTAGAGAGAAAAGAGGGGGACAAAGTTTCATGACAAAATTTTCATGATTCCTAACTTTTCTCAATAAAATATATAATATCTTATTATCTGGGTATTCATTTCGGTGGAAGGGTCCATGTGGGTGGGTGGTAAAATATATTTTAGGAGAGAAACAAGACACTCATGGTGTGTTTGATTGGGGGGGTAAGTGAGGGATTATTTACTGTGCGGATTGTAATCCGCACAGTAAATCCAATCCGATGTTTGTTTTTTTTTTAGTCTGCCGGACATGGAGTCCGGCCGGACTCCTTATCCCCCATATGGGGGATTATACTATCCTGGGGGGGGGAGGGTGTGGGACAATTTTGGGGGGATTATTTATTGTTGGGATTAGGTGGTGAAATGACCATTTTGACCCTTTACTATTTAATTATGTATTGTATTTAGTAAAATTTAATAAAATTTAAATATCTCAATTTAAAAATAAAATAATTTTATTTAACTTTTTATTGATGTTTTATTTATTTATTTTTTATAGATATTTTATTGATGTTTTATTTAAAATTTTGTGTATATTTTATTTAATTTCATTATTTAAATGTTAACAGATGTTTTATTTAAAATTTATTTAAAATTTTAATTAAAAAAATAATATAAATTTTTTATACAGGTTATACAGTATTTTATTAAATCAAATTTAGTGGTTATACAGGTTATACAGTAATGATTTATTAAATAATATAAAATAATAATGTCCTCTGTATTTTATTACATAATTTAGTGGTATTTGTTATACAGTAATGATTTAAAACAAATTTATTTAAAATTTTAATTAAAAAAATAATATAAATTTTTATTGATATTTTATTTATTTATTTATTTAATTTTAAAAAAATAAATTTATTTAATTGTGTAAAAAATAAAATAAAATAATTTTTTATTTAATCTAGCTAAAAATAATTAAAATATTAAAAATATGTTTAATATTGCTATTACTTAGTAAACAATTGAAAAATGGTAAAATAGTCTTTTGTTCATTTATTCTATCCAGTCCGTCCAACCAAACGTTGGATTCACTAAAAATAGTCCTTTCCAGACATCTAATTCCATAAAAAAATAAACACAGGATACATATCCATTCCAATCAAATAGTCCGGAGGATTCACAGTCCCAGGACTCAAGTCCGATATCCCTCCTTATCCAGTCTGTCCAATCAAACACACCCTCACAGTTTTAGAAAGACACAGAGGGGAGAGAGAGAGAGAGAGAGAGCGATAGTGTGTGGGATTAATGGTGAACCCACCGAAGCATTGGAAAGCAGAATATGCAAAGTCAGCAAGATTGTCTTGCAAGAGCTGCCAGAACACCATCGACAAAGAGAATCTCAAGCTGGGCAAGATGGTTCATGCCACTCAATTCAATGGTTTCATGCCTATGAGGAATCTTGTAGGCTGCATATTGAAGAAAGCAACCCAGTTTTATGTGCAGATGGATGAACAAGTATGGAGTGTTAATGTTAGTAAATTCGGAGACGAGAGTCAACCTCGGCCTGCGTTTGAACTAGTTTGTGTTAATTCCCAATGGTGATTTACCGATTGCCGATTGAAATGGGATGTATCTCTGTGAGGATTTCCCTTGTATGCATGGTAGTAGTTAACAGCAATGGAGACAGTACAGAGGAATAGTGGAGTGGAAGGGCACAGATTTAAGACTGATTAAGCTAGTCTTAAAGGCACCAAAATGGGTATAGGAGTGGAGAGAAATTGCATTCAAGTTGAAGCTGTTCCTCATGAAAGAATATCAGTGAACAATGTGAAGCTTACAAGGAGGAATAAGCCTATAGCTGAGAAGAGCAATGATGAACCAGTGGAGTTGGAAAGAGCTGCTTTCAAGTCACTAGAAGAATTCAATGATATTGTGGACAAGCCACGACTTTCTCGGAATGAAATGGAGGAGAGGATCCAAAAGCTAGCTACTGATGGAGAAGTAACTGAAGTCGAAATCATGGTCCTTTTACAGGACTGGGATTGCAGAGTTCGTGGCACCTTCCTCTTCTTATACGTCACTCTTTTGACTGTTAAGGGTGCTTTAAGGCTTCCCGATATTGGGCAGATCTTTCCTAACTCCGATCCCAAGTAGAAAGGTGCAGCACCATCGGTTTTCATTGAAGAAGTTAAGGCATGCTTCTGGATTGTTTCCAAAGATGAGGAAGGATGATTATACTGTAAAAGAGAAGCCAACGTTGATTGAGGATATGCAGTGAGGCCCAGACCACCAAGGATCCTCTAGAGTTTTTTTTTCCTAAAGTTTTCTAAAGTGGTGTATTGTGTGGTTGAGATTTAATGCTAAAAAATTGATGTGACTTGTCATTAAATCTCAACCATATAATACACCACTCTAGGAAACTTTAGGAAAAAAAAAAACTCTAGAGGATCCTTGCTCGGCCCAGACTGCATTGTTCTGAAAAATCTGGACACAGATAGTATCCGCATTACTGGTAGTGTGCTTAGTCAAAGTATTGCCAGCCTGTTGAAGGTGGGTTTTGGGCAACAGTGGCAGATAGTGCTTTTGGTACATGTACACCATGTGGCATTGACTATGTTGTGGTTTGTATATCTCATTTGGTTCTTCTAGGCTTGTGAATTTGACTAATTAGAAATGATTTTAAAGTCCAGAGGTACCAACTCAGATCAAAATATTACATTTATATGTTGGGCCTCTTGGCTGGTTATTGTATTGTCGAGCCTTGGTTTAGACTGGTTATGGGCATTTCATTGTGTTATTTGGAAGGGAAGACAGGTCTTACTCCCTTGGAGATGTTTTTATTGATCATTGTGGCTTTTGCTTGGTGCTCCTTGTTGGTTATGCTTGGAATAGAAACTAGGATCTACATCAGAGAATTCCAGTGGTATTTTCGGTTTAGAGTCGCATATGTGTTGGCGAGAGCAACATTTGACCAGTAGAGATCGAAAGTCGACAAAATCGAAAATTTGGATTTTTGCATGTTTCCTCGGCAAACTAGAGGTAGGGATTTTCTTTGAGTTATATATATATATATATATATATATATTTTTGCAAGATCTAAATGATTTTAGAAATCATCTTTTGATTTGTTTTGAAAAATAGATTGTTGATTCAAGAAGGTGAATGATTTTGAAAGTGAGATTACTTTCTTTTTCCTTCTAAAAATAGAAATTTATATTTTTGAACTATGTTGATGAAAGAAAGATGTTTTTGGTGAGATCTTCTCAAATATTTGAAAATGAATGGCTTTTGGTGAGAAAACCTAGAAATTGAAAATTTTTAAGAATAATGTTGAAAATTTTTAGAATATGTTGTTATATTTATTTTGTATGCCAAAATAAATGGTGTTTGAAAATTATTTATTCATTTACATATAAATGATATTTTCATGTAATATGAGAATTTTTGAAGTTTTGGGAATTGTTGTTTAAAAGTATTAATATATAGTCTTGAGATGACTAAATTGTTAAGATTATTTGAAATGTGGGAATTATGTTATTCCTTTGATGAATTGAAATAAAAGTATTTATTCATCTTGTGAAATTGCATTAAAATGAGAATTTTGATCACAATGGAAATATTGTGTGGGAGTATTGAAAGTGGAAGAAATATTGCATTGCATTTTTAATTATGGCATTGGCATATCAATTCATTTGATAATGAAGAGTTTTGAAAATTGATTTGAAAATTTTGCATCGAGAAGAGAATGTTGAGAAATGTTTTCATGAAACGGTTTTGGGGTAAATACGATGGTAAGTCTTGACAGGTAGTGTGGATTATAGGTGTCGATCCTTCCAGTTGCGATTGGTAAAAATGACAAATTGGTAATACTTGTATAGTCTACTTGCAAACACCAGCCTAGTGATTGATATGTGGTGTAGATTAAAGGTGTCGAGCCTTCCGGTTGCGATCGGTAAAAATAACAAATTGGTAGTACTTGTATAGTCTACTTGCAGACACTGACCTAGGGATTACCAGAGTTGTATTTACCGCCCCTTGAACAAAATTGATAAATGTGGAACAGTTGAAATTGCATGGCATCATTGAGCATGATGGTTTTTGAATAAATGAAGATGTGTTCTTATTTTTCAAAAGAGCATGGCATGGCATATGTATCCACCTTTTGAGACTTGTATAAAATGTACATACTTTGTGAAGGATTTTCCTACTGGGCTTTATGCTCACCCTACGGGATTTTTGTGCAAGAAAGGATGTGGTGATCCCGCCTAACTGAGGGTGTGGAAGTGTGTAAAGAAAGCATAGTGTGCTCGTTTGCTGTGACTCTGATTGTAAGCCAAGGGCTTTATATGTGTGGATTTGAATAATCGTTTTGTGTAACCAGGCTCAGGCCTTGGAACTTGTAAACCCTTGGGGGTATTTTTTGTTTATTTAATGGTTGTTGGATTAATTGTATTATGGCATGAAAACTATTTATATCATGTAATGCAAGTATGAGGATTTGTTATCAGTTTTACTTTAAAGAGTCATGACTAGTGTATCACCATTTGGGCATGAAAATGGGGGCGTTACAACTTGGTATCAGAGCTACCGGGTTGGAATACTTGGAGCTCGTGGGAAGTTGTCACGACCCAAACCCGCCCTTATGGGTTTAGCACCGTAACCGGCCAGTAATCCGTGATTACCGAAGGCCTGCTTAACAGTAATAACAGTAATACAGAATACGGGGGCTGGTGGAAGCCAAAACAATAATAAAAGATGTCCAATGAGCTGTGACAGTCTGTATGCAAAAAGACTTTTCATATATATTCACATTCAGAACAAAAGCAGTATGTACAAACATCATTTACAGGCATTCAGGTTAAGGACCAAATCCCTACCATAGCAGTACAGTACCAGTCTATACAGTGTTACAAAACAGAGACAGAATGGTGAACTGAGACACCCCAAAAAGCCTAAGCTTGGACACACTTGGAACCTAGCGGTGAGGCACGTTGGTTGGCTTGACAAAAAAGGAGTTTCACCCAACGCTTCTAGCTTCGGTCCGGTGCCTGGACACCTACATATATATATAAACAGTGAGCTAAAACCCAGTGAATAACATATGCGTAAAGAGGTTAAGAATGAATGTCCTTTCAGTATTTAAAACAGTCATTTGAACAGTATATCAGTTATTCGATCATAGCAGTCATAAGTGGTACATCCAATAGCAAACAGTACAGTAGGTCTTATCAGACTGAACAGTCAGTTGATGGCCATCATATCAGTAAACAGCAGTAGTTCCAACATGGGAGCCGACAGAGATCTCTGTAACAGTAGCAGTGACAGTATAGTAACAGTAAAATGCTATGAATGCCACGAATACATTTCGCAAATAGGACAAACATTCATTCAGTAAGAAATGTCATTTCAGAAAGCAGTAGAGTTGATCATTCAGAAAAGATTCATAATTGAATATATCTTTACAACATTGTTACTCACAGAGTTCTGGGTTACAGATAGGCTAGTGAGCTTCCTCGGATGCCAACCCTACACAATTACAGGATGAACACACACTAAGTTGCACATTTGGGAAACAATAACTTAGTCCCTATCTTGACTCGGTGTGGTTCTACATCAATATCCTCCTTAAAATGCCTTAAACATGTCCTAAGAATGCCTAGGATGGAAAGAGGATGCAAAGATGCACTTTAAAACACTTTTCAAAATTTGCTGAAACAAGGGTCCACACTCGAACGTGGCTTTCTACGCTCGAGTGGACATGCAGAACAAAGGAGCTCCGCTCGAGCGTGGATTCCCCCGCTCGAGCGGACTGTAAAATCATGCAAAAGTACTGGATGCACAAAAATCACGCTCAATGGGCGCTCAATCCACACTCAAGCGTGAGACTCAGGTCCTCGCTCGAGCGTGAACTCTCTCGCTCGAGCGGACTGTAAACACATGCAAAGTACTGCATACACGCATTTCACGCTCGAGCGTTACTTTACCCGCTCGAGCAGACTGCATGAACTCAGAGTGTACGCTCGAGCGTAGAGTTCCCCGCTCGAGCGTGGATCCAAAATCTGGAATTTCCAGATTTGTCTCCAAGCATGAAACTCAACATTTAAAGCATCAAATTCGATCCTTTTGGGCTAATTTTCTGGAAAACACTTACAAACCCGTAATACAACATGTTTTAAAGATCAATTTACAAAATCAAAGCCCAAAGGTAGTTTAATTAAACACAATTTCATGGAAAATTTCAAGAACATGATGAACATATGACATGCATGTGTTCTAATGAGTTCAAAGCTTCTAATACATGCTCCAAAGAACCGATTCTCTCAAAAACATGATGGATTCATGGACTTCAACCAAAATGAAAACATGCATATAGGAATACCCATGAAAACAACCTCAAAATTTCAATATAAGAACATACATGCATGACTTAAGCTTCAATTCAACAATCTTAACCAATTCTAGACTTTAAAACTCTAAACTTCCATGAACCATGCAACATATGACTTAATTTAACAATCAAGAAGATGATTCTCCTACCTTATGCCTTGAATTCAAGATGTAGAAGTTCAAATATGCAATCCTCCCTTCAAAGCTTCTAATTCCAAGCAAGAATTCTAGATGAATTCAATGTCTCCAACTCTCTAGCTCTCTCTCACGTTTGGTCTTGGAGGGGATGAAGAATGATGCAAGACTAAGCTTCAAACAACATTTGGTGAAGTGGCCCACTAGATGACAAAAGGGTAATTAAAGCAACTAATGTGATTTAGCTTATTTAATCCAATTTAATCATACCAAATCAAATTTCAATTAAACATACCATAAAATCACATAAATTCCAATTAACATGAAACACTAATCAATTTCAGTTTCGGCCGCTGATAAGGCCTTCAATTTACAGTTCAAACTTAAAACATGAATAGATCAGTTAACAGTCAAATAGATAGGAATGCGTTTAAACTAATACACTTCAATCAATCAGTCAGAATTTTAGTCAATCAATCACTTAACATGCTTAATCATAGATTAGCACTAATCAGTGGTATTATCAGTAAACAGTGGTGAGGGTTGTCACAGTCTCCCTTCCTTACAAAGAGTTTGATCCTCCAAACTCGAATTACCTTCATTTTGGAAGAATACCGGATCCAGAGGGAACAGTTCAGGATATCTCTTGATCATATCATCTTCCCTTTCCCAAGTGGCATACACGCCACCATGGTTTTGCCAGTCAACTTTTACTAACGGAATCTCTTTGTTCCTCAACTTCTTAATCCGTCTGTTTACAATCTGAATAGGCCCTTCTTTATAAGTGTAGTCATCACTTAGCACTACACGGGTAGGCTCAATCACGTGGAAGGGATCCCGGAGGTAATCCCTCAACATTGAAATATGGAACACGCTATGCATATGCTCCATTTCAGGAGGAAGCGCTACTTGATACGCTACCGGATTGATTTTCTGAATAATCTCATACGGTCCGACATATCTCGGCGCTAGCTTGCCCTTGACTCCGAAACGAGTCTGGCCGTTCATCGGTGTCACTTTAACAAAAACATGATCACCTACTTCATATTCTCTGTCTCGTCTTCGGACATCCGCATAACTTTTCTGTCGGCTTTGTGCGGTTTTCAGTCTCTGTTGAATCAGTTTCACTTTTTCAGTAGTTTCCTGTACAATCTCGGGTCTAAGCAAAGGCCCATTTCCTACTTCTACCCAGCAGATAGGAGATCGACACTTCCTGCCATATAAAGCCTCAAAAGGTGCCATTCCAATACTCGAGTGAAAGCTGTTGTTGTAGGCAAATTCAGCCAACGGTAAGTGGCTTTCCTAATTTTCTTGAAAATCAAGGACACACATTCTCAATAAATCCTCCAGAGTCTGGATGGTTCTTTCTGACTGGCCATCTGTCTGAGGATGGTATGCACTACTCAGTCTCAGTTCAGTACCCAATGCTGTTTGCAGACTTTACCAAAATCTCGAGGTAAACTTCGAGTCCCTATCAGAAATAATAGATACAACACTCCATGCAATTTAACAATCTCATCAATATAAATTATGGCTAATTTGTCCGCATTATGAATTGTTTTGACAGGTGTAGACGCGCCCGCGTGGGCCTCAACGCTACAGTTCGGACTCGATTTGTCACGGTTCTTAATCTGAACCAAAGAGTCCAAATCCGGCAAATCATTTTGGGAAACAGATTTGTGTAAAGAAGTGCCAAACATGGACTGCTTTGCCAGATACAGAGTCGCCACCTAAATATTTTTTATGGGGGAATTTAGGAAACCCTGACTTGTTTGCCTAAGGCCACATGTCCGTCATCACCAAAGTTGCCTCGGCTCGGGATCTTGGGTACAATTGGGGAAGGTCAGCTATGAGCACTCCCTTTCGCCCGATCCGAAGATCGGCCTCTAATAACCATGATACCTAGTTTTGAAAACTTTATGTGCCCTTAAACTGGTTATTAGTCTAGAATTACTATGTGATGCGCACAACAAAACAAGTATAGACTAAATTGCCTAAGTCGGAACAAAGCATCGCGTTTCCGTTGGTTTGGAAAATGGTTTGAATTTTGCTACTCGCGAGTAGGCTAAAATACGGATTTTGATGAATTATCCCAATTCAAACAATCCAACCTTCACCCACAGGCATTCATGCAGTTATATCACATAAGCATATAGCCACGTGGTAAGCATGCTATCATGTTAACATTCACACTCATGCGAGATGCTAAAGCATAAATACTTACATCGTACTCCGTGCCAAGACAGTGAACTAGTTAGCAATCATATGCATGATCCTAATTCATGTTAAGGTGGCTAATGTATCGCATACAAAATGTCACTAGAATAGGCTTGGCTAATCTATGAATGGCATGTGAGATGCGACAGATAACATGTATTCAAGTTTGATTTGAAATACTATGCAGTTAATATGATGCGCCGAGCCCGGTGTATGCAATACTGATGAATAATGCACGCATGCATAGCATAAAGATGCTAAATTAAATATGCCCTAGTACTAACCATCAAAGCAGGTAAGTAAAAGGGAGAAAGAAGTGGGGGTTGGAAGACATGCACATACGCACCCACACTTACTATAAATTTGCCCTCGCTCGAAGGGACCGAAAGAATAACACAATTTAACTAACTATCAAGCTAATTAAATATTACAAACAATTAACTAGTTAAGCAAATTAACTAAGCTAATTAAGCAGTAAAAGCAGCCTCGGGAAGAGGGCCCAATGCATGCGCGCTCGGTTCCGCTCGAAAACCCACCACCATGCACAAGTTTGCCTCTATTTCCCCTGCTCTGCTCCTTTGAAAATTGAATAACTTCCAAGGTATGCTCCATGGACACTGTGGATCACCACCGACCAAGTGGAAACCCCACCGACCATGTCCGGATGGTCATCGGCCATTTGTTGACCTCTCGGCCATCAATAATTGGTCGGTCGGCACTCCATGTAGTCGACCGGCCAAGTCTTCCTGCAGAACCTATTTTGACAGCAGCAGAGGGAAAAACAAGGCATGGCAATGTATTTCAAGCAAATGTGTGCACCAACACATCCCTTATCATGTTTATGACTCAAAGGGATATGTTCCTTGATTCTCGGACCACCAATCGCGCATTTCAATGCGTAATGGCCCAAGGAAGCAAGTTGTGCATTTGGATTTCAAATGAAATGCAATGCATAGAAACATACCAAGGGGCTTTCAACCTCTATCATGGCTTGATCAAGAGGTGAAAGATGCATGCAATGATATGCAACCTGGACATGTGAGCTAAGTGTGCAACATGAGATGCAGACAAGTAAGCATGCAATAGGCACACAACCTAAGCAAATAAGTATGCAAGACATGGAATAACTATTCAAGCTAATCAAGCATGCAATGTGTAACTTAACCATGCAAGCATGCAAGGTGCAACATGGACAACATGTTAGGCAACTTAGCCAAGAGAATGCGTGCCAAATGCAAAGCGATTGAAGCATGCAACACATGCAATAGGCTAAGTATATGACAACACACAAGGTGAGCATGCGACAACATGCAAACAATGGACTTATACCAATTTGGGCAGCCCTATACTAGGCCCAAAACAGTGGCCAACATGCTAAGGAATGAGAGGCAAAGCACACACAAACATGCACATGTTAAGGCCTAAACACTTAAGCATATGGAGACAACTTTTAAGCACACTTAAAAGAGGATAACATGGACATATGGCATACATTATAAGCTCTAAAATCATGTTATAAAATGATGCCAAATCAATCTAAACAAGGCAATCAAAGTATGCAAACAAAGTCCAAGGTCTAAGGCTCACCAAAGGGGGATTGAACTACCCTTAACAAAACCAAACATGGCATGAATTGAATGACTAAAATCAGAGTTTTAGCATATTAAAACAAAGCTAAAAACACAATGACATGGCATCCTAGAGGCCTAAACATGATGGCATACATGAAGGCACAAACATGGAGCATGAAACACCAACCCTTTAAGGCCTTAAAGGAACACCAAATGCAAGCATACAAACACACCACAAGGACTGAAATGGCATGGCAAGTGGTTCCAAACCACTGAAACAAGGCAAGGATGGCATGCTAGAGGGGCCAATGCTTAGGGCATACAAGAGAGGTTGCATGGTAGCTATACAAAGCAATTCATGGACTACCCGAATGACCAAAAACAGACCTTTAGCACATCAAAACAAGCACAAAAACTTCACAAAGCTTGGCCAAAAACATGCTAGAACAAGGCTCAAAGCACAAAACATGTTAAGGCTAAAACATGGCATTATAAGACATGTATGCAAGGCATGCATGGTGTGTCTAAACCAAGTAAAAACAGAGGCAAAACATGGCAAAATACTACCAAATACCTACTGAAACATGGCCAACAGAAGTTCAAAAAAATGGTGCTCACACATGAGGCTTAAATGGCACATATTAAAGACAACAAGGAGAGGGGATGGCCCTCTCCTTCTTAGACCTTAAGACACCATCTTCACCACTGAAATCCCTCAAGATTTCAGTGGTGAGGAGGCCCAAACAAGGTGGTCCCAGAGCTCACCAAAATAGCACAAAAATGGGGCCAAACAAGCCCTAAGAGGGGTCAAACAACCTCAAACAACAAAGTGACCTTAAACAACTATTTAAAGCATTGAAAAACAAGACTTTTATTAGTTATATACAAAGTCTAAAAACAGTTGCAAGATAGGTTAAAAAGCTATGCAAAAATGGGGGAAAAGGGGTAAGATTGTTACCCTTGTAGACCTCCTTCACAAACAATGCTCCAGCTGGTTCTTTGAGCACAAAACCAGTCAAGAACTTCAAGAACAGCTCCCTAGCACCTCAGTAGCCAAGGTAAGGTGTAATGGTGGGTGTTTGTGTGCAATAATAAGACCAAACACACACTTATACACAAAAGAGAGAGAAATATAGAGATGGGGGATATGCAAACCCTAACCCTAATATCAGAGCCCTCTGGAAAAATGTTGTAACCCTAATGGAGGGAGAAGAGGCTCCCTCTTTTAGAGATTCACTCTTGCAAAGCTTCCAAAACAAGCTAAGCAAGAGTGAAATCCCTCCATACACGTGTATGGAGGGGAGCAAAGTGTATGCCAGCTAGCACAGCTGGCATAAAAAAAATCTGCAAAAGCAGATGTACAGTGGTCGGCCAGCAAAAAATGCTATTTGACCAAAAAAGATGGCCTGTCGACCATAAAGAGTGCCGATCGGCCAAACATTTGGCCGATGGTAACAAACCAATGGCCGGTAGCCTCAAGCCATGGCCGGTGAGGTGTGGGGATGGCCAACAAGCCATTCCCTGCCCCTCAAAAGCAAAAACACAAGTGTTTGGTGCAAAACCAACCACAAAACAATCGAGTCAAGAGATCCTGGGGCAAGGCACGTAGCCGAGACCTCCGGGAACTCAAGACGAACACAAATAAGGATGATCACCGAGTGTTCAAACGGTGACGTCCAAGTCTTGAGGACGGTCAAAAATGGAGTGTCTACAACAGGTAAGAAGTGAGCAGATTTAGTCAGTCTATCAACAATGACCCAAATTGAGTCCATACCTTTACTGGAGCGAGGTAAACCAACAATGAAATCCATAGTAATATGTTCTCATTTCCACTCCAGTATCGGTAAAGGTTGCAGTAAGCCTGCGGGTCGTTGATGTTCGGCTTTGACTTGTTGGCAATGAAGACATTTCGATACAAAATCAGCAATTTCATTCTTCATTCCCGGCCACCAGAAATTCAGTTTCAAGTCTTGGTACATTTTCGTATTTCCTAGATGGATAGACAATTTTGAATTGTGGCCCTCTTGCAGAATTCTTCTTTTCAGTTCAGAATCACTCGGTACAAACAACCTTCTCTAGAATTTCAACACATTGTTCTCAAATTTAAAGTCCGGCCTCGGTTTGGACTCCCGTTCATCAATGACCTTTTTCAAAAAGCCATCCTGTTGCTTTCTCTTTAATCTCCTCAATCAGTGCCGGTTGAGCAGAAATAGCGGCTAAGATTCCACCTTGTTCACGCAAAACAATTTCAACTTTAAATTTTTCAAGGTCACATAGCAATTCTTTCTGCCCGGTGAGTAAATAGGCTAAATTTCCAACTGATTTTTGACTTAGTGCATCGGCAATGGTGTTAGCTTTCCCCGGATGGTACAAAATTTGCAAATCATAATCCTTAATCAGTTCTAACCATCTCCGCTGCCTCATGTTTAGTTCTTTCTGTGTGAAGAAGTACTTCAAACTCTTGTGGTCTGTATACACCTCACATGTTGCCCCATAAAGGTAGTGACGCCAGATTTTCAGTGCAAACACTACTGCAGCAAGTTCCAAGTCATGGGTCGGGTAGTTCTTTTCATGCGGTCTCAGTTGTCGGGAAGCATACGCAATCACTTTACCATTCTGCATTAAAACACATCCCAAACCCTTATAAGAAGTATCACTATATACAGTATAACCATCCGTACCTAAGGGTAAGGTGAGAATCAGTGCAGTCACTAGTCGAGTTTTCAACTCTTGAAAAGCTGATTCCCTCTGATCGGTCCAGTCAAATAATATCCCCTTCTGAGTCAGCTGTGTCAGTGGTAGGGCAATTTTGGAGAAATCTTTGACAAACCTTTTGTAATACCCGGCTAAGCCTAGAAAACTTCGGACTTCGGTGACATTTGTCGATCTAGGCCAATTCACTACTGCTTCAATTTTTTGTGGATCAACTGAAATTCCATCCTTACTGATTACATGTCCCAAAAACATAACATTGTCAAGCCAAAATTCACATTTAGTCAGTTTAGCATATAGTTTCTGTTCTCTTAGAGTCTGCAATGCAATCCTCAGATGATGTTCATGTTGTTCTCTACCTTTGGAATAAATCAGAATGTCATTTATGAAAACAACTACAAATTCATCTAGGAATGGTTTGAAAATCCTGTTCATAAGATTCATAAATGCAGCAGGTGCATTGGTAACTCCGAAAGGCATAACTAACAATTCATAATGTCCGTACCTCGTTCGAAAGGCAGTCTTTTCAATGTCCCCTGTCTTGACTTTCAACTGGTGGTATCCAGATCTAAGGTCAATTTTAGAGAAAACATGGGCACCCTGTAACTGGTCAAATAAATCATCAATACGAGGCAATGGATATTTATTTTCACTGTTACTTTGTTCAGTTCACGGTAGTCAATGCAAAGTCTCAATGAGCCGTCTTTCTTTTTCACAAACAAGACCGGCGCGCCCCACGGTGAAGTACTAGGCCTGATGAACTTCTTATCTAATAGTTCTTGCAGCTGAACTTTCAACTCTTTCAATTCAGTCGGTGCCATTTTGTAAGGAGCTTTAGATACTAGCTGTGTGCCCAGAATCACATCAATGGTGAACTCAATCTCCCTATCAATCAAATCCCCTGGCAAATCATCCGGGAAAACATCTGGGAATTCTCTGAATATAGAAATACTATTCACATCAGTGTTAGCATCACTAGGTACAGTCAATACAGAACATAGATACCCCTTACATCCCTTTCTAATCAGTTTAAAAGCTTTTATGGATGAAATCAAATATGGGGGAGGTACTACTCCAACTCCATTAAACACAAATTCAGGTAATCCAGGTGGATGGAAAACAACTTGCTTTGTTACACAATCTATGATAGCATGATATTTTGTTAACCAGTCCATTCCAATATCACATCAAAGTGATCAATATTCAGAGGCAGTAAATCAATATACAAATGAACATCCCCAATAATAATTTCACATGCAGGGTACATATAAGCACAAGTCATAGATCCTCCAACAGGTGAAGATACAGCTAACAAATAGTTCATAGGTTCCAGTGGTCTATTTAATTTTTGTGAAAAAGCATGCGATACATATGAATGTGTAGACCCCGAATCAATCAGAACATAAGCATTTTGAGTACAGATTGAGAGTATACCTGACACAACGGTCTCGGTATTCTGTACATCTCCCGGTACGAGTGCGAACACTCGGCCTTGCCTCATAGGCTCTTTTCCAGTAGCTTTGGGATTAGGTTTTGGTGCAACAGTTGATGCTGCGGCGTTGGCTGCAGCTTTACTATTGCCCTGAGGAGCAGAAGGGCAATCTTTGACCATGTGGCCCACCTTGCCACACCTGTAACAAGCACCACATATTTTATAGCAAACCCCTTTATGTTTCTTACCACATTCAGAACAGGGCGGTATGAAACCACTTCCCTAACTAGAACTGGTTGTTGACCCTGTATTTTGCTTTTTATTCAACGAACTGTTCCGGCCTTTCTTAAATTTAAAACCTCGTCTCTTACCACGCCATTCAAATGCTGGTGCTTCAGTCTATTTCAATGCTTTGATGTTTGACTCAGCCATTATCGCTCGATCAAGAACATCCACGTATTTCAGCAATTTCAAAATGTTGATTCTGTCAAGAATTTCTACATTACGGCCGGCTTCAAACTTCCTGGCCTTTTTGTAATCAGTGTCAACCATGTGTGGTGCGTATTTGGCGAGTTCAGTGAATTTCAATTTGTACTCAGCTACGGACATAGTGCCTTGTTTCAGTTGTTCAAATTCAGTCACTTTTCGGTTCCTAACACACTGTGGAAAGTATTTCTCAAAGAAGGCTCCTTTAAACTGAGCCCAAGTCATAGCAGTATTGGTGTCGCGGACCAGCATCCACCACCTTCTGGCCTCTTCTTGTAAGGTGAAGGTAGCCAGTAGCACCTTATGTGCTTCAGAACACGGAAACACTTCAAATAATTTCTTTATTTCAAGAACCCAGGCTTCGGCCTTTAGTGGTTCAAGGCCTCCCTAGAATGATAGCGGTTTCATCTTACTGAACTTCTGGGTTAGAGCAATGATGTCATCATTCACATTCTGTTCCGGCTGTATCGGAGGAGGTGGGGGCTGTTGGTTCTGTTGTTGCCTTAAGACCTCAGTTAGCAGTTCAACTGTTCTTTCTAATCTTGCCATTCTGGCGTCAGATGATACAGTTTCATCGGCAGTTCTTGCGTTATCCATTTGACTATAGGCAATTATGACAATAATAAACATTGGCAGTTGCATACTTAAACACATTAACACGTATATTCATGTCATGGCCACACACACTTTTCATGCTCATGTAATGTCCTAATTACTTTTCTAGGACATCCTATAGCTCATTTGGACACGTGCGTGTGTAACAACGCCCGCGTGGGACCTCGGCTACAGTTCGGACTCCCTTTTGTGTTGCGGTTCTAAATCTGAACCAAAGAGTCCAACTCTGGCAAATCGTTTTGAAGAAAAACAGATTTTTTGAAAAGTAGTGCCAAACATGGACTGCTTTGCCAGATTACAGAGTCGCCACCTAAATATTTTTTAATGGGGGAATTTAGGAAACCTTGACTCGGTGCCGAAGGCCACGTGTCCGTCATCACCAAATGTCTTGGCTCGGGAGCTTGGGTACAATCGGGGAAGGTCAGCTATGAGCACCCCCTTTCGCCCGGTCCGAAGATCGGCCTTTACTAACCGTCATATCCGATTTTGAAAACATTATGCGTTCTTATCCCAATTATTAGCCTAGAATTACTATGTTATGCGCACAGCAAACAAGTATAGACTAGATTGCCTAATCTGGAAACAAACATTGCATATCCGTTTGTTTTGAAAGCGTTTCGGGTTTTGCTACTCGCAAGTAGGCTAAAATACGGATTTCAATGAGTTTTTCCAACTCAAGCAATCCAACCTCCACCCATAGGCATTCAAAACAGTTTATCACATAAGCAACTAGCCACATGGTAAGCCTACTATCATGTTTACATTCACACGCATGCGAAATGCTAAAGCATAGATACTTACATCGTACTCCGTGCCAAAACAATAAACTGGTTAGCAATCATGCATGTCCTAGTTCATGTTAAGTGGCTAATGCAACACATGCAAAGATGCAGTTTAGAGTAGGCTCGGCTATCCTAGACATGGCATGTGAAATGCTACAACTATCACGTATTCAATTTGGAATTGAAAGTACGATGCAGTTTGTATGATGTACCGAGCCCGATGCATGTAAACAAATGTATGGATGCACGCATGCGTTGCATAAGGTATGCTAAAAATAAACGTGCCCTAGTCTACCATCATAAGCAAGTAAATAAAAGGGAAGAAAGAAGTGGGGTTGGAAGACATGCAGACCACTCACACACGCTTATTATAGATTCGCCCTCGCTCGGAGGGACCGAATAAATATTACAGTCCGAATAATAAATAAATTAATTATTACAAAATTTCTAATTAATAAATTAAATGCAAAAAGAAAAGTGGCCACGGCCGCCCGCCTCGGGATGCGTGAATGATGCATGCTCGAATCCGACTCGCCCGGAAAACCCGCACCATACCACTGCTGCCTCTGTTCTTACTGCCCTGCCTCTCTGAAAATTGCCAAAGTCTCAGGATTGCTTCTTTGAGTTCTGTGGGACACCACCGGCTGAGGGGGAACACCACCGGCCAAAGGGGATGATCACCGGCTGCATTTTGATCTATCGGCTACAAATTCCTGGCCGGTCGGCACTTTATTTAGCCGACCGGCCAAAACTTGCTGTAGAACCTGCAATTGACAGCAGCAGAGGGCAAGCAGTGTATGGCATGGAATTTTCAGGCAAATGTATGCACGGACACACTCCCTATCATGCAATGGACTCAAGGGAGCATGACCCTCGACCCTCGGGCCACCAATCGCGCATTTCCATACATGATGGCCAAAGAGTCAAGTGTGCATTTTAATATCAAATGTAATGCACACAAAACATACAAGGGACCCAACCTCAATCATGGTTGATCAAGAGGCAAGGCAATGCACAACAATGCACATGCAACCTGAGCATGCAAGCTAACATACAAACATGCAATGCAACTACATGGCATACACAACGCTAACAACATAACATGCACAACGCATTGTAACATGGCATACACAATGCAAGATGGGCTTACACCAATACAAGTGAACCTCAGCCACACTCACATAGGAGGCCATGGATGAAAATGAAGTGCCTCGAAATGCGTGCACACGGGCACGCAAACCGAGGCAATGGTATTAAGGCATGAAATGACATAGAAAATGATATGCAAACATGCCAAAGGAATTTCAGCACTGAA
Organism: Camellia japonica; assembly: GCA_030407325.1. Classification (NCBI taxonomy): domain Eukaryota; kingdom Viridiplantae; phylum Streptophyta; class Magnoliopsida; order Ericales; family Theaceae; genus Camellia; species Camellia japonica. The sequence goes on along the minus strand of JAPPVO010000016.1, from coordinate 105,879,851 downwards.
ATATGGGGGAAAACAGTCCCGAAAGATGGCGAAATGACACCAAATGCAAGGAATGGTCCCGAAATGCGAATTTAGGCACCCGAAATGGCCCATAGCTATGCGATGCATGCACAATATGGACATGGAATGAAAATACAGTAGCAAGGCAGCCCCAAGACAAGCATTTTTCAGTCTAAAACATGGCCAAGCAACAAGCATAGATAGGGCAACAATGGCATGCAAAAATAGGGGCCAAGAGAGGGGTATTGAAGTAGATGGTAAATGCAAATCCCAAATGGAAAAATACCCTTCTACAATACTGAAGAGGGACCAAAAATATGAACATTTAAAGTAAATGACAAGCCTCAAATCAGTATGAAAACATGCTAAAAATGCCATGCAAGAAATAGGCCACAAGAGGGTATAACATGAAGTAGGCAAAAAATTCATCAAACAAGAAAAGACCCTTCATGAAATATGCCGAGAAGGTCAAAATATAACCACTTTCAGTTCTGATCATGGCCGAAAACAGAAGCCAGATAAGCCAAAAAGCATGCCAAAAATGGGGGCCAAAGAGGGGTATAATGGTAGGTATAACATGGAGGCCTCAAACAAGGTTGATCCCTTCTACAATGTTGTAGAGGGACACAAAATAAGCTTACTCACAGTTCATGACATGCTCCAAAACAATTTACATATAGGACAAACAAATCATGCAAATTTACGGTAAATAGGAGAGATTATGAAGCAAGTGCAAGATAGGGGGCCCAAACAGGGTTGAGCCCTTCTTCGATGTTGAAGAAGAGCTCAAAATAGGCCCTCTTAAAGTTTACATTATGCTCGAAAACAGATCACACATGGGCTGGAAATTTCATGCAAAATAATGGCATACAAGATGGTATTGAAGCAAGTACCAAATGGAGGGCTCAAACAGGGTTGAGCCCTTAAACAAACATGAAATATGGCTCAAAACAATGACCTTTTCAGTTCTGGTCGGAGCCCAAAACAGTAAGCAAATAGGCCTAAGAGATGAGGCAAGAAAATGCTACAAAAGAGGGAAATGGCAACTTACCCTGAAGACAACACTTTTGCTACCTCTTGGCTTGAGGAATGTTGCTTTTAAGCCTCTGAAAAGCTCCCCTTGCTGCTGGAAATGGAGTGGTGGTGGTGGTGCTAGGTGTTGTAGTGTAAAATGGCCAAGAACCTCACACTTTGAGCCCTCTAACACACCCAAATGTAGAGAGAGAGGGAGATATAGGGAGAGAGTGAGATATATATCAGATATATCTATTTTAGGTCTGGTTTTGCTGAACCAAAACAATCGAGGAGGATGGGTTTCTTTTATAGAGCAAGGAAATGGTATAAAGCTTCTCAAAGAAGCTATACAAAAAGGGCCAAAGGGACCAAGCTTCTAAGAGAAGCTATTCCAAAGGGTGCAAGCTTCTTGAGGAAGCTTGACCCTTTGTCAAAGCTTCCTCAAGAAGCTTGATCAAAAGGGTGCAAAAGGTTGGATCAAAAGGGGTGCAAAGGCTCAAAATGGCCACACATGTGTATGGGAGCAGAGTCTGTGCATTCCAGCTGGCACAGCTGGCATCTATTCAATCTGTAGAATACTCCGGAAGGTCGTCGGCTAGCAAACTTGGTCGGTCGGCCATCTTTACTGGCCGGTCGGCACTCTATTTGGCCGGTCGGCCATCTATTTGGCCGGTCGGCACTCTGTTCTGGCCGGTCGGCAGGAAAAATCTGCTCTGCAGGTCCAACTTCAAACGGGCATAACTTCTTCATATGAACTCCTTTTCAGGTCATTCTTGTATCAAACTTGAAGCCCCGGAAGTACGCTTTCCAATGCCGCAAACCTTGCATTAAAATTCCAACTGTGCAGAAAGTTATGCTTGTTTTGGTGAAGGTTGCTCAGTTTCGGTCCAACCAGGATGATGCCCAACTTCAACCAATCATATCTCCGCCATCCGGACTCGGGTTTAAGAGATTCTTGTATGAAAAATGAAGCCCCGGAAGTATTCTTTCCAATGGTGGTAGCTTCATAACTTAACTCCAAGTGTATAGACAAATAAGCTTGATTTAGCGAGGACTGCTCGTCCCTCTCTTAGCGATTCTTGTCTATCTTCTTCTCCAACTTGTTTTCTCCCCTCTTCTCCTCTTTTCTTCAACTTCAAACCCCTAAGCAAGGTGTTTTGAAAGATTTTTCAAAGATTTCATCTCTCTCTCGTTAATTCCCACTTTGTCCTTGCTCGGTTTATCGAAAAGCGCATCGTTTGACAAAATGTGAGCCTCAGAGCATCGTAGGAATTTTATTTCAAAAATGTTTTGAAAGAGAGGGTTTTAAGGTCTAAAAACCATTCAAAATAGCTTTGGTCCACAATGGGGTGTGAAGTTGGGATTTGGCCCTTTCCTTGCCGAAGAAATTGAACCTTCGCCCTACACACCTTTCTCCAACAAGTAAACCATCAGTAGTGCCCAAGTCTTAAGGGCGGTCAAAAATGGGGTGTCTACAGCGTGCGATATAACTCGTGGTTTAATATTGCTCTGATACCACTCTGTCACGACCCAAACCCGCCCCTATGGGTTTAGCACCGTAACCGGCCAGTAATCCATGATTACTGAAGGCCTGCTTAACAGTAATAACAGTAATACAGAGTATAGGGGCTGGCGGAAGCCAAAACAGTAATAAAAGATGTCCAATGAGCTGTGACAGTCTGTATGCAAAAAGACTTTTCATATATATTCACATTCAGAACAAAAGCAGTATGTACAAACATCATTTACAGGCATTCAGGTTAGGGACCAAATCCCTACCATAGCAGTGCAGTACCAGTCTATACAGTGTTACAAAACAGAGACAGAAGGGTGAACTGAGACACCCCAAAAAGCCTAAGCTTGGACACACTTGGAACCTAGCGGTGAGGCACGTTGGTTGGCTTGACAAAAAAGGAGTTTCACCCAACGCTCCTAGCTTCGGTCTGGTGCCTGGACACCTACATATATATATATATATATAAACAGTGAGCTAAAGCCTGGTGAATAACATATGCGTAAAGAGGTTAAGAATGAATGTCCTTTCAGTATTTAAAACAGTCATTTGAACAGTATATCAGTTATTCGATCATAGCAGTCATAAGTGGTACATCCAATAGCAAACAGTACAGTAGGTCTTATCAGACTGAACAGTCAGTTGATGGCCATCATATCAGTAAACAGCAGTAGTTCCAACATGGGAGCCGACAGAGATCTCTGTAACAGTAGCAGTGACAGTACAGTAACAGTAAAATGCTATGAATGCCACGAATACATTTCGCAAATAGGACAAACATTCATTCAGTAAGAAATGTCATTTCCGAAAGCAGTACAGTTGATCATTCAGAAAAGATTCATAATTGAATATATCTTTACAACATTGTTACTCACAGAGTTCTAGGCTACAGATAGGCTAGTGAGCTTCCTCGGATGCCAACCCTACACAGTTACAGGATGAATACACACTAAGTTGCACGTTTAGGAAACAATAACTTAGTCCCTATCTTGACTCGGTGTGGTTCTACATCAATATCCTCCTTAAGATGCCTTAAACATGTCCTAGGAATGCCTAGGATGGAAAGAGGATGCAAAGATGCACTTTAAAACACTTTTCAAAATTTGCTGAAACAGGGGTCCACGCTCGAACGTGGCTTTCTACGCTCTAGCGGACATGTAGAACAAAGGAGCTCCGCTCGAGCGTGGATTCCCCTACTCGAGCAGACTGTAAAATCATGCAAAAGTACTAGATGCACAAAAATCACGCTCGATGGCGCTCGAGCGTGAGACTCAGGTCCTCGCTCGAGCGTGAACTCTCTCGCTCGAGCAGATTGTAAACACATGCAAAGTACTGGATACACGCATTTCACGCTCGAGCGTTACTTTACCCGCTCGAGCGGACTACATGAACTCAGAGTGTACGCTCGAGCGTGGAGTTCCCCGCTCAAGCGTGGATCCAAAATCTGGAATTTCCAGATTTGTCTCCAAGCATGAAACTCAACATTTAAAGCATCAAATTCGATCCTTTTGGGCTAATTTTCTGGAAAACACTTCCAAACCCGTAATACAACATGTTTTAAAGATCAATTTGCAAAATCAAAGCCCAAAGGTAGTTTAATTAAACACAATTTCAAGAAAAATTTCAAGAACATGATGAACATATGACATGCATGTGTTCTAATGAGTTCAAAGCTTCTAATACATGCTCCAAAGAGCCAATTCTCTAAAAAACATGATGGATTCATGGACTTCAATCAAAATGAAAATATAAGCTCATGCATGCATGACTTAAGCTTCAATTCAACAATCTTAACCAATTCTAGACTTTAAAACTCTAAACTTCCATGAACCATGCAACATATGACTTAATTTAACAATCAAGAAGATGATTCTCCTACCTTATGCCTTGAATTCAAGATGTAGAAGTTCAAATATGCAATCCTCCCTTCAAAGCTTCTAATTCCAAGCAAGAATTCTAGATGAATTCAAGGTCTCCAACTCTCTAGCTCTCTTTCACGTTTGGTCTTGGAGGGGATGAAGAATGATGCAAGACTAAGCTTCAAACAACATTTGGTGAAGTGGCCCACTAGATGGCAAAAGGGTAATTAAAGCAACTAATGTGATTTAGCTTATTTAACCCAATTTAATCATACCAAATCAAATTTCAATTAAACATACCATAAAATCACATAAATTCCAATTAACATGAAACACTAATCAATTTCAATTTTGGCCGCCGATAAGGCCTTCAATTTACAGTTCAAACTTAAAACATGAACAGATCAGTTAACAGTCAAACAGATAGGAATGCGTTTAAACTAATACACTTCAATCAATCAGTCAGAATTTCAGTCAATCAGTCACTTAACATGCTTAATCATAGATTAGTACTAATCAGTGGTATTATCAGTAAACAGTGGTGAGGGTTGTCACAGAAATGGTTGTTTAACCACAATGGGTTCATTTAACATACTTAAGAAGTGTTATGCATTTTGTGACTATGTGATAACATGCTTATGTGATTATATGGGTATGGGGTTTGATTTCTGAGATGTTGATTGGGTCTGTGAGTTCCTGGAAGTCCAGTCGGAAGAGCACTTGATCACCACTATTTCTGATTGGAACTCTAGCAATATCATGGGACAATCATTATCTAAAAAGAAAATCTGTATGTGCTCTATGTGAGTATGTGCTTATATGGTTTGCCTTATGTGATGTAGATACATATGTAAGTTTATGTTTAAGCCGTATGCAACGTGTTAGGACTAGTGTGGAGTACCTACTTCTGAGCTAAATTCTATCTCTTATATAAGATAATATGTTTTGGATTGTTGACATTAGAACATGTAAGACTAGTTCTAAATTTTCTTGGGATAGACGAAGTTAGTTATAGTTGGATTGTTTCACTCGCTTGATGGATTACTTGTGAGGTTAGTGATGGGCCCTAAGCCAATTATTTTGTCTGCGTTTGGGAATAAACGTAGTTTTAGCATGATAGAAATTATATCGTGTAGTAAGAGATGTGTTTCTTAGAGAGTTTGTTCTATTTATAATTTTGCTGTAAATCCTAAAAGGGCAAATGAGACAAATAATTTTGAGATAGATTGGAATGAGATTAAATTTGAATTGGGTTATGCCAATAGGTTTTTTTTAAGGGGTACTTACCAATTAGTCCTATTCACTAGACTTATTTACCTACAGGTCCTAACTAATAAATTTAACACTATAAAAATAAGAGAGTGATAAATTTATCACTAAAAAATTATTCATAAAAAAAAAGACTGATAAATTTATCACTATAAAATTATTCATAAAAAAAAAATACTGATAAAATTTGTCTTTATCACTTAATAAATTATATCAAATAGGACTTAATGGGTAATAAGTCTCAAAGTAGGACCTATTGGATAATAAGTCTCCCAAGTAGGACCTATTGGTAGTTTACCCTATTTTTAATCTATTTTATAAATTTAAAAATCAATAATTTTAAAATGAGAGTTTGGAGCTCTTAGGAGGCTTCTCATTACAAATCTCATTTTCCTTATATTAAATAAATAAATCAGCCAATAGGTTTTTTTAATCTATTTCATAAATTAAAAAATCAATAATTTTAGAATGAAATTTTATAATTCTTAGGAGGTTTCTAATTAGAAACCCCTTTTTCGTTATATTAAATAAATAAATCAACCAATAAGTTTTCTTAATCTCTTTTATAAATTAAAAAATCAATAATTTTAGGATGAGATTTTGGAACTGGTTTCTCATTAGAAACCTCATTTTCCTTCCGTAATATAATAGATAGATAATAGATAATAGATAGATAGATATGATTTTGTTTGCTTAATTAATGTCTAATGCAGTAGCATGTGAAACAGATTCTTAAAGTTTGTTACCCACCTTATAGAAATTGTATTTCACTTAATTGTATTCTACTAAAAGTATGATTCTTCAGAGTGTTTAATTTTGTAATCCAGTTCCGAAGGGATTCCTTTTATATATATATATATATATAGGGTCCAAGTTGGGAGCTCGAATTCGGGGCACCGAATCCCCCGAATTGCCATTTCAGGTAAAAAAAAAAAAAAAAAAAAAAAAAAGAAAACAGAAAAACAGAAAAAAAAACAGTTGCTAAAAAAGGAAATTAGGGGTATTAGGGGCACTTTTTTTAGGGACACAAAACATTATTGATATATATATAGAATTACAAATTCATTAGGAAACCAAATTAAAGTGGGAAACCCTTCCCGGACTCGACTAACCTATATAATAAATCATTGACACACGGCTTATCTTCCAATTTAATATCATCTCATCGGTTTTCTACGTATAGCTTGCAGTTGGAGAAAGGTTGTAGAAGATCAAGCAAGACTCAAGAAGCATGGTAATGACGATGATGGCTTCTTCTTCAAGTGCTGCTGCTGCTGCGAAAAAATTAGTAGTAGTTGTCGGGGTGTTGTTACTCGTACTCTCAACCGCAGTCCTTGGCGATGAGGAGTTCCTGATGCCATTGGACCGGTGCGTTCGGAGCCACTTTGATCCTATACCACCCCCATCTGACGATCCAGAAGGAGACAAGTATGCCGCCGCATTGCATTGCCAGATTTGTCATTCAATTTATCGCTCTGTTTTCCACTTTGCATTGCAGATTCGTGGCCACCTGATGAATACGTTACCGCCCTAAAAAAGGTTCCCTATTTGAAGAACAACCAATCCGGCCTCAATTACTATCTCAATCTTGATCATCCTGTTTCATATTGCAAATTCCCTAATTGGATCTGGTATAACAAGGGTGAATTTTTGTATTTGAGAAGTAAAGGCCTAATATGAGAAATTAAACAACATTATTAGTAAAGGTCTCGAGTTCGAGCCTTTGTGGATGCAGCAAACCCTCTTGGGAGAGGACCCTGCATATGCGCCGGCAGGTTCCTCGGCGGATTAGTCCTGGGTTCAAAAAAAAAAAAACTTGGAGATACCGTGGGAGACCTAAACAACATTATTATTATTATTGAATTTATGCACTCATTTTTTTTTTTTTTTTTTTTTTTCTTTTTTTTCTTTTATTGGTAATAGTAATAATCTTATTCAAGTGTGGTGTTGTGGTTTGGTTTCTTGTAAATTAGTTACTTCATTATTTATTTATGATATTTTACCCTATATATATGTTTATCGGCTCATGTGGTTAGCTTTAAATGGCTTATTGTTTGGTCTTGATATGAACTCTTAGATCCTGTTCATTTTTAGAGGTAGAATGGAGGGGATTCATACTGAGGGGATTAAATAAAATTTGTTAGTGTAGAAATTGATTTTCACTTAACAAAAAATTAAACATTCACGTTCAAAAAAATACCCAACATGTAAAAAAAATAAAAAATAAATAAAAAATTTTTTAGTCATTGTCACTACTTTTCTAATACCATCTCCCATCTCAATCCCCCTTTTAAGACCTATCCTAATACCAAGGAATTAGGAATCATCTCTCCATCTCTTAAAACAAACACTCCATATAGTAAATCTCACCTCACTATCCATCACAATCCCCCCCCATAACCCCAAACAAACAGGCCTTACTGGCTAATATGGACACTGTGGCTTACTGTTTGCCCTTGATATCAACTCTTCTAGGGTTTGTTTGAGAAGTTGGTTGACTTTTTTGATTTTTTGGCTTTTTAGTTTTTTCGGCTATTTTAGCTTGGGGCTAAAAAGTCTCGTTTGGAAAGGGCTCTTGGCTTTTTTGAATTTTTTGTGTGAGGAAGAATGTAATGATTATGGATTGGATATGACGTTTTGTCTTATTAGCTATAAAGCCTATTTTGTTTTTTATGGCTAAAATAGCCAAAAAAAGCCCCAAAGTTGGCTTCCCCAACGAATTTTAAAATTAAATAATAACAAAAATTTTATTTTAAATGTGCAGGAAAACTAATTTTGATTCACTAAATTTTAGTTATTTTTATCAAAATTACACTTTTGTTGTTATGTTCTAATCTTAATAAGAAATACATACCATAGTTTAATAATAGGATATTATGCTAAAATATAAATATATTTTGTGATTTTAGGTTATTCTATATTAGAGTTTGCTCGATGGTAAAAAGTATAGTTTGTCCCATGTCACAATTTTAAAATAAGAATAAATTAAGATTGACTTGGGGAGGTAGAGTTAGTCTAAACATTAAAAGTGACCTAAAAATCTAGGTGACCTAAACTTTACTCTAACTTAATCATAACCTAATCATTAGTTTATGTCCAACCTATAAAACATTTGATCAATTTATTTATTATATGGTAAATATATATTATTAATATTTTTAATAGTAAAAATAAAAAATATATACATATTATTCATATTTATTAAAACAAGATTAATTTTGTCTTTTTACATTGAAATTTAACTTTGATTAATTTGTTTTTCTTCTCACTCTCAAAATAGGAATATAAGACACATTCTCCGTTAGTTTAAATGAAAAATATAACTTAACATTTTAATTCAAAATCACATGGGAGATATGTGATTATTTTTAAAAGACACAAGGAGTAAAATGAATTTTTGTTAACCATTATCCTTAGAGCAATTATTAACATTTTTTTTTTTTCAAAAACCTTTTGAATATTTATACTGTACGTTTATTTTTTTTTTTTTTTGGTTCCCCTCCCCCAAAGGCGATTTGGAGTGGTAGTATTATGAATGAAGGTATCTCTCTCATTGCATTCACCTAATAATATTATGTTCATTTTATAGTTTACGTATCGTTTTATTTTATTTTTCCCACCCCCAAAGGCGATTTGGAGTGGTAGTATTATGAATGAAGGTGTCTCTCTCATTGATTTCATCTAATAATCCTATGTTCATTTTATTATTGCTTTATAGTAGTATGGGGCAGAGGTCCAATTTCTGTAATTACTTCATTTCCTAACTTATGCCCAGCTCGATCGGTTAGAATTTATGCATCTCACTTGGAGGTGAGTGGTTTCAATTTTTCTATTTGCATTGTCTTCTATCTATTTGCATGGTGTCAAGTCCCCATTTTTAAGGATTAATTAGGTGAAAATTAGTTATTTTAAGCGTGAGATTTTTTAAAGGAATTTCATTCTCATTCATTTAATTAATAAAAATTCCTTTTCATTAACTATTTTCTTTACTTTTAGAAGTCAAAACAAGAAAATACAATTGAAGAACGCCATAAATCCACTCTCTGTGTATTACATTGAAAATAACACATTTTCACAACCAAAATGCCCAAAGGTTTAGAATAATTGGGAGGGCGTTGCCCTTCACAAATAACGACGCTTAGCCAAACAAACAAATAAAGCCCTACAGCTTGTTGCTGCTTTATAACTATGTCAAGATAAACTTGTTATTTGATCCTCAAGTCAAAAATAAATAAATAAATAAATAAAAATCACTACCTTATAATTACGTCAAGGTAAACCTACTATTTGATCCTCAAGACCAAAAAACAAAAATTAAAGTCCAAAAAAAAAAATAATTCCCTATACACATGTACAGGCAGAGGTGAGCAAACCACTAGCTCACTAAACTATCTCATATTATAATATTAAAAGACATGCGGGTGCAATGATACTTATACATACACAAAATCATATCTTGGCCAAAAAAAAAATGATTTTATTACTGAATCCATTAAGCCCAAATTGTTTAATTAACCACAATTCGTTAAGTTAAATAAATGAGCATGCTCTAAATGTCAACAAGATATTCTTTTTCAACCTACTTAAATAGGAAAATGCTATAGGTCCTAAATTTTCTACCAAATGTCTCACATGAGGGTGAGGCCCCACACTCATGTGAGATATTTAGTCATTCATTTGGTAGAAAATTTTATAACCCTAGCATTACCCATCTAATTAACCCTGCCCAGTTTAAATTAAACAGTTAACAATTTACGGTGACCTCTAACAAAGTATCAATTCCAAGTAATTTATTTAACTCATGTTAGTTAACTTAAATAAACCAATTTCAATGCTTTCAATAGGGCTTCAATTACATTTTATTTAGTTAACTCATGTCTGTTAAATTAAATAAATAACGATAGCAACACTACCAATAAGAGTGTAAAAATGGCCCGTGACTTGTGGGCGACTAGAAACCCGCCTGTGGCCCTGGGTGGGCCCAGCCTGTTTGGGCCTGCCTGGGCCATCATTTTGTAGCCTGGCCTTGCCCATCAGCCTGCTTAAGACCCACTCAAGCTCAGCCCGCCCGAGATCCAATATCTTTTTTAGTGGAAAATAATAAAATTTTGGTTGAAAAAATTAAAACAAAAAAACAAAAAAAATTGATCAGGCCCGTCCAAGCCCGGCCCACTGGCCCAAATACCTCTTGGGCCTACGAGCCTACGAGATCCGACATGGGCCGGGCCAACTTTACACTCCTAAATTTAATTAACATATCATCTCATTTAAGTACCAACATACATATTATCTCATTTAATAAACTTATGCTGGTTAAATTAAATAAATAATCAAGATAACAAACTACCAATAAGCATATACAGCTTCTTATTTAGTTGACTCATACTAATTAACTTAAATAGATCAACAATTTTAGTGACTGCCAACCGGGCCTTTTCAACCCATAGAGTGGCTTTTCGAAGGTTGATCATCCTCTTTCATATTGCAAGGTTCCTGATTGGATTTGTATAACTTCAGTGAATATAAGTATTTGAAAAGTAAAGTCCTAATATGAGAAATTAAACAACATTATTATTATTATTATTATTATTATTATTATTATTATTGAATTTATGCTCTCAAATTTATTTTTTTAATCTTTTATTAGTAATAGTAATAATCTTTCACATTGTTTAATACTTATTTAAGATTTGAACATTTTATATAGTATGATTCATTATATATATAAACGAAACAGTTTTACTCATATTGTTTCATTTATATTTTATGTGATTATTTGGTTTTTTAACCATAGACTTTTTAAATATTTTTTACTCCTATTTTTAATTGAGACAAAACACTCAAATTTAATTTAGTTTCATTTAATTTATTCATGATTCCCATTATTATATCTACAATCTACAACAAAGCAAAGCAATATCACAGCAGGACTTTTATGTTCACAAGTTTCAAACAACAAATATCTCTTCAGCTTCATTAACCGACCGAAACTACTAAAAAAAAAAAAACTCTAGTTTAATAAATACAGCTTTTGAACAACTTCCCTTTAATTTTGATTTATTTCTTCCATTGTTTTACTTAGATATTTTCTTCCATTGTTTTCATTTTGATGATACAAGTATTTGCTAAATAAAGGCCACATCATAATAATAATAATAATGTTGCTCATTGTTAAATAATTATTTGAGTTTTAGAATATGAATTAATTGATATTTTGTTTTTCATATTTCACAAAAAGACTAAACCAACCACATAAAACAATCAAGGTCATATATCTTTATATATTATGAGAATGTAGTGAAACATGAGAGGTCTCCAACTTTTAATATTAAAAAATTTTAGAAATCAAATATACAAACAAATAAAATTAACAAATTTGATCTCCATTGCTTCAGTTAAAATATTTCTTTTGCCTTTCAATATCTAATTTTAAATTTTAAAAATATTTAAAATCTATCTAAATAAATCTATTTTTAAAATATCTCTCACCATCAGAATTTAAATCAATAAAACTCACATGTCTATTAAGTCTCTAACGCATATAAGAATTTAGACATAGATCTCAAAAAGATATAACAATATTTAAATTTGAATTATGATTTACTAATATAACTATCTATTTTATATATATATATATATATATATATATATATCTTTAAATCAATAAAACTCACATGTCTATTAATCTCTAACTCATATAAGAATTTAGATATGGATCTCAAAAAGATATGACAATATCTAAATCTGAATTATGACTTACTAATATAACTATCTATTTTTTTATGTATATCTATAACTCTCTAAACTTCATGGGCAGTGATGGAGTAGCTGACAGCTTGAGCTGAGTGAGGTTTAAATTGTTGAACCACTCCATAAATTTACGTACTTATTTATTTATTTATTTATTTCCTGTGTGGTTTTCTTTCTCTACTGTTGATTTTGGTTTTGGTTTTGGCTTTAGTGAAATTTTTGTGTTTGTTTACAGATTTACATGGTGGAGAAGAATTAAAAGTGATAATAGTTGTAGTCGAAGTATCTATGGCCGTTCTGTGCTAAAGATTTTGATCGGATTTTGTTTTTTCAATGAAAACCACAAAATTGAAATAAAAGAATAGGGCACCAAATTTTTTATTTTTTTATTGTCTTTCTATTTTATAGAAAATGTGAATTTATTGGGAATTCAAGATATTAAATTTTTGTATAACCAGGTAAATTTGAAACTTTTAAATATCGTTGTATTCTTTATTTTTATCTTCTTTCTATCTCATTATACCATTACTGTTATTTGTAGTTGTTAATTGTAATTCAATTATTTGAAAATTTTATTTGCAAGCACTAAAAGTTTCATGTAAATATTGATGAAGAGAGTATATTCAGCCATAAGCTTCTAGGGAAAATTATGCAAATAGTCTCTGTAGTTTACACGATGTGTCAATTTTTCCTTGTAGTTTTAATTTGCTCGATTTTGCCCCTTAATTTAACGAATTGTGTCATTTTAGTCCAATAAATAACAGTTGTTAAGTTAATTTAACGGAAAGTCAAATAATATGTCAATTTGGTCCCTGTATTTTTCACAATGTGTCAATTTAGTCCTTGTCAAAATCGAGAAAATTGAAACTACAGGGACCAAATTGACACATTGTGTAAAGTACAGGGATCAAATTGACACATTATTTGATCTTCCGTTAAATTAACTTAACAATCGTTATTTATTGGACTAAAATGACACAATCTATTAAATTAAGGAGCAAAATCGAGCAAATTAAAACTAAAAGAATCAAATTGACACATTGAATAAACTACAGGGACTATTTATATAATTTACCCTAACTTCTATTGATAGACATTTAAGAATTCACATGGACACAACATTGCTGGCTTGTGTAGTATTCATAATCCCCTTCCAAAGGTTGTCAATAAATAAATAATAATAAAAAAAAAATTCCACCACGTTCATCATCTCACAAGGTTGTCAATTTTAAATATTTGTTTTTTTTTAAGTTTATCTGAGAAAATTTTCACTTTGATTTTTCCTTTTTAAAACTTAATTGATAGCATTTCCTTATTATAACGTCCTATCTCTTCCTATTTGTTCGGCTTCATTTGAGGAATCTTCTTCTGTAATTCTACCATCTCCAACTTCCTATTTTTTCTATATTTTTATTTTGTTTTATTTATCTTCCACAACTTCCTCATTATTTGTGATTCATGTCACCACAGAATTTGAAAACCCCACTATGTATGAGCAGATGAAGGAGATTCCAAAGTAATTACAAACACGAGAGAAATTATTTAAGTATTTGTGATTTGTTTTAGCCAAAGCTTTAATAAATTTTTTAGCTTTTTTTTAATTGTTTATTACTACTAACAGTTGACCCAAGCAATGGATGTGTTATTTTTTTTTTTTAATATTTGATGGTAAAATATGTGTTATAAAAGAATAATTTTAAATTTAATTGAAAATTAAAGTAAAAATTAAAGTCTTATTTTAATTATTTATTTTGATAATATTGGTGCTATTGTTTTATAAAATTGTTACTTGAATACTTATATATATATATATTAATTTTAGTTAAATTATTTGTGTATTTTGATAATTTTAGTTCTATCGTATTATAAAAATTTAATTATCATATAATAATTTTGTACGATATATATTAAATTATAAAATAGTAAAATAAATACTTATTTTGATAATAAAAATAATAGTTAAATTAGAAGAAGAATTATAACATAAAATTAAAAGTAATTCTAACTATTTAATTTTCTTTTATAGTCATTTGAAAAATAAAAATATGTAGAAATAGAAATTATATAAAATTTATTAAAAATATTAAATATAAATATGTTGTAGTTAGATTATCATATAATGATTTTATATGATATATATATAGATATATATTAAATTATAAAATTGTAAAATAAACATTCTTAATTAAATTAAAATAACAACTATATAAAAAAAAATTCAATAACGACTAACAAAGAAATAATCACATAACAACACCTAAACCAATAATAATAATAATAATAATAATAATAATGAAAACATCCAAACAATAGATACATCCTAGTGTGTGAAGTAATTAATCATCTGTAATATGATGTCAAAACATAAAAAAACTTAATGTTCAACAGTTGAAAAAGTAACTCAATTGCAGTAAATCCAAATTTTAGAGGTTCCTCGAAAGTATCATTGTTGTGCAGGTTTTTCCTTTTATAAGTTGTGATTATATAAAATAGGGAAAATTGACCTAAGGTCCCTTCCCAACTTTTAAAAGGAGGAGAGGTATACAATAATATGTTATGATGGCTAAGGTCCCTCAACTTTATTTTATGTTATAAAATAACTAATTTACCCTCGTTATAACATAAGATCGTTGGATTTTGGCAAACTGCTGACTTCACGATGAGATTTTGGAAACTGGTTTCACGATAGTGATTTTGTCGGAGATTTTGTAGGGATTTCGCAAGTGTTGCAGTGGACTTCACGATAGAATTTGACATGAATTTTTTATTTTTGTTTTCAATTTTATGTAAGGATTTCGATTTCATATTAGTTTTTCGAGTGTATTTTTGCATTAGGTTTTTGTTTTCAGTTTTGAACAACTTAAAAGAAAGGCTAGCTCAGTGAAGTTGTTTATGATTTTTGGAGTTGATTTTTTATTTGCTGTTATTGATCAATTTTAGACAGAGGCCAGCTTGATAGAGTTGATTTTTATTTTTGGAATTAATTTTTCATTCTCTGTTTTTTGATCAATTTCAAAGAGTGTTGACAGTGTGGTTGATTTTGATGTTTAGAGTTCATTTTTCATGCTCTGTTTTTCATCAACATGCTGATCAGAGTTCATTTTTCGTGCTCTGTTTTTCATTAACATGATGATCAATGATAAGTTTTGTTCCCTATTTTTTCAAACAAGAGAAATTTGTTTGAACTGGAGAATTTCATTCTCTGCACTTTTGTTGGTATAGTCCAAAGAAAATTGTAAATTTGTTATTATAATCCAACAAAAATGGCAGAGAAAATTATAAGTTCATATGGACATATTATTAGTTTATAATGCAAATAGAATCTGAGAAAGTGAATGTAAGTTCTTAAATTTCTCTGGACTTTTATTTGTAGTTGAGAGAAAATTATAAGTTTGTTATTCACTTTCAGTTTGTAGTTCAGAGAAAATTATAAGTTTGTAGAAAATGAATATAAGTTTTTGTTTCTCTGAGCAAAAGTTATTTTTTGTGTTTTTTCTTTCAGTTTAGATGGGCAGTGCACTGTTTTTTTGTTATCTTGAAGGTGTATATGAGTTTGTAAATTTCTCTGGATTTTGATATGAGTGTAATATTGCAGAATGACGCAAAGAAAATTGTAAGCTTGTACTTCAGTGAAAATCACAGAGAAGCTTATAATTTTATAACAGATCTTCTGTGTGTTTTTTGTCTATGATTGTGTTTAATAGTTAGCAGTAAATTTCTCTGTGATTCTCTCTGGATTCATTAATTTTTTTGTGATTTTTTTTTTTTTTTGTTATCTTGAAGGTGAATATAAGTTTGTAAATGTCTCTGGACTTTTATTTGAGTCCAGAGAAAATTATAAGCTTGTTATTATAATCCAGAGAAAATTATAATTATTAGAAATTTCTCTGGACTTTTATGTTGTTCTTGTAAAGTGTTTTTATGTTGAACAAATTATTTTTCTTATTTTTTTCTTTCAGTTTTGATGGACAGTGCAGTGTTGTTGCTGTGCAAATATGGGAATGATACTATTGTCATTAATGTTTCATGCGAATTGAATTTTGAGGAATTGGTTGGCATTTTGTGTAAAACATGGGAGAATTTGTAACCTGAGACGATGTGTATTTCATATTCTATTGTGGGCCATCCGAATTGTATGGTTCGAAATGATATTGATTTTCTGAATATGTTGAGGGTTGTTTGTGCACGTGGTGTTGATATAGTTGATGTTTCAGTTACTAGATGTAGTACTTCTGATCAAGAGGATGAAGTGGGGTCTAATTGGGTAGATGTTGTGGATGGTGAATGTGATAGGCTGGTGGATATTGAAAGGAATTCACTCTCTAAGTTTTGTTCTCACCAAGAAAAGGTGTTATTGTCAGCTGGTTGGCGAAATAATATTACGAGTGTTGGACAAAAGTTTGAGGGTGGTGTGGTTGAGTTCCGTACTGTTTTATGCAAGTATGCTATTGAGGTTGGCTTTCAGTTTACGTATGTTAAAAATGACAAGCTGAGGGTTACGGCAGAATGTGCATATAAGGAATCAAGGGGATGTATGTGGCGTGTACATGCTTCAGTTGAAAAAACAAATGGGTTCTTTTACATAAGAACTTTGAACAATGAACATACGTGTGGTGTGGCGGTTCGTACTAGTAAACATGCTAGGATGACTTCCAGCTTAGTTTCTGGGCTGATACTTGAAGAGGTAAGTGCAAAACCTTTAACTCGTCCAGTGGATGTTGTCAAAGAAATGAAAGACAAGTATGGGGTCTCAATCAGTTATAACTGTGGTTGGTTGGGGGTTGAAAAAGCAAAATGTAGTACATATGGGGATTCTTGTTTGTCATTCGATCAATTACGGTGGTATTTTGATGAGGCATTGAAGAACAATCCAGGTAGTCGTTTTGAGTTAGATTTTGAAGATAACAAGCGTTTCAAAAGAGTGTTTGTGGCTTTTCATGCATGCATTGCTGGTTTCAAATATTGTCGCTCATTACTTTTTCTTGATGGAACATTTTTGAAAGGACGATACAAAGGAGTTATGCTTGCTGCGACGGGGAAAGATGGGAATGAAGGTAATTGTAAATATATCTAATTTTATCTAAGTATGTGAATTTTCTATACATGTAGGAATTGAGTGAATGTGATTTTTCTCTGACACTTTGAATTTTCTCTGGTTTTGGCCACTGTGTGGATTTTCTCTGGTTGTGGCCACTGTGAGAATTTTCTCTGGATTTTGGTCAGTGTGTGAATTTTCTCTGGATGTTGTCATTGTGTGAATTTTATCTGTAGTTGGTCACTAAGTGAATTTTCTCTAGATATTGTCACTAAGTGAATTTTGTCTGGATATTCTGATTGTGTGAATTTTCTCTATAGTTGGTTACCAAGTCAATTTTCTTTGAATATTGTCAATGTGTGAATTTTCTCTAGAGTTAGGCACTAAGTGAATTTTGTCTAGAGGTTGCCATTGTGTGAATTTTCTCTGGATATTGGCAGTGTCAAATTTCTCTGGTTGTTTATTGTTCTAATTTTCTCTGCATGTGTATATCTAATATGCTTGTTCCTATTTGTTTTGTAGGTTTTTTTCCTATAGCTTTTGCTGTTGTTGATGCTGAGAATAAAGACAATTGGTGTTGGTTCCTTGAACATTTATGTGAAGTATTGGGATCAGAAAGGGTGATAAGTTTCATATCAGATCGACATTGCGGTATTGTAGAAGGAATTGCTAGGTTTTTTCCTAACTGCTTTCATGGATTTGGTCTTGAACATCTAAAGAGAAATTTGAGGGATAAGTTGTCATGTGGAAACACAAATTTGGTTAGGGAGACGATTGTGTCTAAGTTTTCAGAATGTGCATATGCGCCAATAAAGGCATCATTTCATTTCAAGTTAAATGAATTAAAAAGTGAGGGAGGAGACGTTGTGAGTGTTTTCTTGAGAAGTTTACCATATGAAAATTGGAGTAATGCATATTTTTGAGGGGAAATGTTATGGTGAGATGTATTCAAATGTTGTTGAGTCATTCAATTCATGGATACGAGAAGCTCGGTACTTGCCAATAACAAATTTGGTGGACATGATATGGTTGCAAATCATGAATATGAGGTCTGATAGGAGGCTGCTCTCTAGTAAATGGAATAAAGTTCTTTGTCCTCGTATAGATAGTGTATTGGAGAAGTCTTTCTTGGATGGGAGGACATGGAATGTGAGTTATCATCTGATAATGTCTTTGAAGTGCATTGTTTTCCTTCGGTTATGGTTGATCTTGGGTTGAGAATTTGTTCATGTCGAAAATGGGAAATAAATGGGTATCCATGTCAACATGTTGTTGCTGCAATTTTTAGGAGTGGAAAGAATTGGAATTCTTTTGTTGAACCATTTTTTCATACTGATATGTATCGTCAATCATACTCGTTTTCGATTGGCTCAGTTCCAACTGTTGAAAAACCTGTGTGTAGCATTGATGATGCTATGATTTTACCTCCATTGAGTAAGAGACCAGCTGGGAGGCCAAAGAAGAACATAATTACTTCTACTGGAGAGTTTAAAATGGTTATTAAGTGTAGTCGTTGTGAGAGTATTGGTCGCCCTAATAAGAGGACATATAAGGAACCTTTGTTAAATAGTTGAGGATAATACATTTTATTGATTGAATAATACATTTGATGATTACTTTTGTGTATTTTGTTTTGTGAAATGTATTTTTTAGACACTGTATATAATAATACCAATCAAATTCATCCAGAGAAATTTTCCAATAGCAGTAAAAGTGTGCATTGTGTTTGTTGATACATACTATAGACAGTGGGTTTGTAATACCAATCAAATTCTTCCAGAGAAATTTGCCTATGGCAGAGAAAATTCTCTGTGCATTGTTTTGAAGCTTCAAATTCATCCAGAGAAATTTGCCAATAGTAGAGAAAAGTACTGTGTGCATGGTGTTTTTTGAATTTGATAATTGTTTTGTACTAACATAGTGCATTACAGATTGCATGATCATATAAGTATCTTCTTTGGCACGATACGAGTTAAATTTCTCTATGAATTTCTGGTAACTTCATACCAGTCAAATTCATCTGGAGAAATTTGCCAATCGCATTAAAAATTACAGTGTGCATTGTGTTTGTTGAAACATACTATGGGCAGTCTGTTTATAATACAATCAATTTCATCCAGAGAAATTTTCCACTAGTAGAGAAAATTATCTGGGCATTGTGTTTTGAAGCTTCAAATTCATCCAGTGAAATTTGCCAATAGAAGAGAAAATTATTGTGTGCTTTGTGTTTTTTGAATTTGATGATTGTTTTGTACCAACACAAAGCATTACAGATTATATGATCATATAGGCATCTCCTTGGGACGATACGAGTTAAATTTCTCTGTGAATTTTTGGTAACATCATACCAGAGAAATTTCTGCAGACAATTTTCTCTGTGTGGATTGTGTTGACAATCACAATAAAAACAAAATATATTTAACCATTGATAGGTATGAAATTTACATTAGTCAAAAAAGGATATATACATATATGTCAAGCATCATAATTCCTTCAATGTATGAAAAAAACAAATTGAATGGTTAATCCTAATTATATTGTGTACATTGTCTTCCTTGCACTAGTTTCACTATTACACTTTTGGTTCTTCTTCTGGAGGTATTTGAATTGGTTCTGTCCATGACCGACCAACTTCGGTCACAAATCTCTATGATTTCTGCCCTCATCAACCTTATGTCTTGTGTGGACAATTTTGAGCTGATAGGTTCATGCTTGCTATATTGTTTCATTATATAGCATACAAAGAGGCCACAATCCAAACTGCATACAAATTATAGTTATATTTAGTTTTAAGAAACATTCAAATCAGATTATCTTATTTATAGATGTTGTATGAAACTTACGAATCACTGTCTTGTTGTGGAGCATTGTTGACATACTCAAAGTTGTTTTTGTGTTTTGTGAGTTTATCAATTTGAAAGAGGGTTGTGATTGTGCCTCTCTTTCAAGGCAAGCTTTCAAAAAATTCTCCACATAATCTTGCTGCAAAAAAATAAATTTTAAGTAATAGAGAAATTTACAGACTGTAGACACCCTATTTTTGACCGTCCTCAAGATTTTGGACGTCACTGTTTGAACACTCGGTCATTATCCATGTTTGTGTTCGTTTTGAGTTCCCGGAGGTCTCGGCCACTTGCCCTGCCTCAAGATCTCTCGACTCGACTGTTTTGTGTTTGGTTTTGCACCAAACACTTGTGTTTTGCTTTTGAGAGGCAGGGAATGGCTTGTTGGCCATCCCCACACCTCATCGGCCATGGCTTGAGGCCACCGGCCCTTGTTTTTTGTTGCCATTGGCCAAATGTTTGGCCGGCCGCACTCTTTGTGGTCGGCCGACCATTGTTTTGGCCAATTTGGCATTTTGGCTGGCCGACCACTGTGCATCTGCTTTTGTAGATTTTTTTATGCCAGCTGTGCTAACTGGCATACACTTTGCCCCCCCTTCATACACGTGTATGAAGGGATTTCACTCTTGCTTAGCTTGTTTTGTAAGCTTTGCAAAAGTGATCCTCTATAAAGGGAGGGCCTCTTCTCCCTCCTCTAGGGTTACAAAAAAGCTCCAGAGGTCTGGTTTTAGGGTTAGCATAGTATATCTATTCTATCTCTATATCTTCCTCTCTTTGTGTATAAGTGTGTGTTTGTTCATAGTTTTGCACACAAACACCTAGTGTTACACTATACCTTTAGTTGCTGAGGCATTAGAGGGTTTTTCTTGGAGTTCTTGGGCAGATTGAAGCTTGAGGAAGCTGCTGGAGCATTGTTCTTGAAGAAAGTCTTCAAGGGTAAGAACCTTGTTCTTTATTCCCCATTCTTGCATAGGCTTTTTGCCTACCTTGCATATGTTTTTGAGCTTAGTGTATAACATATAAAAGTCTTTTTTTTACTTGCTTAAAATAGTTGTTTAAGGTTGTTTTGGTGTTTGGGGTTGTTTGACCCCTCTTAGGCCTTGTTTGGCACCCATTTTGTGCCATTTTCGTGAGCTCCGGGACCACCTTGTTTGGGCCTCCTCACCACTGAAATCTTGAGGGATTTCAATGGTGAGGATGGTGGTTTGAGGTCCTAAGAAGGAGAGGGCCATCCCCTCTCCTTGTTGTCTTCAAAATGTGTAATAAGTGTGCGTGCGTGTGATGCATGTCTTCCAATCTCCACTTCTTTCTCCCTTTTAACTTACCTGCTTTGATGGTTAGTACTAGGGCATGTTTAATTTAGCATACCTTATGCTATGCATGCGTGCATCATTCATCAGTCTTGCATGCACCGGGCTCGGCGCATCATGCTAACCGCATAGTATTTCAATTCCAAACTTCAATACGTGCATCGAGTTGTCGCATTTCACATGTCATCCTTAGATTAGCCGAGCCTGTTCTAATGACATTCTGTATGCGATGAATTAGCCATTTGTTAACTTGAACTAGGATCATGCATGATTACTAAAAAGTTCTTTGTTTTGGCTTGGAGTACTAGGTAAGCTCTTATGCTTTAGCATCTTGCATGTGTGTGAGTGTTGCCATAATAGCATGCTTACCATGAGGCTAACTGCTTAATTGATTAACTGCCTGAACGCCTGTGGGTGAAGGTTGGATTGCTTGAGTTGGAACAACTCGTTGAAATCCGTGTTTTAGCCTACTTGCGAGTAGCAAATTTCAAACCATTTTCCAAACGAGTAGATATGCAATGCTTTGTTCCAAATTAGGCGATCTAGTCTATACTTTTGTGTTGTGCGCATCACATAGTAAATTCTAGCTCATTAATCGGAATAAGAACGCATATGTTTTCAAAAATAGATATCATGGTTAGTAGAGGCCGATCTTCGGATCGGGCGAGAGGGGGTGCTCATAGCTGACCTTCCCCAATCATACCCAAGTTCCTGAGCTGAGGTAACTTTGGTGATGACGGACACGTGGCCTTAGGCAAACGAGTCAGGGTTTCCTAAATTCCCCCATAAAAAATATTTAGGTGGTGACTCTGTATCTGGCAAAGCAGTCCATGTTTGGCACTTCTTTCAAAAAAATCTGTTTTAGTCTTGCATTGCACATTGCGAGATCAGATTAAGAACTGACACAAATTGAGTCCGAATTGTAGCATTGAGGCCCACGAAGGGGCGTCTACAGTTTCTGGCGACTCTGCTGGAGAGTTTAGAGAGCTTGACTCGAACTTGTGATATTTTGTTTTGATTACACTTATGTGTTTCTTTGCATTGCATGTGCATTGGTGTGCCTAAGTCACAGTGTTTGCCATCTGCTATTCCTGAACGGTTTGCCAGAGGCTCGCTTCGAGAAGCGTGCCATAAGGCTGACTGGTTACGGGCTCTGCCACGATGGGAACACAAACCTCGGTTGTCACCGGGGCACTTTTTTGACCATTTGACCTAGTGCATATTCGGAATTCATAGTGACCATTCCAAGCTAGGACAGGTTGCTACCCGATTATAGGTTGTTTGAAACCGTTGCGTGTGTAGTGAACCCTAGCTCCTGACAAAATAGGACATGGAAACCGTACCCCAAAATAGGGGTGTTTTGGCTCTTGCTTGCTTGTTATATGCTTTTTGAGTTGACCTCTACAGGGAATGCATATATCAGTTTGCAAGTCTGAATATCAGGCCTGAGGGCATCAGTACCAGAATTTGAGAATCAGTTATATCTGCGGGTATCAGATTCAGTTTTTGGGGATAGTGATTTTGGGGAACAGTGATCAGTAAGTAGAGTACAGTTATTCAGTTATGCTCGTGTATGTTTTGATTGGGCTGAAATGCTGCGTGTTTTCTCTTTCAGTTCAGAGAGTTAGTACAGAATAGCCAGTGGTCTCCTTTGCTGAAGCAAGACAGAGATCTGATCCGTCAGTCACCGTTCAGTACAGCGGACTTATGATGACCCAAAGTTTAGAGAAAATAGTGGTTATGACAGCCGCATCGGACCAAGGAAACATCTTGCGGGATGAAACCAATGTTGATGTACCGCATCCGCCCAGGTCGCCTGCCATGCGCCCGATCTGGGAACCCCAGTTGTTTCAAGCTCATGAGCCCACCACGTTTGAATTGATGGGAATGATTGGTGATCTTCAACGATCTGTGGCTGATCTCGCCTACGGAATGTCGGCTGCTCCACCTACCACATCCTACGCCGGGAATTTTGTACCGCAAGTGTAATAACCCGACCCTCGTCTATGATCCTGGTATACTTTCAGTTTCCTTATTCTGTATATTTATATGCTTATTGTGAATTTCCATGTGGAATTATGGCTAAGTAAGTAAATCCTAAGTTTAAAAGAAATCTATCTGTTTCATAAGAAAACTATCTGTCACCATTAACGCGTTTAACTTAGAAATTGGGCATCTTAACGGCTTAATTATCTGAAATTAATTATATATCTGTGATCAGCATAATTTTCTGGTAATATTAGGCATGTTTACGAAATTTCAATTTTGGAATGATAAAACGATTGATTTTTGTCTTATATGCTTTGATATTTTGTTATATATCTCTAAGTCTTGTTTTGACTCAAGATCAAAAACGTAGCTACCATTTTGGAGAGAAAATAAGAGAGAGGGGAGAAGAGAATTGGGGGAGAAGTGATTCAACAAGAAATTTGGGCAAAAATTGTTAGAAGTTTGGAATTAAATTCAAGGTAAGCTTAAGACCTTCTTATGATGGCAACTTAGAGTTGTAAGTCATATTTTGTTTGATTCATGTATGATTCATGTATGAGTTATGAGGGTTTTTCATCAATTGGTTATTTTGCCACTTAATTTGGGTGTTACATGAAAATTATACTTCAATCCTTGGGTTATGTCATCATTCCATGGAAATATGTTGGTGTTATGTGTCCTGCTTGAAGAACTTGAATGTAAAATGGAATTTGAGAAAGTGATGGCTTGTGGAAGCCTCTAAGTTAGTTTAAATTGTCATAATCGAAGTAAAATCCACGTTATGGTGTTGTTAGGTTGAGTTATTGCATAAATTTAACCTTAGATTGCATGAAAAATGAAGCTTGGGTGTTAATTTTTGAGTTGAAATCGAGCTGCCCTGAATCTGGGCCTACGGCCGCTCGAGCGGAGGTCATGGTCGCTCGAGCGGGAAAATCACCCTCTCAGCAGTTCTTCTAAAATTGCTCTGTCCGCTCGAGCGTAGGAATTCCCGCTCGAGCGTAAAAATTGACCTCTCAGCATTTGTGATCGCATTGCACTGTCCGCTCGAGCGGACAACTTGGCGCTCGAGCGAAGGACTATTTTGCAGAAGGAAAATGTGTTCGTTCAGTTTTGCGTGCTTGACCCTCTGGTTTTTTAGAATATTTTTCTGATGAGTATAAGATGGTTATATATGCGTAAGGATGTGGTGACACATGGAATAGCTTCTTAAGGATTTAAAAAGGAAGAATACTAATTTATCAGTTATTGTGTACATGGCACACTCCAGAAGGAACTGGTACGCCACCACAACACTGTGAGTAATAGTACCTCAATGAATCTTTACGCAATTTATTATGTATTGACGTTATGTCTTGACGTTACACACTTTGTTGTCAAACTTGTGGTGATACAAAACATAGCTACACTATGAATGAGAATCTTTATGAAGTTATGGATGTAAATGGTAAAGTTGTGGATAAGTGAACCATTATGAACTTGTGGAAACATCAAAAAGGTTGTGAAGTTATGCACGTCATATGTGAAATCTTGTGAACTTTTGGACTGTACCAAGGAAGTTATGAATGTGTGAACTGAAGTGGCCTAGAGCCATTTGTGAACCGATGTGGCCTAGAGCCATTTGTGAATCAATGTGGCCTAGAGCCGTTTGTGAATCAATGTGGCTTAGAGCCATTTGTGAATTAATATGGCTACGAGCCTTTTGTGAAACTATGAGGCCAAGGGCTGATATGTGAAACGTAAATTTGTGAACTAAGAAGTTATGAGGCCAAAGGGCTGATATGTGAAACGTGAATTTGTGAATCTGTGAATCAAAAAGGGGCCGAAAGGCTATTCCGAGCCGAAAGGCTGTTCTGGGCCGTAAGGCTGTTCTGATAATTTTGGGCCAATAGGCCGTACTGTTATAACTGTAATGTTGGGCCAGAGGCCGTCCTGAAAGTAAAATCATATCAGACGCATTTTTGGGATCTCAATTTGTGAACGTACTGTCATGCATTGTAATTACAATTGGTATTTAAACTGCTTAAGCATTATTATTCACTGAGCTAGTCTCATTCTGTTATTTTGTTTGTTTCTGTAGGAAAATCAACTTGGAGGTCAGTCCTCACACCGTTATCGTATGTCTTTTGTCAACCTAAGGACAACCAGGCACTTGGGGAAGCCTTTTGCATGCTAGGGCAGTTTTGGTAGACCTTGTCATTTTGTACTAATGCTTGTTAGCCAGTTGTTGTATCAAGTATTTTGTTGAATGCCCAATCTCTGGGCTAAACTTGTAGATGTGTATGTAACTTAATCACAAACGCATGTCCACTATGAGTTTTAATTCTGAATCGTGGTCCTGGCATATTGGTAGTAGCTCAATGGATGTATCTGCACGTTATTTTATTGTTTTAGCGCTTCCATTCCGGCCCCGATTATTCTATAAGGCAGGTTAAGTGTCTGTTTTTGGTTAGGTCATGCCAAAACTTTTAGGGGCAAGTTAGGGGCGTGACAGCAAGAGCCCCCACTATTGGGGCGAATTGTGATCGAGCTCAGCCAACCTGAGGCTACCTTAAGCTATAGCAATGACATGTCAACAACAACCGGGTTTCGCTCTGATATAGCAACCCAAACCCTCGATCAAGTTGAGGCCAGAGGTAAGAACAAAGTGGGAATAGAGGCTGATCCCGTTGAACAGCTACTGTGGGTAGTCGAGGCTTTAAAAGCTAGAGGATGGAATAAATAGCAAATATTCGCGGCGATGGCCAAAACTATGGATGATGCTTTCCCTACTCTAACCGAGGGGAGTTCCCGCCAAGCGAAAAACCGGGATAGGCCCCGTCATGCCAGAACAGTTCCCTCCAATCCCAATTCTGCACTGGGGAAGGATCAGAAATTCAAGGCGGCACCTGCCGATCCTTTTGCCAGTGCATCTGGCAAAAGTCAGCAAACTTCGAAGTATCTGCCCTGAGGGCGCAGAGTCTTCCATGCCCTTTACATGCCTTTGTCTAGGGCGCTCCAGATCCTTACCGAAAGGGGGCACCTTAAACCCCTTGAGCCTAGGCCTCTCCCGAAGAATCTCCCTCCCACACATGATGCTGCCTTGTACTGTGCGTACCACCAGCAAACCGGTCATTGCACCGACAGCTGTTTTCGTCTTCGTCACAAAGTGCAAGATTTGATCGACAATGAGGTCATCCTTCCACCCACCTCAGCCAAGTCTGTCACTGCTGAGTTGTTAGATTTTGAGGATATTGCGAGTATGTGATCAGAAGTTGGACCACCCGCGGACGACACTCGGTGTATCTCAGATGTGGCGTCTGGCACGCACTGTTTTGAGCATTTGCGAATGCTGTTTTTTTTGTAATTTCTGGCTTGGGTGTTGAGCCAGTTCTTTGGTTTTGTTTTGAGTCTGTCTCATTGTCTTGAGTCAGTCTTTTTGCTTAAGGGTCTATATTATTGTATCGAGTCAGTCCCATTGTATAGAAATCAGGTGATTCCAGGGTTGTTGCCTCGGATATCATGTTTTTGTAATTATTTTTTGCTTTCTTTCGAGTCTGTCTCTACTGTGGAGCCAGTTGCAACCTAGGAAATCTGAATGAAACAGCTGCGGCTATCATGTTTCCATGCCTATTACTACTTTGAGCCTGTTGTGCCAGTAAGTTTAGAATGAAACGGCAGCGCACTTTACCTGCTCTTCTGTGCCTCAAAATCATTGCATTGACCTAGTTTTTCAAAACTTTTTTTTTACACTATGGTGATGAAAACGAAGAGGAAGGAGTTCCTCGGGTTTTTGCAAAATTTGACTAACTGAGAGAAAGAGAGACGTGCTAAGCCCTTAATGAACGACATCATGTTTGTTAACGTGAGTACTGAGAAGGACCCTAGCTTGATCCAGATTGGTTCCGCACTATCTTCAGTGCGAGCGATTTGTCGACTTTTTAAAAACTTTCAAAACAAAATGTTTTGCGCAGTCCTGCGAAGACCTGTGTGGAATCGCTCTTGAGATTGTGCAGCTTAGGATCGCTCTCAGCCTCGAGACTTGAGCCCTTGCTTTTGAACCTTGGACCTTGGTTTCAGACTGTTCAACGATCAACTGCGATGTGAGGCCTGTGTGGCCAGATTTGAAGCAGCCCTCGAACAAGAGGCACCAAAGTCAGATCAAGAAGATCAGATGTCGCCAAAAGAAGCTTGCAAAGCTAAATCAAAAGCACCCCTCAAACTAGGGGCAAAAATGTCTGATGTGCTCGAAGAGCCGAAGATGGACCTTTCTGCAAATCAATACAACAGTCATTCACCTGAATTCAGATGACTTCAGGATCTCAAAAAACCATTTGGCATGGACACAGCTACACTTTTAACCTTGAGAGGCTCGCTGGGCCGAAAACCCGGAAGGGCGACCCAGGCAAAAGTTAGGGCAAGGAAAAAATGCAAAAAAAAAAAAAAGAAAAAAAAAGAAAAGAAAAAAAAAGAAAAAAAAAGAAAAATACAAAAAAAAAGAAAAATGCAAAAAAGAAAAGATAAAAAAAAAAGAAATGAAAAGAATGAAAAAAGAAAAGAAAAACATAGCTCGCGAGGTTGAAAACCTAGAAGGGCGACCTTGGCAAAAGTTAGAGCGTGGT
The DNA here is from genome assembly GCA_030407325.1 of Camellia japonica. Lineage (NCBI taxonomy): Eukaryota > Viridiplantae > Streptophyta > Magnoliopsida > Ericales > Theaceae > Camellia > Camellia japonica. The sequence continues at coordinate 105,851,671 of JAPPVO010000016.1, read as the reverse complement.
GAGGGTTAATACACGAGTGTACCTTACCAGAACTACATAAGGCTTGATTCCCATGTTTGGGATACATAGGCAACTTCATCCTGAAGTCCAGCCACAAACACTTCCAAATTGAGTGCGTCCATGTAATGGTTTTGATTATCCTTGCCTTCTCTGAATCTGATAGTTCGGTTGTGACAACCGGAACTACGTAAGGCTTGATTCCCATGTTTGGGATACATAGGCAACTTCATCCTGAAGTCCAGCCACCAACACTTTCAAAGTGACTGTGTCCATATGTTGGTTTTGACCATCTTCGTCTTCTCTGTATCCGAGAGTTCGGTCGTGATCATCACTAATGAGAACTGTTCACAGTATGCTGCGGCATTATCCAGACAAGGGGCAACTTTCCGTTGCCGTGAGTCATCATTCAAACCAGGGGCAACTTTTCATTGCCGTGCAGTGCCATCTAGACAAGGGGCAATTTTCCATTGCCTCCGATCCGAGGTTGTGCATCTCAAGAGTAAGTTTTGCGCTCGTTGAGCATTGACCGTTTGCAAAACTAGTTTTTGAAAATTTTACTGAGGTTGACTATTTTCTCGAAAATTATTTCATTTTCCAAAACTGGACCATTTTCTTGGACCCAAAAAAGGAAAATTTTCAGTGCTCATAGCTTGACTTACATGATTTTCAAATCAAAAATCGGACAAGTATGTTAATCTAACTCTCATGTTTGTCAAAATTTGTTTTAGTAGAGAGCCAAAACAAAAATGGTCAAAGTGATGAACTAGGGGCACAGGTGAGTCAGGCGTCCTGTCTTTCCCCCATTACCAGCATACTTGCCAGAAGGGCACAACCGGAGCTGCTTGTAAAGGGCTGAAGGCTCTCAACATCCTCCGAGCAATGAGGTATCAAGCCAAGTACGAAACACGATTTGGAATGGATCAAGATACTCCATTCCCTCATCCGGGGCATCGACTAAATGTCACCAGAAGAAATAGCTGTGAGCTAACAGTGTTGGGCATGAACCCACAACCTCTTGTTTATCCATCAACCACCCTGGGGAGGGATATAAAAAATGAGAGAGTTAAGAATAGAGAGGTGTATGATGAGAGAAAAGTAAGCAAAAGGGTTTTGAGAGAAAAACCGAGCCTGAGAGCCGAGTGATGTGAGAATCACAAATGAGAAGAGGATGGGAAATGATACCCGAAGAAACTGGCTCCTCGCGATTTCTGAGGTCTCTCGTCTTTATAACGCGTCTGTGTGTCGTGTCTTTTGTTTTGTCTACCTCAACTCTTGTTTTGAGTCTGTTTCGAGCGTGTCTCGTTGTGTTTAGGTAGTCTATCTTTTTGCTTTCGCTGTTGAGTCTTTTTCACGGTGTTCAGTTGTAGGCTCAATACCCCGGTTTGAAAAACCCTTTTTCAATTTCAAAAAATTAATCGTTTTGTGTGCTCAGAGTGCTGTGCCATTCTCCATGTTTGTGCAAAACGTGATCTAGTTCTTTCATAAAACCGCAGGGGTTCAACCCGAGACACTTGGAAACAGTGAACATATGGGTTCCGGATTGCATCCGAGTGTGTTTCAGCTTCAGTAGATTCCACCTTTGTATTCCGTCCTTTCAGATTGAATTGGGTGTATGAGTTGTGTGCAGATTTGAACCAAGTGTTGTGTTATGGGCTGTGTGTTCAGAATGAGCAGTAGGTTGTTTGAGTTGTTTTGCTGTTGGCCGGTTCATTACCTGATTACTACAATACAAGTGTTTGATTCTCAGATGAAAGATCAATCTCATTTACATTGAGGTGTAATATGATGCAATGCAATACGAAGTATGAAATGTATCAATGTAACACTTTTTCAGATAAAAAGTTTGTTTCATTTCATCATCTTTTCAAGTACAAAGTTTTGAAGAAAGTAAAAACCTGCCTATGGCAGTACAAGGTACTCAAGCTACCAACAAAAAGAAAAGCAAAACCAAAAGAAGAAAAGCAGCAAAAATCGGGATCAATGTCAATTGGTCTCAGGCCTAAGGGTCTGTCCTCATTCTCTTCCTGGACGAAGGTCCAGGAGCATCGTCATCAGCACCGTCATCTGAGTCTGAGCCGTCTCCGGTCTCCTCCTCGGACGACTCTGTCTTACCTCCGCCTCCTCTTCAGACTCATCGTCATCAGGGACTGGTGCCCGAGAGCTACTCCCGACGTAGTGCGCCCCGCTTTGGTGCGGGGGTATACTCTGCCATCTCGCTCTCCTCCTCGAGCAAGAACAGAAGGCCCAGCAGGAGCACCTCCTACAGCAGGAATCTAGAATGGAGGCTAAAAAGCACAAATGGCAAACGCATCAGTATGCTACGCAAAGCAGAGTATGAATACAGAATACAGTGTATGAGTACAGTATGTGAATACTATGAGCAGTGTATCAGTACAGAATGCAGTGTATGAGTACAGTGTGTGAATGCTGTGAACAGTGTGTCGGTACAGAATGTAGTGACTGAGTGCAGTGTATGAATGCCGTGAGTGATGCTGTGAATAGTCTAGGGGCTACAGTGTATCAGATGCCGTGAGGGCCGTGTATCGAGTGTTATGTTGACAGTGCGATGCATCAGATTGTGTATAGTTTGAGACTGTGGTCAGAAGAACATACCGGAATGTCATAGATGGTCAGAAGATTGAGGCTCCACTGGAGCATCCCCATCACCGAAGCAGTCAGCTCCAGGGACTGACGAGTGTACTCGGAGGAAGCCTGCAAAAGTGTTAGAAGCATCAGTATTCGGCGAAATATCAAATGAAATGAAACGAAATGAAATGACAATGCAAGATGCAAAATGCAATGGTACATACCGGGGGCAAGTCGTAGAACCCGACTAACTCATGATCAGCCGGAGGGGGAGCGATGGGGATCTAGTAAGTCTCCCCACTCTGCCCTCAGCATGTCATCATCGCGGGCAGTGCTGGCCAACTAGCTCCCCGTCCTCTCCGAGCCCCACTCCTGCCACGGACCCGAGCCGTCCTTGTTGCTCCTGCTCCCTCTCCTGCCCTAGCTGCTGGTGCCACGGGCCTCTCTCGCTCAACTCGACAGCCACTGCTCAAAGGCCGCATGATGTAGGTCTGGATGTACTCTGTGTAGTCGCCTCGCCCCTGAAGCCCTCAGCCTCCCAGCCGATCGTGTAATCAGCCATCTGCTCGGGAGTGAACCTCTCTGTGTCCCTCATGTGGGTAGGAGGCAGACCCGGAACTATCTGCTCCGGTAAACCAAGGGTTTGGCGTAGGAAGCGCTCACCCAGCTACCAAGCCCGACAGACCGGGCCCTCCAGCAAGATCCTGAACCGAGCGATCTCTTTAGCACTGGCAAATCACTCCCGAATTGCAGCTGGCAATAGAGCCCAGGGCTGCCAGGTGATCTGAGAATGATATGCAGTCAAATATCTACTGTTACTGAAAATACAGTGCAAAGCGAAGCTTGAAATAAACTCTAAAGTTGAAAATACCTCTGCGGCGGTAATGGTATCGAAGTAGCGACGGAAGAATATGAAAGTCTCCCAGGGTCTCCGCACACACCTCACATCGAAGTGGCGGGAGAATGGAACGCCGAGGGGAGTCTCCTTGTCAGGTACTGGTGCAAGCCTCGGGAAGTAGGCGTAGACCCACAACTGCAGAGCAGATATCAGTATGCTTATCAGATAAAGCAGAATGCAGAATAAAGCAGAAATGGCAGAACCGTGTGTTGTGCAGTGTATTGTGCAGAGTGTATAATGTGTGCAGTGTACAGTCAGTGTAAAGCAGATTATATGTATGCCGTGTGTAGTATACAGTCAGCGTGAAGCAGACCGCAGTGTGTGCAGTGTACAGAGTACAGATAATGTAAAGCAGAAATGTAAAAGCAGAAAAGAAGGTGTACCTCCTAAGCTCGCCAGTAGCCCCCGAGCAACTGCCCGCTACACTGGGAGGATGAGCTCATATATCCGTAGAGTGTGGCCAAGGCTGCCCCACCCCAGTCGTAGCGCAGGATCCGTGTGACATCCACCAAGGCGCTCAGCAAATAGAGGGGCACGGTGTTCGCCCGGTTGGCGAAGATGGTCGTCCCCAACAAGAACATGAGGAAGGCGCGTGCGTATCGTTCCACCTCCTCTTGAGTCATCGGCGCCTCCTCAGCTAGAGCTGGCTGAATGTGGAAGTGGTCCTCAAACCACGAGTATCTGACGAAGCCTGGGCGAGCAAGAGGCGGTAGGACGCCCAGCAAATACATCTGAGCGGCCTCCCACTCGTCCATGTCTGTGTCAAAGGGGATCGGATCACCTCCTACCCCGATGCCGGTGAGCTTCGAGAAGTCATAGAGAGTCATCGTCATGTCTCCCATGGCAGAGAAGTGGAAGGAATCGGTGGTGTCCCACCACCTCTCCACCAGAGCGGCAAGGAGAGGCCTGCTCGCGATAAGACGGGAAAGTCCCCTGCAGAAGGCACCAAAGCCGGCCTGGTCTACGATGTGACGGATTGTGTCCGGTAGCTCCATGTACCATCCTCTGGCGGCGACATTCCCATACCCCCGGAAGGCATGGGAATCCCCCTGTATTCGAAAACAAACAGTTGCGAAGCAATATTCAAAATACAGTTTTGAAGAACATTCAGCATTAATAGCGTGTGTGCACGTGTTCAAATTCAAACAGACATCGGGTGCCGGTGTGCTAGCAGAGAACTACAGCATATGATGTGTCAGTGTGTTTGAGTGGTTCAGTACAGATATAGCGTGTGTGCACGTGTTCAGATTCAAACATACATTGGGTGCCGGTGTGCTCGCAGTGAACTACAGTGTATGATGTGTTAGGGTGTTCGAGTGGTTCAGGGCAGAAACAGTGTGTGTGCGCGTGTTCCAATTCAAACAGATACTGAATGCAGGTGTGTTCACAGTCAACTACAGCATATAGTATATCGGTGTATCCGGATCAAACAGTTAAAGGCAGAGTCGACTATTGCAGTTAGGTATTCTACTTTGCAGAAAATGAAACGGGGAAGAATATACCTCGGAAGCGCCGTATGAAAGGTGTGTCTCTGGCTCGCGCAGAAGCAGCTCGGGTGGCACCCTCCTGTCAAAACTCCTGAACTGGCGAAGTCCGTCAGGAGGCAACTCGTGAATCGTCGGCCTATAGGTTGCTGGATCGAACGGACGGATGCTGAGAGGCAAGAGCTCGGCCTCGGAGTCCATGTCTTGTTCCGGAGGAGTCTCGCCTCGTGGAATGTCATCCGCCATCTCGAAGAGAGTGTGAAAATGACCGAAAAAGTGAAAACCAGGTGAGAATACGAAGAGTCAACTGAAAAGTCAACCCTGGGAGGGTGAAAAATGACCGGAAAGGTCGGGGTGCAGAAAAGGCACAGAAATCAAGGTAAACTCGGAGGAAACAAACCCCGAGTGGTGAAAATCGAGAAAGAAACGCCGAAACAAAGTTTTGTTCAGTTCAAAACGTGCGAAATAATGAGGTATTCGTGAATCGAACGTCGAAACGGGCTCTAAAACCGAGGAAAACAGAGGAATGAAGGAAGAAAAATGACCTAGGGAGAGAGGCAAAGAAATTTCGAACAAGAGGAAGTGAACAAAATAGGGCTAGAGGCCCTATTTTAAAAGACCCGTGCCAAAATGTCCAAACTGCCCCGATTCAAGCAGATTTGGCCGGTCGGCCACACTGTTGGCCGGTCGGCCAAATATTTGGCCGATGGACGTTTTTAGTGGCCGATGGATGGCCGGTGACCTCCCCCGATGGCCGGTGAACCTCCTACACTCTTGTTTGAGTCAAATATGTGGTTTGGGGCCTCCATTGCTTAACATAGTGCAAGAGAGTGCATTTTTGAAGCTCAACCAGACTCTGTTTTGACCTCGGACCGTGTTCTCTGTGCGAAGCACTCGAATACGTGCTCGGTGTATCCTTTTTGTATCCTTTTGTCTCCTGAGAGATTCGAAAGTTGCCCCACGTACATACGTTACAACGCTTTTGTTGTGAAACGCGCGTTGGTTATACGTCATTTCACTCGCATCGTTATGCACACATCTTGCATTGTCATGCGCATGTCATACTTGCATTAGTATGCACATTCTTTAGGTCGCATCGTCATGCGCACCTCACATGCATTGTCATGCATATCAAGCGACGCGCGTTATCGCGCATTCGAGTTCACATGCATTGTCATGCATTTCAAGCGACATGCGTTGTCGCGCATTTAAGATCACATGCATTGTCATACATCTCGAAAGACATGCGTTGTCACGCATTCAACCTCATGTGCATTGTCATGCATCATTCGCACTTTGCATGCATTTCAAAAAAAAAAAAAACCATACATCATCATGCACCTTTCATGCATTTCAAAAAAAAAAAAAAAAAAAAACTGCATTGTCATGCTTTTTTTTCTTCCTTTTGCATTGTCATGCATTTCAAAAAACAAAAACAACAAAAACAACATGCATATGTCATGCATTTCATTGTAAATATTGTATGTTGCATACATTGTACATATATTGCATATGTCATGCATACATTGTAAATAGTGCATATGTCATGCATCATTGTAAATATGCCATTTACATACATTCATTGTACATAGCATTATACATAGTATCCAGTGCACATTGTATATATTGCATTGTAGCTTGCATGCATTCATTGCATCACCTCCATCCACGGCTTGCGCCTTTCCTTGTTGAGCTTGGTTTGGTATCTGCCCATATTTCTCACGTCGAAGCACAGTTATGATATTATGTGTACGTGCCTATTCCACTGCTGGTATTGTGGTTTGAGGGTGACGGCACCGTTTCTGTGTTAGACGCGGTTTGTATGTGTCTGTAGCTCGGCTTTTCGTGCTCCCTTTCAGAAGAATGAAATAGCCCTCACAGTTCGGACTCCACTTGTGTTGGTTCTGAATCTGATGTCACAAGTGCAATGTGAAACAGTGGAAACACAAAAAGAGTCCAAATCCGGCAATTGTTTTTGGAAAATCGATGTTTGAATCAAATGCCAAAAATGGACTGCTTTGCCAGATTTCAGAGTCGCCACCTAAATATTTATGGGAAATTTAGGAAACCCGTGACTCGTGCCAAAGGCCATTAGTCCGTTGTTACCAAAGTGTCTTGGTTCGGGAACTTAGGTATGAGAGGGGAAGGTCAATAATGAGCACCCCACTCACCCGATCAAAGATCGGCCTCTACTAATTATGATGTGATTCTTATGTACAACATATGTTCTTATTCTGATTATTTAATAAATCTTGAAATTTATTATGTGAAGCATACAAGGTATAGACTAGTTTGCTCAAATTGGAACAATTCAATTTCATGTTTGTTTCTCGAAAAGGGTTTGAATTTGCCACCTCAGGTGGGCTTAATTTGCCACTTAACAAAGTGGGCTTAAGGTTTGTGAATTTGCCACTACAAAGTGGGCTTAAAATGTCCATTCTTTGAATCATTCCAATTCAAGTAACAAGCCTTCATCCACATGCATTCAAACAGGTTATCATTTAAGCAATTAGCCTCATGGTAGGATGCTAAACATAATAAGAAAATTATGTACAAGCGGGATGCTAAAGCATAACAACTCACATATTTACCGACGTCCCGCGAACAAGCTACAAAACAAAGTTAGAAAATATGCATGATTCCTAACTGTACAATGTGACAATGCAACACATGTGATATGCAATTTACTAGGCTCGGCTACTAATATGGCATATGAGATGATTTGATCGCATGTGGTCTAAGCATGTATTTAGAGAAGTATTGAAACGATAATGCGAATTGAAATGATGGACCGAGCCCCGGTGCATGCAATACAAGTGGATGCAAACATGAATATGCTAAATTAAACATGATGCCTCTAAACTAACCATCATAAGCTGGTAAATAAAAGGGAGAAAGACGTGGGGTTGGAAGACATACACACACACGCACACTTATTACAAGTTTGTTTGCCCTCGCGCAGGAGGGTCCGAATGAACTAATGCGCCCTCACGCAGGAGGGTCTGAATGAACTAATGCACCCTCACGCAGGAGGATCCGAATGAACTAATGCGCTAACTAATTACTTAACTAATTATTACAAAATTTGAATAAATAAGCTAGTTATCTAAGCTAATTAATTATTACAACAAGTAAATAATTAATTATGCTAAGCTAGTGAATTAAGTAATTATGATAATGAACTAATTTAAATAACTAGTTTAACCTGATTAAATAAGTACAATACAAAGCTAATTAGCTAACTACATTAATTAATTAATTACAGCATAACTAATTTAAACCAGGTAACTAATTAATTACAATATGAATTCTTAAATAGCTAATCAAATTAAATAACTTATCTAATGGAATAACTAATTAAATAATTACTCTAATTAAATCGTCTAATTAAATAATTAGGACTAACTAATTAATAATTAAACTAATTAATTATTCTAGCTAATTATTACAAATTGGAACTAACTAATTAATTAATTATAAAACTCTAAATAATTAACTAATGAACTAACTAAGTAATGAATTACCTAATTAATTAATTATAAAATTCACTATCTAATTAACTAATCCAAATTAATTAATTATAAAATGCTAATTAACAACCTAATTAACTAATGAATTAATTATAAAATTCTATTTAATGACCTCATACTTACCTAATTAATTACACTAATAAATTAATTATACAATTCTGATTAAATACTTATAAAATTCCAATTAACTAATCTACACTAACTAATTAATTACAGTGTAACTAATTAAATTACAACATGAAGTAAATAATTAAATAACTAATCTAAGTAAATAACCAATTAAATAACGAAGCTAAATAATCTAATTAAATAACTAACTAATTTAATTAATTATAAAATTCTAATGAATTAACTGATTAATTATACTAACGAATTAAGTATCAAATTCTAATTAACTCAATTAACTAACTAAACTAATTAATTCTAGGACTACACTAATTAATTAACATCAATTAATTAAATAATTAATTAACACCGATTAATTAATTAAATTCTAATTAACCAAACTAATTAGCTATTACACTAATTAATTAATTCTAAAATTCTAATTCTAATTAAATACACTAACTAATTAATTTATAAACTTCTAATTAACTAACTAATTAACTACACTAAGTAATTAATTATTCAATTCTAATGCACTACCTAATTAACTAAACTAACTAATTAATTAATTATAAAAGTCCAATTCACTATCTAATTAATTAATTACACTAAAATTCTAATAACCTTACTTATAAAATTCTAATTAATGAAACTAATTAATTATTCAATTCTAATTAAACTAACTAATTAATTACACTAATTAACTAATTACAAAATTCTAATTAAACTAACTAATTAATTAACTAATTAATTATAAAATTCTAATTAAACTAACTAATGAATTAGATAATAAATTAATTATAAAATTCTAATTAACTAAACTAAGTTATTACACTATGAACCAACACTTTTGCTTTGTCCCTGAATTCATCAGGTTGTTCACGGGTTCACCAGATTCCGCTTCAAGGATAGTCCACAAGTCTTCTGTCTTTGCATTTGAACAAGTCTCCACCACCATGGGCTTTGTAGAATCATCTTCACCATACCAGCATCACCATTCTTCAAGAATTTGGGCTCTTTCTCAAGCTCGTCCTCAAGCTTCTCCTCGTCCTATGTTGAAAATATTCTTGCCATGCCACTTCTTTGATCCAGATCGTGTTCTCCTCCGTCCATGCACTGTTAGCTCAGACCATGTCCTCCTCTGTCCATGCACACCGAGAGAGAGGGAGCTTGGTGAGTATCTTGCAGAGAGAGAGAGAGAGAGAGAGAGAGAGAGAGAGACAGCCCGTGTGTGTGGTGTTGTGTGCTCTGCCGTGTGTCTGTGTTCTATGTGTTGTGTATGCATGGGTTGTGTGTGCCTGTGTTCATGGTGTCTATGTGGCTGCTCTGTGTGTGTTGTGTATGGTGTGTGATGTCGAGAGTGAGTCAGCTGGCTGAGTGTGTCATGTGTGCATGTGTGTGCATGTGGGTGTTGTGGTGTGTTGGGTGCCGTGTGTATCTGGGTTGTGCTCCATGCGCCCTCTGTGAGTTGTTCTCCCCCAGCTGCTGTTGTGTGTGGGTGTGTATGTGCTGTGCATGGGTCTGCCGTGTGTATGAGTGTGTAGGTCAAACAAAACAATTTGATCAGCCTCTCATGGCTGGAGAGGAGTGAGAGTGAGATGTAGAGAGAGTGTGTGGGTATGGGTGTGTGCCGTGGTCTGTGCCGTGTGTGCTGTGTGAGAGTTGTCAATGGTGTGCATGTGTTGTGTGTGTGCCATGTGCCTGTGTGTGAATGTGTCGAGACCCTCTTGAAGCCGTGTCTGTATGGAGCCTATATCAGTGTGCTAGAGAGAGCCGAGATATGTGGGTGGCTGGGTATGTTATGTGTTGTTCTTGTGGGTGTGGTGTATGGTGTGTTGGGTCTGTTGTGTGCATGTGGTGTATTGGGTGTGCATGTGTGTGTGTGTTAGAGTGTGTTAGAGTGTTGAGTGTCGTGTGTATGTAGTGTGCCGTGTGTTTGTGTGTGTTGAGTGTGTGTTCTTAGAGAGAGAGAAGCCTAGGAATCTAGAGAGAGAAGAGAGCTGGGTTTGGTGTGTCAATGGTGTGTGTACTCTCTCTCTCTCAAAACCGTGTCTGTCATGAATGGTCTCTCAATGGTCTGTCCGTATCAATGATCTGTAGGCATGTGTTGTGTGTTCATCTCCATGAGTAAGAGAGGTGTGAATGATCTATATGTATGTGTGTGTTGCCGCAGCTCCGTGTGTGCGTGTGATGGCAGTGGTATGTGATGGGCTCAGATCAAGGGTGGTGGGAGTGGATGGTGTGTGTGCATGGGTCTGTTGTGTGCATATGTGTTGCTCTGTGTGTGTGTATCAGCCGTGTATTGTGAGTGCATGTGGGTGATGAGTGGTGATGTGCATGGGTGTGTGCCGTGTGTGGTGTGCTTGCCGAGAGGGAGAGAGAGCTCACTGTGGGTGGAGGTAGAGAGAGTGCAGGTCGTGTGTGGTGTCTGTGTGTGTATCGTGTGTATGAATGTGTGAGAGGTGTGAGCTGCCGTGTGTTGGGTTTGGCGTATGGGAGGTGCATGGTCTGCTGAGAGGGAGAGAGAGGTGGGTTGTGTGGCTGTGTGATTCTCTCCCTCCCTCTAAACCGTGTATGGTGTTGGGTGAAGCTCTGTCTATGGCAGTGTGATCGGAGTGTGAGTGTATTATGTGTGAGGGTGTATCAGTGTTGAAGCCCAGATCAAAAGACCCTCTCCTCCCCCAAAATCATTGCCTTCTCCTCATCTTGATTCTTTTTTATTGATCTCCTCTTTCAACCAAAGAGAGAACCCATCCTGGCCAGAGAGAGCCCATGCATATGTGTGTTGTTTTTCTCTCTTCCTTCCTCCTCCTCAATTCTGTCCACTCTCTCCCAAATAATCATTCTCTAAGAAACTTTTTTTACCACCCACCAAAACATCATCATTCATACTGACCCCTCCTCATATCTTTTTTGTTAACAAAAACGATCCCCTATGTGCCTTTACACCCTGCCATTTTACACCCCCTCAAAACCATCATCAACCCAATAAAATATATTTAATCATCCACCCCAAACCCATAATAATATTCCACCCCAAAATTCATTGTCCTTATGTGACTCTTTTTTTTTCTTTTTTTTCCCCCCAAAATCCCCCGACCATACCATCCTCTTTTTCTTTTATTTTCTTTTTCTTCTTTTTTTTTTTTAAATTTCCTAAACACTTGTACGCACATAAAAATTATAAAATATTACAAATAAATAATTTGGCCAAAATGAGTGAGGTTTGGAATTAAAGTTTCAATTTGATTTTTCTGCTGCGGGTGGTCAAAACAAAGTGCCCAAGTCTTAGGGCTGGTCAAAAATAGGGTGTGTACAGTGTCCATGCTTTTCCTAGGCAAGACACGGTTTTGGTCGCAGGCCTTATCCACTGCATCCATTGCATTTTAGCTTGTAAATGTTGCATTTTACATAGCTTGCATTGTCATGCATCTTTCCTTACATGCATTGTAGTTCATTCTTCCTTACTTTGCATATGTCATGCATTCATTGTAAATAGTGCATATGTCATGCATTCATTGTATATAGCTTGCATTTCCATGCATGCATTGTATTGTACATAGTTTAGCTTGCATGTATTCACTGCATCGCATCCATCTACGGCTTGCGCCTTTCTATGTTGAGCTTGGTCTGGTATGTGCCCATACTTTTCGCGTTGAAGCACAGTTATGATATTATGTGTACGCACCTAGTGTTGTGGGTGACGACACCGTTTCTGTGTTAAACGTGGCTTGTTTGTGTCCATGCCTTTCCTAGGCAAGATACGGTTTGGCTGTAGGCCTTATCCATTGTATATATTACATTGTAGTGTAATTTGTTGCGTCCAGCATTTAGGATCACGGTCTTTCCTCAGCGGGTCATTTCCCCACTTATGTCATTCCACCCAATTACTTGTTCTTGTGTTCCGCCTACATCACTCATAGTTCTGCATGTGTACGCGCCTATTCCACTGCTGGTATTGTGGTTTGAGGGTTGCGACACCTTTTCTATGGTAGACGGACTTTGCATCTCCATCATCTTTATGACATTTGTGTGGTTTTTGAACCGCTCATGATTTGATCATGATTCAATTGCATTGCATATCATTTGCATTGTTTATACATAGTTTTGTAAATATTGCATTATCATTTTGCATCCATTTCGCATTGTTCTGCGTTGCCGCACATAGGTTGCATTGTCATGCACTCCTACACTTGCGTTGTCACGCAGCTTTCGATTGCATCGTTATGCATGTTGCTAACAATATTGTACTTGTTGAGTTTTCTTTCTCTTTCAGGCACGATATTGTATATACGGTTCATTTGAAGCTGGTGCAACCAGACGAGCCGCACAGGTATTGTATTCTCCGAGTGAGACGTATCGAGAATTGAATAATTCTCTTACATCCTTTCTACATTGTAATGTAGTTGGATTTGTGTTTGATTGCTTAAAACTGCTGCATTGTTATGCTTCGTTATAGCTTTCTTCGCATGATCATAAGTTATGTTCGGCTTCTTGCATTGTCAGTTGCATTATGCCTCTGCCTTCGGGCGCATATCTTATTTGTAGCTTGTATGCTTTGTCTAAGTCTTCGGCCTTGTCAAAAATGGGTCGTCTCTGGGCTTTGACATTCACTCCCGTCATTGTTATGACTTTCGAGTTCTGTCAAAGAGGGGCAACTGTAGACACCCAATTTTTGACCGTTCTTAAGACTTGGACGTCACCGTTTGAACACTCGGTGATTATCCATGTTTGTGTTCGTCTTGAGTTCCTGGAGGTCTCGGCCACGCGCCCTGCCTCAGGATCTCTCGACTCGACTATTTTGTGTTTGGTTTTGCACTAAACACTTGTGTTTTGCTTTTGAGGGGCAGGGAATAGCTTGTTGGCCATCTCCACACCTCACCGGCCATGGCTTGAGGCCACCGGCCCTTGTTTTGTTGCCATCGGCCAAATGTTTGGCCGACTGACACTCTTTGTGGTCGGCCGACCAGTGTTTTGGCCAATTTGGCATTTTGGCTGGCCGACCACTGTGCATCTGCTTTTGTAGATTTTTTTATGCCAGCTGTGCTAGCTGGCATACACTTTATGGAGGGATTTCACTCTTGCTTAACTTGTTTTGTAAGCTTTGCAAGAGTGATCCTCTATAAAGGGAGGGCCTCTCCTCCCTCCTCCAGGGTTACAAAAAAGCTCTAGAGGTCTGGTTTTAGGGTTAGCATAGTGTATCTATTCTATCTCTATATCTTCCTCTCTTTGTGTATAAGTGTGTGTTTGTTCATAGTTTTGCACACAAACACCTAATGTTACACTGTACCTTTAGTTGTTGAGGCATTAGAGGGTTGTTCTTGGAGTTCTTGGGTGGATTCAAGCTTGAGGAAGCTGCTGGAGCATTGTTCTTGAAGAAAGTCTTCAACGGTAAGAACCTTGTTCTTTATTCCCCATTCTTGCATAGGCTTTTTGCCTACCTTGCATATGTTTTTGAGCTTAGTGTATAACATATAAAAGTCTTTTTTTTACTTGCTTAAAATAGTTGTTTAAGGTTGTTTTGGTGTTTGGGGTTGTTTGACCCCTCTTAGGCCTTATTTGGCCCCCATTTTGTGCCATTTTCGTGAGCTCCGGGACCACCTTGTTTGGGCCTCCTCACCACTGAAATCTTGAGGGATTTCAGTGGTGTGGATGGTGGTTTGAGGTCCTAAGAAGGAGAGGGCCATCCCCTCTCCTTGTTGCCTTCAAAATGTGTCATTTTTGCCTCATGTGTGAGCACCATTCTTGAGTTCATGTTAGCCATGTCTTAAGTGTTATTTGTGCTTATTTTGCCATGACATAGCACTATTTTTACTTGGTTTAGACACACCATGCTTGCTTTGCATACTTGTCTTGTAATGCCATGAATTGCCTTAACATGTGTCTAGCATTTAGACTATCATGCTTACTTATTTTGGCTTAGCTTTGTGAAGCTTTTATGCATGTTTTAGTATGCTTAAGGTCTGTTTTTGGTTACTCGGGTCATCCATGCTTTGCTTTGTATAGCTACCACGCAATTCCCCTTGTGAGCCTTGAGTGTTGACTCCTCTAGCATACTTTACTTGCTTTGTTTCAGTGGTTTGGAACCACTTACCATGTCATTTCAGTCTATATAGCATGCTTGTATGCTTGCATTTATGGCTCCTTTGATGTTTCAAAAGGTTTGTGTATTATGCTCTATGATTGGTTCATTTTGCATGCCTTTAGATTTAGGCCATTTAGATGCCATCTAGGTGTGCCCTTGACCTTGTTTTGGTCTGCCTTGGGGCAGTTTTGAGTCCCCTTGTCCCTTTGAGGCTTGGTTGGCATGGCCATGGTTTAAGCCCCTTGGCTTGCCTTGAGTTTTGGACATTGTTGCATGCTTGGCTTGTCTTGTTCACTTCGTTTGGCACCTTTTATAACATGATTTCAGAGCTTAGTATGCTTGCCATATGTCCATGATTATCCTCTTTTAAGTGTGCTTAAAAGTTGCTCTTTGGTGCCTAAGTGTCGGACCATGTGTGCATGCATGTTTGTATGTGTTTTGGCTTTCATTTCCTTGGCATTTGGCCACTGTTTTGGGCTCATTTGAGAGTTGCCCAAATTGGTATAAGTCCATTGTTTGCATGTTGTCGCATGCTCGCCTTGTGTGTTGTTGCATGCTTAGCCCATTGCATGTGGTGCATGCTTGAAACACTTTGCATTTGACATGCATTTCCTTTGCTAAGTTGCTTTGCATGTCTCCATGTTAGTTCCCTCACATGTTGTTGCATGTTTGCCATTAGCATTGTTATTGAATGCCGTGCATGCTTGTTTGCTTAGGTTGAGCACCTAGTGCACATTGCTTGCTTGCATGCTCACGTTGCATACTTAGCTAACATGTTTAGGTTGCATTTGGCATGCATGTCTTGCCTCTTGATCAAGTGATAGAGGTTGGGCCTTATGTGTTTATTTGGTTTGCATTTCATTTGAAATCAAGATGCATGACTTGACTTCTTGGGCCATCACGCATCGAAATGCGCGATTAGTGGTCCGAGAATCAAGGAACATCCTCATTTGAGTCATAAACATGATAAAGGGGTGTATTGGTGCAAACATTGCTTGAAATGCATTTCCATGCCATATTTTGCCCTCTGCTGCTGTCAAAACAGGTTTCTGCAGGAAGCTTTGGCCGGTCGACTGAATATAGTGCCGATCGACCAAAAGTTTGTGGCCGAGAGCTACACCAATGGTCGATGACCACCCTGCCATGGCTGGTGATGATCCTCCTTGGCCGGTGGTGTTCCACAGTGTCCAAAGAGTGTACCTTGGGATTTGTGCAAGTCTTAGAGGAGCAGAGCAGGGTAAACAGAGGCAGCTTGTGCATGGCATTGGATTTCCGGGCGAAGCCAATCTGAGCACGCGTGCATCTCTCTTCCCGAGGCGTTTTAATACTTTCCTTAGCTTAATTGATTTGTTAATTAATTAGGTGGTCTGTAACTATTTAATTAGCTTGTTAGTTGATTAAATTGTATTATTCTTTCGGTCCCTCCGAGCGAGGGCGAATTTGTAATAAATGTGCGTGCGTGTGATGCATGTCTCCCAATCCCCACTTCTTTCTCCCTTTTACTTACCTGCTTTGATGGTTAGTACTAGGGCATGTTTAATTTAGCATACCTTATGCTATGCATGCGTGCATCATTCATCAGTCTTGCATGCACCGGGTTCGGCGCATCATGCTAACCGCATAGTATTTCAATTCCAAACTTCAATACGTGCATCGAGTTGTCGCATTTCACATGTCATCCTTAGATTAGTCGAGCCTATTCTAATGACATTCTGTATGCAATGCATTAGCCATTTGTTAACTTGAACTAGGATCATGCATGATTACTAACAAGTTCTTTGTTTTGGCTGGGAGTACTAGGTAAGCTCTTATGCTTTAGCATCTTGCATGCGTGTGAGTGTTGCCATAATAGCATGCTTACCATGAGGCTAACTGCTTAATTGATTAACTACCTGAACGCCTGTGGGTGAAGGTTGGATTGCTTGAGTTGGAACAACTCGTTGAAATCCGTGTTTTAGCCTACTCGCGAGTAGCAAATTTCAAACCATTTTCCAAACGAGCAGATATGCAATGCTTTGTTCCAAATTAGGCGATCTAGTCTATACTTTTGTGTTGTGCGCATCACATAGTAAATTCTAGCTAATTAATTGGAATAAGAACGCATATGTTTTCAAAAATAGATATCATGGTTAGTAGAGGCCGATCTTCGGATCAGGCGAGAGGGGGTGCTCATAGCTGACCTTCCCCAATCGTACCCAAGTTCCTGAGCCGAGATAACTTTGGTGATGACGGACACGTGGCCTTAGGTAAACGAGTCAGGGTTTCCTAAATTCCCCCATAAAAAATATTTAGGTGGCGACTCTGTATCTGGCAAAGCAGTCCATGTTTGGCACTTCTTTCAAAAAAATTTGTTTTCCAAAACGATTTGCCGGATTTGGATTCTTTGGTGATTTATCAGTCTTGTATTGCACATTACGAGATCAGATTAAGAACCAACACAAATTGAGTCCAAACTGTAGCATTGAGGCCCACGCGGGCGCGTCTACACAGACAAATCAATGGGATTCTATGAAAAATATCATCACATAAATATTATGATGGATCAGAGAAATTTGTACTCGTTACTAATTGTTTTGCATCTTTGACATATTTGTCTTCTACATCATCCCTCCTTGGCCTTAGTGAGTTGTAGAACCTCCATAAATTGTCTTGTTTGTCGAGGACAAGCAAGGTCCAGTGATTTCCATGTGTTGACTTCTCATTTCCCCCAGTATTTATTGGGAAATGGAGGAACCTGTAGTTCCTCCATGCTGTTTCAATATGCTTGTCAACTAATAAGACTCGGAAAGTTTGATTTTCCGTCATCTTGATGAAATTCTGTGGTAAGAGAAAATCAAAAAATGGTTATGTTATGAGAAAGTTGAAATGACAGAAATTTAAGAAATATACAGACAGAGAAATTTTAAATGCACACAACTAGCCAGAGAAAATTAGACTAGTGACACAACTGGCTTCAAGAAGTATCTTAACAAAAGAAAGTAGTAAGTAAATTCCAGAGAAAATCAAATAAAAGTGTAGTAACATACTAAGCTCATGGATGTGAAAAAAAATGAAGTTGGTTGTTGTCTTTCTCTGATTTGGTCAGCAAAAAGGATCTCTCCATAGCCATCAATGACCTGAAAAATATCATTTATAATTGTAATATTGGTTTATAAAGGCTGATGGAACATTGCAGAGAAATTTTGATGAAAGACTTACATTGTTGGCAATTTCTTTTTGCTTTATTAGGTTTCTAATGTCTTCGAAGGTAATGAGATTCAACTCACTTGTCCAGATTAAAGCCCTACAAGACGACAAAGAAGGGATTTAATAGTTGTTAATACAATATAAGTTAGTAAATTATTGTTTGTTATCTTCTATTTTATTTGTTGTACTTACTCAAGCCCAGACATATTTGATATGTGCTGCAAGATGTCTTTTACATGATCTTTTATCAATCTTGAAATTGGTAGAGTTTGTGGAAAAACCCAAGATTTTTTGATATTTGTTGGTTGAGGCAAGACGTACGCATCAGCATCAAGTACTTCTTTGTCTTTCGTAGTTTGCTCGGTTTGCTTTGCAGCTTGCTTCGAACCTCTAGTCACTTTCGCAACTTTGGGCTATTGAAATTCTGGATCGTGCTGCTTTTCTTTCCTTTCTTTTGCCTTTAAATTTCTTATCATTGATGTAGGATCTTTTTTTACTGTAGACAGTGAAAATATCAGTAAAAGTGAAATTTCTCTGAAGTAACAGATGATATTTCAATATGTAAATTTATTTGATTCAATATTTTCCAATTACCATAGACTTTTGTCTTTTGTTTTGGTTGTTCTTTGTGTGCCATTTGTTCTTGTTGGATTGTTGGTTGTTGTTCCACTTGCATTCCAACTATACACATTGAAAATCAAAAAGCCCCAAAAATCAAATAAGAAAATAGACAGAGAAAATCAAATAAGCAGTAGAAATCAATAGAAATAAGCAGCAGAAACTAATGTGTTCAGAGAAATTTAACTTCTAGAGAAAATTACCATTGACAGAGAAAGTTATAATAAATAGAAATTTCTCTGAGTTATGTTGACACAAGGATATAAATTTTTGTGCCTCAAGATTTTCACTGACCTTGTGGTTGAACTTGTGTTGGTGTTCAGTATGGTTGTGTTGCTAGTTGGACGGATAGTTCTTGAACTTGTTCATGCAATTTAGCATTTTCATTTTCAAGCTCCGAAATTGAATACCTCAACTCTTGAATTGTTTTTGTATCATCTTCTTTTTGAACCTCCAACATCCTTAGTTTCATTTGGATTGTGCTATCTCTTTCTTAAAGTTCTGAGTTAAGTGATGTCAAGGTTCTTATTGCAATATCCTTTTCTGCAAGTAATTCATTCAAATTTCTCTCTTCTTCTATTTTAGATTTGGAAAGTGGCTTTAGTCTTTGATGTAGATCAGCAATTTGGGCATCCTTTGATTCCTCAGATTCTTGAGGCTGATGCATTGTTGAGCCACAAATGCTATCACGATGTTGGTCCATCGGCTCATTATGTTCTTCTTCATCACTTTCCTCATTGTTTTCTTCTTGCTGTTTAGATTGAGTGCCTTTATCTTCTTCTTCACTGTCTTCTTCTTTCTGTTCATTTTCTTCTTTGTCTTCTGCTTCTATTTCTTCACTTTCTTCTCTGGCTTCTGCTTCTCCACTGCTTGTTTGATCTCCTTGTACATTGTTGGCTTCGTGTTCTTCTATGTTGCCTTCTGCTTCTTCATTCCCTCATTCTTCAGATGAATCTTGTAATGTCTCCTTGAATTTGACAATTGCCTTTTTTTATTCTTTCTTCGTCTTTTTACCAAGACAGAACTCCTCTGATGGATTTTTGACTAGCTCCTTGTTATCTATCTGTAACAGGAGGCTCTTTTATTAGAGAAATGTTACAAAATTCACTGAGAGAAAAAATTCAAATAAGGAAAATAAAATTCATCTAAATGATACTAATAGGAAACAAACTTTAGAGAAAATTGTATGGGCTAGAGAAAATTACAGACAAGGAGTTAATTTTATGAGGCAGAGAAAATTACAGACAATGAACATAATTTAGATATCAGAGAAAATCAATCAAGGCATATAAGTTAATGTTTTACTATAATTATGTTAGAGAAATTTGGATTCCAGAGAAAATTCATTAGAATGGTAGAAATAAACAGTGTTAATCAAAGACGCAAGGTACATAAAGTATGGGCCAGAGAAAATTACACACAAGGAGAAACAATTTTATGGGTCAGAGAAAATTATGAAACAACCAACATAATTCAGATATTAGAGAAAATCAATTAGGGCATATAAGTTAATGTGTTACAATTGTGGTCAGAGAAATTTGGATTGCAAAGAAAATTGATTACAATGGCAGAAATAAACCAATGGTAACCAAAAAAGAAACATAAATTGATAGTTCAGAGAAAATTGATCTCAATCAATCAAGGCAAAATGAGGGAAACAAACCAGTGGTCAGAGAAATTTTGGAATTTCACTGAGATTTCAGTGGAGATAGAAATCTAGCCTGTTGAGGTCCAAGAGAGTGGACGGGTGTCTTCTGTAGCTGTTTCGTCAAGCTTTGCAGGTTCCACTTGGCATATCTTGGGAAGTCAGTTGTGTTACTGTCTTCCGAGTCAATGATATTTGCATGTTCACATGGCCAATACTGTGATGAAAATTAAAGTAATTAAATTTTCTAAACACAACAAATTTGTAAGTATGATAACTGCAAATTTGAATGGATATTGTACTTACCAGCAATGCAATGACACACCCCGTAACTTTTTCTGGAGTTTTGTGCAATGATATGATAGAATCAACCAATGTTGATGTGATTGCTTTTGGCGAATCATACTGTTTCATTGATTCAAGAGGTTCCACATACTTTATAAAAACCCACCCTATTGAATTCCCACTTGTTGCAAAAAATAGGGTGAGACACAAGTACAATGTAACAATGATTGCTACATCTTTAAAGTTAGTGGGTTGCTTGCCTTTCATTGCTTTAACCAAGGCATTTTTAAGAACATGACCAGTGAGCCTTCTGTCCTTTTGGAATCTTCTCCTTAGGAATGCAGATTTTGGCTTTTTAGAGTATCTTAATGACATGGCTCCTTTACCTCCTTGCACACCAAAAATCAAGGTCATGTCATTGGTTGTAAAGGTCAAGTTCTTTTTACCAACTGTGAATGCTTTTGTTTTTTCATTGTAACATTGGATTATTGCAACTACATCATCATCAGATTTCCTAGATTTCCTTGGATCCATCCTTCCAGTGGTTAGAGCTTGGATCAAATACCAGAATGGGGTCTTTTGAAGCTCTACAAGTTGGTTTGAATTGAATTTAAGTGTTTGAAAAAAAGAGACAACAGATGAGAGGTTGGATCGGTATTGAATGTTGTAGTGAGCTCTCTTTCTTTGGAGTTTAACAGGTTTTCTCCCCCTTGAGCTTGAGTCTGTTGAAGTTGGGGTACTCATCTTGATGCTAGTTGCTTCATCACCTTGGATTTGTGTGTTTTGGCAAGGAGTTTGTGGTGTTTTGCTACTAGTTTTTGATCTTAGATCATGAGAGGACCAGGAGAGTTTCTGTTTCTTGCTTGGTGTTTTCGATTTTTTGCTGTTGGTTTTTTTATCTTAGATCATAAAAAGACTAAGAGAGTTTCTGTTTCTTGCTTGGTGTTTCTGGTGTTTTGCTGCTTTTACGTTTTGCCATTTCTAGACAATGATGAAAACATAAAGATGTCAACATTAAATCCCAGAGAAAATTGAACATGCCAGAGAAAATTACACATAAGAGAGAAAACTAAGGTGGCTAGGGAAAATTATAAATGTCAGACAAAATCAGACACTAAAAATTAAATTTCAGAGTACTAATTGTTTTCTTGTGGAATACATCTAGCCATAGAAAATTTCCATTGCCAGAGAAAATCAACAAAGCATCATAAACATGGTAGAGAAATTTTTAATAATTGTTAAAATTACATATAGAAGTAAAATATAGCCAGAGAAAATTGAAAAAAGAAACATATAACTAGCAAGCACAGAAAATGAAAAACTGAGAAAAGTAAACATGGAAAGCGAAAAAATTTTCCATTCCACAATTAGCAAGATAAAATAAACAAAGTAATGTAAACATACCACTGAAAATTATTCCACATTGACACCAAGAATTGAACAAAATAAACATACCGGAGAAAATTACACATTCCGGAGAAAATTACACATTCGTGAGAAAATTTCCATTCAAGAGAAAATTTCAATTCCATAATATTAAAATGCCAGAGAAATTTACATACACAACTAGAGAAAATTAAACATGATAGAGACACACAAGGGAGAAAAGTGATGTGGCTAGAGAAAATTATAACTTAGACACCGACAAGAGTAATAGACATTCCAGAGAAAAATACATATTCCAGAGAAATTTATAGACAACATCACAGAAACATGTTCAAGAATAAGATCAAAACACAGAGAAATAACTTTTTTTCAAAATAAACATGCCAAAGAAAATTCAAAGAAGAAACATACATTCCAGTCCATAATATTAAAATGCCAGAGAAATTTACATACACAACCAGAGAAAATTAAACATGATAGAAACACACAAGGGAGGAAAGTGATGTGGTCAGAGAAAATTATAAATACTAGAGAAACTTAGGCAGAGATAAGAGAGTAATAGACATTCCAGAGAAAGATAGACATTCCAGAGAAAGATAGACATTCCAATTACAAATACATATTATAGAGAAATTGACAGAGCAGAGAAATTTATAGACAAAATCACAGAAACATGTTCAAGAATAAGATGAAAACACAGAGAAATAGCTTTTTTTTCAAAATAAACATGCTAGAGAAAATTGAAAGAAGAAACATACATCAAGCAAAAACTAGAGAAATTCAAATGCCAGAGAAATTTACAGATAAAATGACACAAACATGTTCAAGAATAAGTTCAAAACACACATAAATAACTTTTTTCAAATTCATGTAGCTTTTTATTATGAAATTGAAACCCTAATTTATGGAAGGTTAATATAAAATGTAATTAACTGTGTTTCTAGATAAAATCTAGTTGTATTGTAGAAAAACTTATCAGAGTTAGGATGAAACTTTAATGACGAGCTGATATGTCTTGAGATGAAGATGCGACGTGACGAAGATGAACTAAGATGCCGATGAACAGTGAAAACGGGGTCAGAGAAATTTGTGAGAAAGGAATGGGAATGATTTTTTGCAGAAGATAATGAAGCTCTAATGTCGATGGTGAAGATGATATTGAAACCCTAGTTCTGCTGTTCTCTTGTTCGTGAAGATGGTTGGATGCTTGGAATGGAACTCAGTCGTCAGAATCAGTTTCGTCTGTGTGTTGATTGTATGAAGGGTATTTTGGTACACGAAATAATTAAAAATGCGCGCCATGTTGTTTAAGGACCTGATGCATCACTCTTTTTTTTAGTGTCCTTTATCCTCTAAATTATTATTATTAGGGACCTTAAAAAAAATTCCCCTATAAAATAATATAGAAAAGAAAGTATAATTTCATATATAAAATTAATATAAAATTTAAATGACAAATTCATAATATATAATTGATATTGAGTATAGAATAATACACGAAAAGAAAAAAAAATACAATTTAAATTTATCACACCACCATGTGAACCACCACCTTTACATCAACTTCATCAAGACACATCAACTCTGTCAAGATCCACCAATTTGAAGCTAGAGTGGATAGATATAATTAAACCAATGAGCTTTAGTTTAGACCACAAAGCTCCAATTTCTGGACTTCAAGTCTGAACCTTCTGCTCCACCCTTTCTCTATAATAGAATGTGAGCCAAAACGTGAAGCCATTTTGCCATCTGTAATCTACATACAGAAGATTTTGTGACTTTGTATTTGATGGACAATGCTCACTTGTGGGATTGGTAATTTTAGTAGTTAAAAGCCCACAAGGAAAAAATAAATAAATAACGTAGAAAATGAAATATAATTTCATATATATAATGAATATAAAATTTAAATGATAAATCCATAATATAGAATTGGTATTTGGTATAGAATAATGTATAGAAAAAAAGAAAAAAATAGAAGGCAATTTAGCATTAAAAAAATCCTAATACCCTTGAAAGAATTAAGAAGAAAAATGTGAAACGAAAAATTAGTATTGGGTTTGTGGATTATCTCAATTTACCATGAAAAATATACGGGAAAAAATATTTTTCAAATAGAATCCATATCAAATAAGTAAAGGTAGTATAATTTAAATTAGGTTTGGATTTGTGTAGAACTCTATATGTAATTAAGAAAATACACTCTAACGTGGCTCTCTTAGAAAAACAAGAAGCCTTTATAATGTGTCACATAAGCATGAAAAAAAAAAAAACACTACTTTTATAATATATATGATTGAATGCATACGTTATACGTTGATTATGCACATGTTTTATAGCGATTTCGGTTTTGACCTGACCTTTGCTGTATCCCAGACTCTGGTTTCATGGTTTCATATTGTTGTTCACATCTTGTTTCCCTTGTATATCCTTAAATTTTGGCTATTTGATTGTTGTGGTTGCGTTTGGGACAAGTTGGTTGCCTAGTTTCCAAACCTTTGTTACCCAAAATTTTGCTCCTTCACTCGAGCGGGCTTTGTGAACTCTCAGTACTTTTGCAAGTCTGCAAAACTACTAGGAGAGTATATTCTATGCTCGAGCGACGTTTCCTCTGCTTGAGCGGGCATGCGCTCGAGTGATGTTCTTCTGTCTGCAAAACTACTGGATGTGTGTATTATGCACTCGAGCGTCATTTGTTGCGCTCAAATGAAACAACTTATTGTGTTTGACACTTGAGTGTCACTTCTCATGCTTGAGCAGTATAGCGATTCCGGTTTTGACCGGACTTATTTGATGTTTCGGACTCTGGTTTTATGGTTTCCAAATTTTGTTCATATCTTTTCCCTTTTATTCTTACTTGAGTTTGGCTATTGAGTTGGTTGGAACATGTCTGGAGTAGGTTGGTTGCTTAGTTTTCAAATCTTTGTTGCCTAGATTTTTGCCCTTTCGCTCCAGCAGCACTTCTTGCCCTTGAACGGGCGCGAACTTTCGGTATTTTTACAGGTCTACAAAAATACTGGGAGAGTGTATTCTACACTCGAGCATCTCTTTTCGCGTTCGAGCGGGCTAAGCTTGAGCGGCCATTCTTGCGCTTGAGCATTGGTCTGTTATCTGTAAAACTACTGGATGTGTGTATTATGCGCTCGAGCGTCACTTTTTGCGCTCGAGCGGACTGTGCGTATATCAGTTCGTGACAGCCACATTTCTCATCACTTTTTCATCTCTTTCTCTCTCTAAAACATTTTAGAACCCTAGATCTTGAGCTTCTCTCTCTAAAACTCACATTCTCTCCACTTTTTCACCTATATCCATTGGGTTCTCTACTTGAGTGCCTTTGTTAAAAAGGAAGAACGTCTCTAGAGCTAAGTTTTGGTCCGAACAAGACTTGATTTTCGGCGTCATTGAAGTTACTCCATTGTTGCTTTGGTCTTCTAAACTCGAGGTAGGGATTTTCTACACTCTTTTATGAGATTTAACTCAGTTATTTGTTGTTGGGTAAGAAATATTGGAACTTCTTGTGATTTTGAAGCAACCTAGGGTTTTTGGTCAAAATCAAAAGACAGGTTTTCAAATGAACGTATTAGAAATGGTTATAAGAGTAGATATGAGCTTATGTGGCGCTAAAATGATTGATTTTGGTGCTTGGGATGAAATTGGGAAAAAGAGAGTTTTGCCCTAAAATGTCTTGAATAATTATTTTGTATTGATAATGAAATTGGTATTGAAAGTGTGAAATTGAGAGGTTGCTTACATGGAGGGTGTAGTTGGATTTGTTTAATCTCTTACCCATGGAAGTTTGGATAATTTATCTTTTGTAAAGATTGTGTATCTGTTTAGAAATATCTGTTTTGGGCTATTGGTAGAGGATAGCCATGATTGTTGTAGAAATTGCATGAGGATTGGGTTGATTAAAACTAATCACTTGGTCGTTATCACTTAATATGATTATGAATTATGTACATTGTATATGTAGGATATTTTGGAGGAGAAATGGGATGTACTCCATATGTGGGAGAAGTGCCAGGACTCCATTAAATTAAGTTGGCCTGTGTGTCTAGGGTGAAAATCTCAAAAACCGCACATATACATGGGTGTCGATTCCCACGGATGAAATTTTCGTAAAATGGCTAGTGAATGTATTTGTATGATATTAATACTGGTTAGAGATCTGTGGGGTGCATCCTCTGTTTAATTTATTAAGTGAAGTGGGTATAAAAAGTGAACTGGGATAGAATGAATTAAGATGTAAGTTTGATACAACTTGGTTTTGGAGGAGAGTTGTGAGAGAATTTGTCATTTGCCATTGAACATGTGCATTTTACTTATATCTTTGTTAAACCTCATATATTGTGCAAGATTGTTTCTACTGGGTTTTGGCTCACCCTATTTGGGAAAAACCATTTTTAGGTGTTGGTGACATGCGTCTGCCAAGGCAGTAGCCTAGAGGGATTTGGAGCGAGAGTTTCTATTTCCGTTGTATCTATTTTTGTATAGCCTAGGGTTTTAAATTGTAATTGAGCTAGACTCATTTTTGTTGTAACCAAGCAGTGACTTGGAACGATGTAAGCCATTTAGGCAATGATTATCTGTATAACTTTCATTTCTTTTTGTATCTGTCTCTTATGTATATCAACTCTGATGAATGAAGGTATGTTAATTTAATTATATTTTCGCTCATGAGATGGGTTTGTTGTATTTATTTCGGGGCGTTATAACTTTGTATCAGAGCGTACTGGGTTTGAATACTTTGGATACGTGAGGAGTGGTTAGTACCACAATGGGTTGGTCTCGCTCGTTAGAGACTTTACTATGAACAATATGCGCTTATATGAGAACAATTTTATATGATTATATGGGCATGAGATTTAATTTCTAGGATGTTAATAGAGTGTACGGGTTTCTAGAAGTCCTATTAAATGAGCATTATTAGAAGAACACTTGATCACTACTGTTTCTAATTGAGACTTTGGCAACGCTGAGGGACGATCATTATCCGGGAGCGAAATTCGTATGTGTATATGTGACTATGTGCTTATGTGGAGTGAATTATCATTGTCCACCGCATTAGGACTTGAGTGAATTACCTTCGGCACATTTATAAATGTGCTAATCTCTTTTGTTAACTTTATTAGGATGTCAGGACGTGGACGTGGTGGTAGGCGTGGTAGGCCTAGACAGCAGGAGATGTCGATGCCGGATAATATTCCGGCACATGAGAAGGGTGTTGGTTAGGCTAATGTGGTTAAACCAGTTGGTCAATAGGCTATGGGTGCCATTGCCCGCGAAATGGCCAAAGCATTGAAGGAATCCATGGACATTCTCAGGGCTGAGAATCAAGTCCAGGCCCAAGTAGCTGAGGCAGAGCCATCTTTTCTGAAGCATGAGTTCTTCCGGTTGAATCTGGATGAGTTTTTGGGTGATTTGAAGGCTAGAGCAGATGGTAAAGATATTTGAGATGCTCAGCATCGAAGATGGGGTTTGAGGGTGACCTTGGCATCCTTCTAGCTGAAGGGAGATATAGGTCAATGGTGGAAGTTTGAGCGTGGGCGCATTGGAGTAACATTAGAGGCTTTCGTTGACACCTTCCAGGACAAGTTCTTGCCTCCCACTGTTAGCGAGAAATTGAGGGATTAGTTTTCTCAGCTCAAGCAGTTGAGCACACCAGTGGCCGAGTTTGAGGCCGCATTCACTAGCCCCTCTAGGTTTGCACCAGAGTTAGTGGCGACTGAGGAGTGTCATTGTTTGGAGTATGAGAAGAGGTTAAGGACCGAGCTCATGTTTAAAGTGGTCGGGTCGAAGATTAGGAATTACGGCCGACTTGTAGAGTCAGCAGTTCAACTTAAGACTGTGATGTAGATGGAGGAAGAGAGGATGAGAGGCTCCAGGAGGAGTCAGGATATTCAGGGGGACAATAAGAGATAGTGGGGTTCTAACCCACAGCCATCCCAGGGAGCTCAATCGAGATCCACTTTTCCAGTACCGAGTTCAGTTTTGGGAGAAGTGGTCAGGGAGATTTCACTTGTTTCAAATGTGGTCAGTTGGGCCATAAGTCTCTGGCTTGCCTGTAAAGAGGAGGAGGGTAGTGGTCTGCTTCGTCTTCGGCTCGTTCTGAGGGCTAGAATCAAGGGAGAGGGCACAGCTCTAAGTTCTAGGAGCTGGGTCAAAATCTCAAAGGAGTGAAACACTTGGATCCAAAACCACCAATCAAGCAATTTCATTGCCTAATGGCCAAAGATCCAAGTTGTACAATTTCAATAAATGCACAAATAAGACTCGAAGGACCATCACCCTATCATGCATGATCAAGGGCAATGGAGATCAAGAAAAGTGGAACATTTCATCACTTTTGAGTATGAAATGTCCCATTTTCCTTGTGTTCAAACTAACATCCGGTTTGAACACATACAATGCAACACATAGGCATGCTTATCTTGCCACTTTTACTTATCAATTTTGTTTACACATTTTAATTACCAAATCATTCTTTAATTCATTAAGTCCATTGGGTGAGTGTCCTTTAATGGAAAGATGGCTCAAACCATAACTTGCTTTGGGCATGAAAGAGGCATTACACTGTTGGTAATGAACCCCCCTAAGGGATTAAACCATTAGGTGTAACACCTCTATTTCACACTTAGGCAAACAAGTGGTTTGAAACCACTTTCAAAGCAAATAAAAGAGTGAAGAATTGAGGGAGATTACAGAGATTATAGTGCTGAAATTAGATGCAAAACAACACTAAAACATGCTATCAAACTCACATCAATGATAGTTAAAGCCTTAAAACACTAAACTAGTGAAGGAATTAACACTACAACCATGCCATGCAAGGCTTAAATGACTTAAACACCCCAAAATAGAGGCAAAACAGCCCTAAATATGGTCTAAAACATGCTAAACTCAAGACATCAAAAGCCAAAACCTTAAGCTAATGCATGGGGTTGCACCACAACTATGCAAAACAAGACTCAAACAAACTAACCAGCCCAAAATAGAGCTAAAACAGGTTATTTCAGAGGCTAAAACATGCTAGACTTGAGCTAAAACAAGCTAGATTAATAGGCTAAAACATAAAGCTATTTAGGCATGCAAGGAAGACACAAGGAGGGGAGGCTAACCCCTCCAAATTTGGACTTCAAAATAAGTTTTTTACCACTAAAAAACCTCTAAAATTCTATGGTTAAAAGGCCCAAAATATTTTATTTGAAAGTGATGAATAATAGCACAAAAACTTAACAAACAAAGAGACAAGAAGGGGGGACCACCCCCTAACTAAAAATGGCCTCAAACCAACACTTTTAAGCATAAAGACAGAGGTTTTTTTAGTTCAAAACCAGCCTCGAAACAATTTAAAAAGATGAGAAAACAAGCATGCTAAACAAGTGAACAAAGCAAGTAGACTACCTCTTGAAGCAAAGAGCAATTCTAGGCACAAATCCAAGCTGAAACCACGTGCTAGAGCTCAAATCAAGTCTCAAGGAACCTCAGCTCAAAGAGAAGTAACTTTGAGCAAGGTAGTGTAGAGAAAACAAGCTTCAAGGCATAAAATTTTAAGAGAGAGAATTTTTGTCTTCAAATTTTCTAACCCCCCCCCCCCACATGCAAGAGAGGGCTCCTATATATAGAAAATACAAAATTTTCCTCACAAAGATCTAGCCACACACGTGTTGGAAGATGCATGAACCTATGTAAACAGCTGGCACAAAATATCATAAAATATCTACAGGAGACACTGATGGCCGGCAAGGCACATCAATGGCCGGCAGGCCAAGAGCCATGGCCGACAGCCTTCAATGATGGCCGGCAGGCCATCAACAACTTCATGCTGAGAAGAACCAGACATGGTCCAAAGATGAGACAAAATGGTTGCTGGGTTTGGAAAGATCAAACCTATGGCGTTCTACCGCGGACTTCAAGCGTTCGGTGAGCAATCAAACTCATCATCGGATGTACCTGCAAGAGCATCCAAGTCTTAAAGGGCCGTCAAAAATGGGGTGTCTACACTTACACTTGTGAACCGAGTGATAGAAGCACAAATAGGTGACCTTGACGTAGAATCCCTCTAGGAGAAGATATCTAGTGGGAAGATAGAGAAAAGCTTGAATGTGCATCCCGTTTTGAGTGTTAGATACCGTGACCGCCTTTTCGTGCCAGGGTCTTGCTGAGAGGAAGTACTCCGTGAGTTTCACCATTCATGCCTTGCGGTGCATCTAGGAGGCACAAAGATGTATCATGACCTTAGTCGCCAGTTTTGGTGGAAGGGAATGAAGAAAGATGTGGTTGTGTTTGTATTGAGGTGCCTTACTTGTCAACAAGTAAAGGCCGAATATCAGAGGCCGGCGGGTTTGTTACAACCCTTGCCTATAGTCGAGTGGAAGTGGGAGCATGACACGATAGATTTTGTTGTGAGTCTTCCTAGGATTCAACGGGTAGTGATGCGATTTGGGTGGTAATTGACCAGTTAACCAAGTCAGCGCACTTTATACCTATGTGCGTGAGTGACTCGATAGATTATCTTGCCGACCTTTATATTAGGGACATAGTGAGACTTCATGGGATCCCTGTGACTATTGTTTTGGATAGAGATCTGTGATTTACGGCTTGGTTGTAGTAGAGCTTGCAAAATGCCTTGGGTACTAGGTTGACTTTTACAACTGCCTATCATCCTTAGATCGACGGACAATCGGAGTGTACTATTCAAATCCTTGAGGATATGCTTAGAGGTTGTGTTCTTGACTTTACGGGGTTGCGGGAGAGGCACTTGCCCTTAGTGGAGTTTGACTATAATAATAGCTTCCAGTCGAATATTGGCAAGGCACCATTTGAGACCTTGTATGGCTGACCGTGTAGATCTCCTATGTGTTGGGCTGAAGTGGGTGATGCACCTTTGACCATTGTTATGAGTTTGAGAGGCGGTTGTGTGATAATATCCGGGAGAAGGTGGTTGAATCTAGGTGGAGGAATTATTTTGATCTAGTTGAGGTGGCGGCCTAGGGAGAGGCCGTGGTTAGCAGTGTCGGTCGAGTTAGGGAGGAGGCCACATCGGTAACTCCTACAGTTCATAAGCACACTAGACTTAGCAAGAGGTGGAGGCAAGCGTATGCTTACTCCCAGACTCGGTCCTTGTTTTCTTCGGGGGTTTCGAGCTCGTCCGTTGGGGGATCCAGTGAGGTTCAGGCTCCAAATCAGGTTCAGTGTTGGGAGGCCGTTGTTTGTTTTGATTGTGGTCAGCGGGGCCATGCTAGACGTTTTTGCCCTTTACGTGTAGATCCTTCCGGTGTTTCAGAATCTAGTCGGACCTTGTTCCATCAGTCCAGTCGGGGACGTTATCGGTATCAGACCCGAAGAGGCCAGGCTTCGGAAGCTTCGCAAGGGTCGACTTTTAAACCAGCGCGGTAGTATCACCCGTGAGAGGGGCTTTTGTTTTAGAAATCTATGTTATAAATTGTGAAACTTTTGGGATTGACCGATGTGTCGTAGGGTGCTAAGGCGCCGTAGTTATGTATTGTTATTTGTTACCCTCACGTGTGGGGCTTGCTAATGAAACTTAAATTTCCTTGTTATGTATGTGTAATGAAATGTGTAAATGGAATTGGTGATCCTAGTACTATTGTGTATTAACTGTTGAATTATTTTGTGATGGCCTTTGATTTTTGTTTAATTTAGAAATTGTTGATGGGGATTGAGAAGTCTGCGGGAAATTTTTGGCAAACGTAGTATTAAGTTTGAGGAAGTGTGAAACATTAGAATTTTGTGAAGATTAGTGGAAGTGATGTAGGAATGTCAAAAAGGGTATGAGATTTCCACCTCGGGTAGTGAGAATAGTGTTTGTGTGTGCTGCTTAGTGTTTTAAAAAAAAAAATTTTTTTTTTTGAATAATGAGTTCATTGGGGTCCTATCGACCATGAATAGGGTTAGTGCTGCGTCAAGGTTGATTGTGAGTTAATAAAGGTGTATGGAATGAGCTTGTAGTGTTGCTAGATTTTGGTGGAGATTTGAGTGGGGAAAAGAATTTCGTGGGTAGATACTTGACGTATTCCTAGAGCGATGAATGGTTGGTGTTTTAGGTAACGAGTGAACCGTTGGTAAGGGTTGTCTTGAGTAACCTGGATCATGTGATCACCGTTGACCTACTCGGTCTTGTGTTGGGTATAAGAGTGTGTTGGCCATCTAGGCGTGTGAATTGAATCCCTTGAGAACGGTATGTAGGTGTTTGAATACCGGGAGCGGAAACTCTCAAGCGATTAGTTAAGTTGGGGGTATCAAGGTGGGTGTAGACACCCCCTTTTTGACCGACCTTAAGCCTCAGACGTCATCGATTGAGCGCTCAGTGATTGCGCATTTTGTGCTCATTCTGAGGTTATGGAGTCTCGGCTGAGAGTCTTGCCTCCGGACTTCGGGACTCTGTTGTGCTTTGCCTTAGTTTGCGAACCAGGTTCTGTTTTCTCTTCCCGAAGGGAGGGAAAGGTCTCGTAGACCATCTCTCAGTGGCCGTAGGCTACTTTTCGTGGTCGTAGACCACTGTTCCCGTTTGGAGACCAGTTTTCGATTTTCGGAGCCGTCGGCCGTGCGCCTCGGTTCGGGACCGCTTAACTTTCTCCGTTCGCTCCGATTTTTGGCACACACCTTGTTCCCTCTCCCTAGAGGGACACTGTGGTCTGGGAGACCACCTTTGTGGTCATACGCCACCTCCCGTGCTTAATAGTCAGTTTTCGGGGCCCCCGGCTACGCGTTTTGGCCCCCAAACCCTCGTTTTGCATCGGTGTGGGTTCATTTTTGGCATGGACCCTAGTTTCATTGTTAGGAAGGTGGTAGCAGGGTGGGAGACCACCTTTTCTTCTTGGAGACCACCTTTCCCCGGTCGGCCGATTTTTCTTGATAGATAGGTGGTCTCTCTCACTTTTGAGCCACAATTTCGGGTCTCTCATACCACCACTGAGTTGCATTCACCTGGGAGACCACCAATCTTGGTAGGCCGACCACCTTTTATGCTTGACCCTTTTGACCCCTTGGTCTCCCCTACTTTTGAGCCACAATTTCGGGTCTCTCATACCACCATTAAGTTGCATTCACCTGGGAGACCACCAATCTGGGATGACCGACCACCTTTTTGCTTGAACCTTTTGACCCCTGGTCGGCCGGCCAGGGGGAATGGTCGGCCGACCACCTGAACCTGGTCGGCCAGCTTCCTGCTTTTTGTCTCACTGAGTGTTAGCCAGTTGTGCCAGTTGGAAGCCTCAGAAGTGATCCTCCATACACGTGTATGGAGGATCTTTGAGCTTGGTTTGAAGCTTCCAAGAGAAGCTTTAGCCCCTCTCCTCTATAAAGGAAGGGGTCATCTTCCATTGCAAGGGTTGAACATTTTGGCTAGGGCATATACATATACCTCTCTCTATCTCTCTATTCCAAGCTTCAAAACTCCATTGTTCTTGCCCCATTGCACTACCACTCATAGCCTACCACCTCCATCATCAACCTAAGCACCTAGGAGGTCATTTTCAAAGCATGAGGAGTTAATTTCTTGGTCCAAAGCTTGCTGTGCTACAAGGATAAGACACCATTTCCCTCTTTGTAGCATTATTTTTCTCCATAGTTTAGCTCTATTTTCAAGCATATTTAGGCTTTGTCATAAACTAAAAAAAGTCTTATTTTGAGCTCCTCTTCAAGTTTGATTAAGGACATTTTTCTGTTGGGGGTCATCTACCCCCTTGCATGCTTCATTTCCTCATGTTTTGAGCTATGCATTAGAGCATTTGTGTTGGCCTTGGTTTGGCCTTTTAGCCACTGAAATCCAACGGATTTTCAGTGGCTAACATGTGTGTTTGAGCTTCAAAATCAGAGAGGGGTGACCCTCTCACCCCTTGTTTTGTTTACTAGCTTTGTTGGCCTTACAAAGGAGCCCCTATTTGCATGTTTCAAAGCCATGCTCTAGGCCATTTTTGATGAGTTTTGTGACCTGCATGGCCTCTGTCCAGAGGTGGCTTTTCCATATTAGATGTCTATTATGCATGTGTAGAGTAATCTTCTTCAAGACCTTTTCAAAGGGGCCTTCACTTGCATGCTTCCTAGACTAATTTCAGGCCCTTTTCAGTGAGTTTTAAGGCCCTCATAACCTCTTTCTAGAGGTGGTTTTTCCATTTTGTATGTCTATCTTGCATGTGTAGAACAACCCTCTTATTAGCCTTTCAAAGGGACACATCATTCTTGCATGCATTGACTGAGTTTCAGTGGGTTTTGGGTATTATTTGGCATGGCATACTTCTCTTTTTGGCTGGTTTGGTGAGCTCTCATGTGCTTCATATAGTTGTAGTGCAAATCATGGTTCACTAGCCTATGTTTCATGTTGTTTTGGCCCTTCATGTTAGCACTTTTTGGCCATGCCTTAAACTGATTTTGTGCATATTTTGGACTTCCCTAGCTCTATTTTTGGGTCTCATGGTCGAATGATGCTTGTTTTGCATGCTTGTAGTTCAATACGCTTGCCTAGTTTTGAGATTTGAGGTCTATTGCATGCATATACTGAGGTGTTTTTCACGCTTTGGGGTCATTGTACATCATATTTCAGAGCTTACATGAACACCATATTCCCATGATTTCCACTCTTTAAGTGCATTAGAGAGTTGGGCTTGTATGCCTTGTTTTCGGACCATTGAATGAGCTTCGTTTCTTTGCATGTTAAGTCATCATTTCGGGCCATTTTTCCCACTGTTTCAGACCTGCCTAGGGTCTGTTTGGGGCTGGTCTTGCCATTTATACATTGCTTTGTGTACCTCTAGTGTAACCCGCTTCACTAGTTTCGGTATTCGAGCCATCTTGCATGCATTATGTGACATATTTGCATGATTCAAGACCATTGCACATTATGTTTCAGAGCTAGAAAATGTATGTTTGCATGCCATACTTCATTCTTTTCCATGCTTAGTTAGAGTTGCATGTTGTGCCTTAGGATCGGTCCTTTGCATTCATGCATGCTTGCATGTATTTCGGTTGTCTCATTTTCATCATATGGCCACTGATGTGAGTGTGGCTGAGGTCCACTCATATTGGTGTAAGTCCACCTTGCATTTGTATATGCCATTTAGTTCATGTGCGCATGAGAGTCTTCGTAAGTGTATTGTGTATGCCATGTTATGTCACGTGCATTGTGTATGCCATTTTAGCCCATAGCATTGCGTATGCTAGGTTGCATGATTAGTCGCATTGTGTATGCCATCTCATTGCTTTGTGTTTAGAGTAGGGTTTAGTCTGAACACGGGAAACGAGGGACGTTTCGTACTCCAAGTGACGAAACGTGCCTCGGTTCTCCATCACCGACACGCTTGACCGTCCATGATAGAGTTGTTGGCTTTACTTGCTTATATGTGCATTCATTTCACATCGAGTTGTGCAATTCGACTCATCGACCATCATGCATCAAGATGCGTGATTGGTGGTGCGGGGATCGAGGTGTGCATACAAATGTGAAAATACTTTGCCATGCCCCTTTCTTGCTCTCTGTTGCAGCAAACCAGAAATCAGCAGCCTTCTAGAGCTTTACACAGCATTCCAGGATTAACTGCAAATAGAGGCAAATCGGGGCATCGTAAGGGATTTTCCAACGAGGCGACTCGAGCATGCATGTATCTTTCATCATTCGGAGCAGAGCTGTGGCGGTCCATAGACTTGCACGCTAATTTATTTGCTTTCCTAGTTAATTTGTTAATTAATTAGGGTTTTGTAATATTTAATTATTTATTCGGACTGTAATTATTTATTCGGACTGTATTATTTATTCGGACCCTCCGAGCAAGGGCACAATTGTAATAAGTGTGCATATGTGTGATGTATGTCTTCCAACCCCACGTCTTTCTCCCTTTTATTTATCAGCTTATGATGGTTAGATTAGGGCATGTTTCAATTAGCATACTTATGCTCGCATGTTTGCATCCATTCATCTGTCTTGCATGCACCGGGCTCGGTGCATCATACTAACTGCATCGTATTTCAATTCCAAGTTGAATACGTGTTAGCTGTAGCATCTCATATGCCATTCTTAGAATAGCCGAGCCTATTATAGTTGCATTTTTGCATGTGTTGCATTAGGCATCTCAGCATAGTTAGGATCCATGCATGTTTTCTAATTAGTTTTTGTTTTAGCTCGGAGTACTCAGTGAGTATTTATGCTTTAGCATCTTGCATGCGTGTGAGTGACTACCATGATAGCATGCTTACCATGAGGCTATGTGCTTATATGATATAACTGCCTGAATGCCTGTGGGTGAAGGTTGGATTATTTGAATTGGAATAAATGCATTGACTGCGAGTTTTAAGCCCATTAGATAGTGGCAAATCACCATGTTTTCTAAACCCACCCGAGGGTGGCAAAATCCGCATTTTAGCCTACTTGCGAGTAGCAAACCGCTTTCAAAAACAAACATGAAATGTTTTGTTCCAATTCAGGCGATCCAGTCTATACTTGTATGCTGTGTGCATCACATAGTAATTCTAGGCTAATAACCGGGATAAGAACGCATAATGTTTTCAAAACTTGATATCATGGTTAGTAGAGGCCGATCTTTTGATCGGGCGAGCGGGGGTGCTCATGAAGTGACCTTCCCCAATCGTACCCAAGTTCCCGAGCCGAGGCAACTTCGGTGATGACGGACACGTGGCCTTAGGCAACGAGTCAGGGTTTCCTAAATTTTCCAAAATAAAATATTTAGGTGGCGACTCTGTATCTGGCAAAGTAGTCCATGTTTGACACTTCTTTCAAAAAATCTGTTTTCAAAAACGATTTGTCGGATTTGGACTCTTTGATGATTTATCGGTCTTGCATTGCACTCTGCGAGATTAGATACAGGACTGTGACATTGAGTCCTGAACTGTAGTGAGCCCAATGAACAAAACGGGGTTCCCTCCCGGGACGTTCGGGGACGTCTACAGTGGGTGACAAATAGTCACTTTAGAATGGGTTAGATGTAGGTTGTAAAGTTTAGCCTTTGGAAAATTAGTACAATTTGGCTAGAAGGCGGTGTGGCGCCGTGGGTTGTGCCTAGGGCCTTGGGCCTTGCGTTTGTGTGTGGTTATCGGTGCGCGCGTCTTTGTGTAAGTTATTGAAACTATGAATCGAGGTAGAGTGTTAGCTTCTGGGTTGGGAATACTCATAAGCTTTTGGGTGCCGTTGCTCTTTTTAAGTTAATGTTTGTGTTGGTTCGGAACTTTCAGAGTATGGAAAGTTAAGTGTGTTGCATTGTTTCATTTTACACCATGATTATTTCTAATTGTTGTTATATTAGAAGACGTTGTTGTCTCCTTGTGGAAACACTGTAGGTGTGATGGGTGTGATTGGGTGATGGTGGAGATTCACCGGGTGTTGTTGAGAAGATAAATTGATACGTGATTGTTGGTTTTTGAAAACTTTCTTGGCATTTTTTTCAATTAAAACCCTTGGGGTAGAATTTTAAAGCTTATTTTGGGAAAAATAATTACAAAATGAGTTGTTTTTACTCGAAGTTTATAACACGAATCCTTCATTGGAAAATAACACGAATTCAAAAAAAAAAAAGAAAAAAAAAAAAGAAAAAAAGAAAACAAAGAGAAGATACTCTTTCTTTTAAGATGAGGAGAACAATCCCTATTTTAGCTAGTTTATGTGATCATGTCATTATCTTGTGTGAATAATAACTTGTGTAGTAATAATAATGTTCTTAGTCGAACAGAATGGTATGATTATTGTATTATGTTAATTAATATCGTGGAAAAGCTAGGTTATGTTGTTGTGGTTGTGGCATCACGATGTGGGTGATGGGTGTTGTTGGTTAACGGCAGGGATTCGCCGGTTGTTACGGTGGAGCGGAAATTAAAATGAACGAATTTCGGATTATTGCTTGAAAGGAAGAAAATGCATTCTGATTTGTGACTAGTGTGGATTTGAAACACTTTTGAGAAAATGTTTTGTATGTAAAAAGATGACTTTTACACATAATTGAGAAAAAGATGAAAACCTTCTTTTGGAATTGAGTTGTTAATTATTGTACCCTTATGGTTGTAATGGTGTAACCACTTTGATTGTATTTCTAAATCTCGAGTTTTGTGCGTTCAGTTATGTGGATTGTTGGGTGTTGTAAGAACTTATTAGACCGGAGTCTTGTCTCGAGCCAAGTTTTGTTGTGACATTTTCCTTAAATGAGGTAATCAAGGATCTTGTGGTAAAGATCTAGTTTTCATCTTGTTAGAGTGCTGAGCGTGGAGAGTGTTTGGGCTAATGGTTGTCGTAGTCGTTCGTTGGTCTTATCTCATAGACCCAGTGAGTGGTGTGAATCGCGGGGAAGTCTGTGACCCCTTTCTTGTGTTCTTGACTAATACGGTATCCTTGACGTTCCTAGAGTCGGGGTAGTATTCCAAATTGGTTGTGGCCGGGGGTTGGTGTTGTGTTTCTTTGGTTGGTTGGGAGGTCTTCCTTGGCACCGTTTGAGGCCTCGTATGGCCAACCTTGTGGGTCACCAGTTTGTTAGGCCAAGGTAGGGGATGCACCATTGTTGGGTTCAGAGTTTGTTAGGGAGACAACCGAGAAAGTTGCTCTCATCCGAAAGAGGGTAGTTATGGCCCAAAGCCGATAGAAAGTTATGCCGATAGGAGGAGGCAACCTTTGTTCTTTGAAGTGGGCAATCGTAGGTTCCTTAAGATCTCACCTAGGCGAGGTTTGATGAGGCTCGGTAAGAGTGGTAGGTGGTCTCCGAGGTTCTTGGGGCCTATCGAGTTATTGGAGAGGTTTTGGAAAGTGGCATACCAGTTAACTTTATCGCCACAACTTTCGGGGGTTCATTATGTGATCTAAGACCATACCGCTAGTGTAGGTGTTGTGGAGACACCATGGGATTGAGGAAGCGACTTGAGAATGAGAAGCGGAGGTTCGCTCCAAGTATCCGGATTTGTTTGAGCATGCTTGGTTGTTTTGTTTTAGTTGTAATGTTTCCTAGTGTCAAGGAAAAGAATGATGAATTGTCGATCGTATTGTTGTTACATGTATTGTAAATCTAAGCTTGAGATTATAAAAGAAAGATAATTGACAT
Organism: Camellia japonica; assembly: GCA_030407325.1. Classification (NCBI taxonomy): domain Eukaryota; kingdom Viridiplantae; phylum Streptophyta; class Magnoliopsida; order Ericales; family Theaceae; genus Camellia; species Camellia japonica. The sequence continues at coordinate 105,812,812 of JAPPVO010000016.1, read as the reverse complement.
GAATATTTTATCTCGAAAGCTTGATATGAGGAAAACTGTTATTTCGGAGAATGACAATAAAGAGCATGAGGTATGGTTATGGATAATTCATTTCATGATAAGTTTGAGCAATTGTATTTTGACAAGTTGATGATGAGAAGAATGCTAAATGTTGGTTGAACATAAATGTTGTAATTAGATAATGTTGTTGAAATAACCATTTTTTGCTAGAACGCTTTTGTTTGGTGAGGTTATTCAAATTCCAGGGATGAAATTTCCTATGGTGGGGAGGTTGTGACGGCCGGGTTCCTTTCCTTTCTCTTTCTTTCTTTCTTCGCTTCGTTCTCCATTTGCCTTTGTTGGATTTGAAATGATCGAGATGGTTCCCTAGATTGGAATTCTAGTGTTTTTCTGTTCGGTGTTGAATTTCGCTTGTTCCGAAGGATGCGTGGGTGAGTCTGAAGTGCCGGGAGTGAAGTGGAATTTTTGGGTGGCTGGGCTTGGGCCACACGTGCGGGGCCCTAGGCCGCACGTGCGGGGAAGTGCCACACGAGCAGCGGGTATGGCCGTACGAGCGGTGGAGGCTTGGACCCAGAAATTGCATACTTTCTAAGGGTGCACGAGCGGATAAGTGGGCCGCACGAGCAGTCAAGGTGGCCGCATGAGCGCCCAACTGGGTAGTCCGAACCTTGTTTTTCCCCTCTTTTTAATCCGAATGTATCTCTCATTTTGGTCATCTCTCTCTTACTCTAAACCCTATTTTTCTCCCCATTCTCTCTAGAAAACTCCCTCAAGCATTGAAACCCTTTGATTCTTGCAATCTTTGGGCCAAGATCCTCATCCACTTCCTCTAAATCTTGAAGCTCAAGAACTAGGGCTCATCTTGGTGTGGTGTTAAGTGAAGAATCAACCATCAAAGCTAGGGTTTCTCTTCTCCATCTTCTCAAAGACTTTGAGGTAGGGTTTTCTTGAGTCATATATACAAGTTTTGCCAGATTAATGTTGATTTAAAAAAGGTTTTGAAGTTTTGAGTTGATTTCTTTGATTTTGATTTCAAAATGAAGAGGGTCTTGAATGTGAGTTTGTATTTCAACCTTTTACTATTTTGTGGGTTTTCCTCTATTAAACTCATGAAAATGGTGTGATGGAGTTCTATAAGGAAATGATGAAAGTTTGTTATTGATGAAAACCCTAGAAATTGGGGATTTTTGGTAAAAGGGAAAATGTCTTGAAATTCTTACCTTCTTGTGTTAAAATCATGAATGAGAGGGTTTTTTTTTATCAATGTTTACCAAGATGACTAATTTACTTGATGTATGAGAAGGAAGTGTTATTTAAATGAAATGGCTAATACTTGAATAATGCAAGCTTGTGTGTGATAAATCATTGGACATCATAAATGGTGGAAAATTGTAAATAGTAGGATTTATATTTGAAATATGTCACTTGTAGCTATGGAGAGATTAAATTGTTATGGCATGTGAAAAGAGAATTGTGGCAACATGTTGATGACTCATGTTAAATTTTGTAGATGAATATTGAAAGGAGAATATGAGAATGTAAATGTTGGCATAGTTGTAGAGATATTAAAAATGAAGAAATGTTATGAGGTATGGAAAAGATTATTGCATTGCATATTACTTCATTTGTCATTGTGCATTGTGAATCTACATTGAAGAGATTTACATCATGACGAAAAATGTTATTGTGATGAGAACTTATGGAAATGTATATGGGGTAAATATGTCGGTAAGTCCAAATAGGGGGTGTAGATAAATTTGATAAGTTGGCCTGAGTGTCCAGGGTGAGAGACCCGAAAGCCGCGCGAATAGGTGTCGAGCCTTCCGGTAAATACCGGTAAAAATGACAGTTTGGTAGTACTCATAGAGTCTACTTGCAGACACCAGCCTAGGAATTACCAGTGTTGTATTCACCGCCCCTGTTGATTTAAATTTTGGAAATTGAAATTGATGAGGTTGCTAATTATTATTGAGAACACGGTGGATTTAAAATAGTGCATTGAATATTATTGGGAACATGATGATTTTGAAATGGTGCATTGAAATAAGATTTTCCTTCACTATTGGCACTTGCATGGCATTACATATGCATTTTTAACGATAATGGAATTGGCATAACTGTATATACTTTGTAAGAAATCTCTACTGGGCTTTATGCTCACCCCTATGGGTTTTGGTGCAGGTAAAGGTGTGGTGATCTCGCCAAGCGAAGGGCGTGGAAATGTTTTGAAGAAGAGTAGTTTAACTCTTATGTTGTTGTGATATTTTTTTTTTGTAAGCCAAGGGCTAACGTGTTTAGGTTCGAGAGACCATTATGTGTAACTGGGCTATTGCGTTGGAACTTGTAAGCCCTTGAGGGCCTTATTCGTTGTGATTTAATGATTTCTTTTACATGCAATACATTCATGTACTAGTGAGTAAATAAATGTATTATGACATGTGAGAATCCTTGGAAAATATTGGAACCAGGTAAATGAATTTGATCAATATCTCATTTTGGAAGTGGGTTGATGTAATAGTTATGTGGGATTATTTTCGGGGCGTGACAGACAAAAAAATGATAATTTTTGTGAATTGAATAAAATTTTGGGACTTCAATTGAAGAACTCTGCTGAAAGGGAAAAACTCATCCAAATCAAGGATTGTTCCAGTTATCTTCAAGTTAAGGAAGGATAGTGGGACAACCAAGGCCGAAGACACAATAAAAAGAAGTCAAACTATTTATTCATGAACAATTCTATAAATACTAACACTATTATGAAAAGTACAAGAGGCTAAATATAATTGGATGCCAAAAATAATAATAATACGTAGTCACCCAATAATGCTTGCACACATATGTTTTTAGTAATATTTGTAACATTGCTCTTTGTTCATTGATTTCATTTTTTTTTTTATAATTCTATATTTTTGGATTCAGAAAGAAAATTTTATTACTGAGAAATAAAATAATAAAAAATGAGTGTCATAATTATTTAGTGTGTTTGGTTTTCTAAAAATTGAGTTTTTTGTATTTTTTTTTTTTTTTTAGTGAATATTTTTAAAATTCTAAGCAAATTTTTTTACTTTTTTAGATGCACCTTACTTAAATGTATCTAAATAGTAAAATATTTGTGAAAAATATTTTAAAAAATTAATAAATACACAAAAAGACGAAAAATATACTGAATTTTCACATTTTTTTTTATATTTTTGGTATTTAGTGAATTTAAAAAAAAATAAAATTCACAAATGTTATACTTTTTAAGTGTATTTATGTTAGGTCTGTCTAAAAATTTAAAAAAAAATTGCTTAAAATATTAAAAAAAATTCATTGAAAACAAAAAAATACAGAAAATAAACAAGTAGAATTTTCTTAAAAGTGTTTTCTGAAAAGCAAAACCAAACAAGTTGATTATTTTTTATGAATAATTTAGTATATATATCACATTGGGATCCACACTAAATCGTGGCAAACTATAATTTTATCATTGCAAGAGTCAAGAATACAATAGTAAAGTTACATAAAATCCCCGATCTAAGCTTCTTCTCACCCAACATCTAATACCCAATAACCAAAGGCTCTTTATGGCTCTTTATGCCTAAGTAAAGAGGGAATACAAAGGCATTCCACCATATTATAGAACATCTTGTTGGGTGTTTTGGAAGCAAGTGTGTGGTTAAACTACAAAGAAATCAATCTAAAAACACACAAAATTAGATCTGATTTTTCCTGTAGAAAATAGGGAAGAAGAAGAGCAAAACAGGGGAGAAGAGGGGTCATAGTTGAACAGCTCCTTTAGCATATTTTCTATTAACATTTTAGCTTCCCTTACAAGCTTTATATTTGAAATTATATCACTAATAAAACATCTGGACAAATTTCCTCCACATACATTAACTCTAATTAACAAAACCCAACCCAAAACATAACTAGAATTAAATAAGCATAAGTGATTATTTCGATACAAAATTAAACAAGCACATTATATCAACATTGCTCTCCCCCTAATGTGCTGCTCCATAACTCCAAGCAACTCTCTGAAATGCTGAAACTTTTCTTTGGGAAGAGCCTTAGTGAATATATCTGCAATTTGTTCATCTGACCTGCAAAATTTGAGCTGCACTTCACTTTCTTCAATTGCTTCCCGAATAAAATGTTGTTTAATTGCAATATGACGAGTGCGATTGTGAAAAACATGATTCTTAGCCATGGCAATGGTTGATTTATTGTCACAAAAAATTAATGTACCATCTTCTTGCTTTTCGCAAACATCTTCAAGTATTCTCCTCAACCAAATTGCTTGGGAAATTGCCAAACCCGCTGAAACATATTCAGCTTCTGCAAATGATTGTATCACACTCTGTTGCTTCTTTGATGCCCAAGGAAATACTCCAGAACCCAAGGAAAATGCATATCCAGAGGTGTTTTTCATATCATCAGTGCAGCCACCCTAATCACTATCACAAAAACCAAACAATTTCACGGTTGAATCTTTGCAATACTTGATACCATAGCTGGTTGTGCCTCGAATATACCTCAAAACTTGTTTTGCAGCACCAAGATGCTTTTGGTTGGGATTATTCATAAATCTAGAAAGCAAACTTGCAGCATACATTATATTCGGCCTTGTAGCTGTAAGATACAACAAATTTCCAACCAAGCTTCTATACAATGAACCATCGACTTTTTTTCTCTCCATCTTCCTTTGTAAGTTTTTCATTCTCAATTACTAGTGATGTGGCCATGGGCTTACAACCACTCATGCCAAATTTCATTAAAATATTTTCATCATATTTCTTTTGAGAAATAAATACTTGTAGACGTGCCCGAACGTCCCGACTCCGCGCGCGAAATTGCGCGAAAATCCGTTTTGTTCATTGAGCTACTACAGTTCGGACTCAAAAGTCACGGTTTTGAATTTAGTCTCGCAAAGTGCAATGCAAGACCGATAAATCACCAAAGAGTCCAAATTCGGCAAATCGTTTTGGAAAATTGATTTTTGTAAAGAAGTGCCAAACATGGACTGCTTTGCCAGATACAGAGTCGCCACCTAAATATTTTTGTTATGGGAAATTCAAGAAACCCTGACTCGTGCCTAAGGCCACGTGTCCATCATCACCAAAGTTGCCTCGGCTCGGGAACTTGGGTACGAGAGGGGAAGGTCATGCAATGAGCACCCCCACTCGCCCGATCAAAGTTCGGCCTTTACTACCATGATATCTTGTTTTTGAAAACACATGTGATCTTATTCCTTTTATTAGCTAATCTTACTACGTGATGCGCATAGCATACAAGTATAGACTAGATCGCCTAAGTTGGAACAAAACATCTCATGTTTGTTTGAAAATGGTTTGAAGGTGCTACTCGCAAGTAGGCTAAGACGTGGATTTGCCACCCTCGAGTGGGCTTAGAAAACATGATTTTGCCACTCTCAAGTGGGCTTAAAACACACATTTCGATGAATTGTTCCAATTCAAGTAATCCAACCTTCACCCACAGGCATTCAGGCAGTTATATCACATAAGCAGTTAGCCTCACGGCAAGCATGCTATCATGGCAACACTCATACACATGCAAAATGCTAAAGCATAAAAGCTTACCTAGTACTCCGAGCCAAAACAATAGCTAGTTAGTAATCAATGCATGATCCTAGCTATGTTAAGATGGCTAATGCAACACATGCAAAATGCAACTAGAAATGGGCTCGGCTATTCTAAAAAATGGCATGGGAGATGCAACTTGATAATCATGTATTCAAGTAGGAATTGAAATACAATGCAGTTAGTATGATGCGCCGAGCCCGGTGCATACAATACAAATGAATGGATGAAAACATGCGAGCATAAGAATGCTAATTGAAATATGCCCTAAACTAACCATCAAAAGCTGGTAAATAAAAGGGAGAAAGACATGGGGTTGGAAGACATTCACACACTCACGCACACTTATTACAAAATTCGCCCTCTCGACGGACGGTCCGAATGAATACGCTAAGCCAACTAATTAATTAACTACCCTAGCTAATTAATTATTACAAAACCTTAACTAATTAAGCAAATTAATTAGGTTACAAAATAGACTAAGTATGAAACTAAAGAGGCTGCTACAGCTTCACCTCGGAATGATTGAATGATGCATGCTCAATCGCCTCGCTCGGAAACCTGTTGCCATGCCTCATGTTGCCTCTGTTTGCACTGTTCTGCGCCTCTGAAAACTGTTCCAGCTTCTGTGATGCCTCTGAACCACTCCATGGACACTCTGAGAATCCATCGGCCAAATGGTATGGCCATCGGCTAAGGTAAATGGGTTATCGACCACTTATGAGTCCATCGGCCAAATATTGTTAGCCGATCAGCACTGAAGATAGCCGATCGGCCATCTCTTCCTGCAGACTGTTCCTTTTGCTGCAGCAGAGGACAAAAAAGGGCATGGCAATACATTTGCAAAAAATGTTGTGCAACTACACCCCTCATCATGTTTAAGATTCAAAGGAGTGTAGTGTTCGACTCTCGGGGCATCAATCACGCATTTCGATGCATGATGGCCAAAGAGGCCGAATTGCACAAATCAATATGGAATGAATGCACAGAAACACACAAATGCTTCACACTCTATCATGATGGATCAAGAGTGTCGGCGACCGAGGATTGAGGCACGTTTCGTCACTTCAAGTACGAAACGTCCCTTGGTCCTCATGTTTCATTTGACACCCCAAACCAAACACAATGCAATGCATGCAACACGGAAAAGCTGTGCGATGCAACATAAACATGCCAAATGCAATATGACTCAAGCATGCACACAAGGCTAAGGTAACAATCATGCCAAATGCAATGCGACCTAAACATGCAAACATACAATGTAATAGGCATGCAACAACAATACCAACAACAAGTATGCAACATCATGCAATACGATAAGCATGCAATAACACACAAAACCGCATGCTCCATGGACTTATACTGAAAATGGATACGCCTCAGCCATACCAAAAACAGTGGCCAAAGTAATGAATTGGAAGCATGAAAACACATACAAACATGTACACACTTAGGTTCATAAACAAGGCAACAAGACACCAACTCTTAAGAGCACTTAAAGAGTGAAAAGTGTGGACATGTGACAAGTATTATAAGCTCTGAAATCATGCATGGAATGGTGCCAAACCATCCAACCTACACAAGTCAAGCATAGCATGCGAGAAAGCTCAAAGCTTGGAACTAACAAAAGGGATTACACCATGGCTATACAAAGCAAGCCCCGAAGGGCCAAGGGCAACCAAAATAGTCCCAAGGCAGGTCAATACAAGACCAAAATCATGCTCAAACCTAGCCAACACTAGCTAGAACAAAAGACCAAAAACATGAAGCATGCAAGGCTAACAAAGAGGTGTTACACTACACCTATTACAACCAAACATGGCATGTCTTAACCAATGAAAAACAGAGTTGTGGCATGTCAAAATAAGCCCAAAAACCCACTGGGATGGCATCCTAAAGACCTAAGCATGGAGGCATGCCCAATGGTCCATTCTTGAGGCATAAAACACCAAACCTTCAAAGCATTGAAAAGATGACAAATGCAAGTGTATGGCTACACTACATGGACTGAAATCTCATATGAAATGATGCCAAAACATAAAAATGGTCTTAGTAATGCATGTTAATGACTTGGACACTCAAAGCCAACAAACTAGATTGAACCAAGGCTATACAAAACAGTGCATGCATGATCAAAAAAACACCAAACAGAGCTTAAACATGGTAAAACATGACTAAAAGTTCCGTTGAGTTGAGCCAAAATATGCAAGTATGATGGTCTAAATGCATGATGCATGTTAAGGCAAATGAGGGGATTGCAAGGAAAGTGCATGATGCATGCAATATGCCATTAAACCAACTTTGGATAGAGGTATAACATGGCAAAATAAGGCCTAATACATGCTGAAATGAAGCCAAAACATGCTAAGCAAACATGCTACCATTATGAGCCATAAATACAAGCAAATGAGACACAAGGAGAGGGGGGTGTCCCTCTCCTATTCAAGACTCCAAAACCACCTCCCAACCACTGAAAATCCTCTGGATTTCAATGGTGAGATGGTCAAAGCAAGAAGGTTCCAAAGCTCAAAAGGAAAGGCACAAAACAAGGCCAAACAAGGCCTAAGACGGGGGAGACAACCCCCAACCAAAAAGTGACCTTAAACAATCATCTTAACCATACAAAATTAGAACTTTTTGTAGTTTAGAGTTAAGCTTAAAACAATATGCAAGTAGGTCTAAAAGCTTAAGCAAGAATGGTGAATTAAAAGGTAGTTACTCACCCTTGAAGAACACCTACAAGAACACCACTCCAGCACCTTTCTCTAATCAAAACCAGCCCAAGAACACTAAGACCAACTCCTAAGGACCTCAGCTACCAAAGGATGGTGTCCTACTAGGTGCTCTAGTGCAAAAGTGTGAAGAAAATACACTTTAAGGCACAAACACACACACAAATATAGAGAGAGAGGGAGATATAGAGAGAGAGGGATATATGAACTCTATATCAATTTTTCAGAACCTCTGGAAAGGGAGGGGAGGCTCCCTTCTTATAGAATTTCATTTCTCAAGCTTGTTCAACAAGCTTGAGTCTTGAAACAAATCCCTCCATACACGTGTATGGAGGATGGGAATTGTGCCCACCAGCTGTCACAGCTGGCAGAAAATATCTGCAAAAAGCAGATGGAAAGGTCTCAGCTCAAAAATATGGCCGATCGACCAAACAAAGTGCCGATCGACCAAAAAGAGTGCCGATCGGCCACCACTTTTGGCCGATAGCAAGAAAACAAGGCCGATGGCACAAGGCCTTAGCCGATGGGTTGAGGGGATGGCCAACAAGCCACCCTCTTCCCTCAGAAGTAAAACCACAAGTCCTTGGTCCACAACCAAGCACAAAACAGTCAAGTTGAGAGATCCTAAGGCAAGGCGCGCAGCCGAGACCTTCGGGAACTCAAAACGAACACGAGCATGGATAACCATCGAGTGTTCAAACGATGACGTCCAAGTCTTGAGGACGGTCAAAAATGGGATGTCTACAGTTGCCCCTCTTTGACAGAACTCGGAAGTCATAAGATGATGGGAGTGAATGTCAAAGCCTAGAGACGACCCATTTTCGACAAGGCCGAAGACTTAGACAAGCATACAAGATAACAAAGATATGCGCCCGCAGGTGGGGGCAAGATGCAAGTGACATGCACAATGCCGAGCATAACTTATGATCATGCAAAGAGAGCTGTAATGAAGCATAACATGCAACAGTTTAAGCAAGCGAAATAATAAAGAATAGTCCTACACATTCCAACAGAAAAGATGTAAGAAAGTATATAATTCTCGCTGCGTCTCACGCGGAGTACATACAATACCGTTTGGTTCGTTTGGTCATGCCAGCTTTAAATGAACCGTACATACAATATCGTTCCTATAAAAGAAAGAAACTTAACAGGTACAATATCGTTAGGAAGATGCATAGCAATGCAAGTGAAGAGTGCGTGACAATGTAAGTGAAGGGGTGCATAACAATGTAAGTAACGTGCGTGACAGCACAAGTAACGAGAAGTGCAAAAGAATGCAAGTATAGTGCGTGACAGCACGAAATAGGGTGTGCATGACAATGCGAGTAACGTGCGTGACAGTGCAAGTAACGAGAAGTGCAAAACAATGCAAGTATAGTGCGTGACAGTGCGAAATAGGGTGTGCATGACAATGCGAGTAACGTGCGTGACAGCGCAAGTAACAAGAAGTGCAAAACAATGCAAGTATAGTGCGTGACAGCGCAAGATAGAGAAGTGCATGACAATACAAGTAACGTGCGTGACAGCGCAAAATAGAGAAGTGCATGACAATGGGAGTAATGTGCGTGACAGCGCGAGTAACATGCGTGACAGCGCAAGTAACGAGAAGTGCAAAACAATGCAAGTATAGTGCGTGACAGCACAAAATAGAGAAGCGCATGACAATGCGAATAACATGCATGACAACGCAAGATAAAGAAGTGCATGACAATGCAAGTAACGTGCGTGACATCGTAAGTAAAGAAGTGCATGACAATGCAAGTAACGTGCGTGACAGCGCAAGTAACGAGGGTGCATAACAATGTGAGTAACGTTCGTGACAGCGCAAGTTAAAGAAGTGCATAACAATGCATAACAATGCGAGTAACAAGGTGCATAACAATGCAAGCAGCATGTGCATAACAATGCGAAAGAAATGTGCAAAGAAAAGATAAAGAACTGCATGACAATGCAAGTAACGTGCGTGACAGCGCAAGATAGAGAAGTGCAAAACAATGCAAATACAGTGCGTGACAGCGCAAGATAAAGAAGTGCATGACAATGCAAGTAACGTGCATGACATCGCAAGATAGAGAAGTGCAAAACAATGCAAGTATAGTGCGTGACAGCTCAAGTAACGAGGTGCATAACAATGCAAGCAGCATGTGCATAACAATGCGAAAGAAATGTGCATAACAATGCGCGTAGACCGTGCGTGACAGCGCAAGATAAAGAAGTGAAAAACAATGCAAATACAGTGCGTGACAGCGCAAGATAGACATGGTGCATGACAATGCAAGAAGGGCATGAACACATGTAAGTAAAGCATACGCGACAACGCATACAATGTGTGTAACAATGAGCCAACAGAGAGAGGCACATATTCAACGGAAGCATGGTAAAGGCATGTCATTCATGATGTTGAGATGCAACTCGAAAGCAAGACGAAGCATGCTAAATGCAAGAGCGAAAGGACGCATGACAAGCGCGCTTATTACAAACATGATAAAACATTGTAATGCAACATGCTCGAAAGCCATTCTCGAGTTTCGCAATGTACAAAAGGATACGAAAAGGATACACCTTGCGCACATCGAGTGCCACACACAGAGGCCACGGTTCGAGGTCAACACGAAGGCCGATCAAGCTTCAAAAGTGTACTTTCTTGCACTTTCTTGAGAGATGAAGGTACTAATCAACACAAATGACCCAACCAAGGGTATTGGAGGTTCATCGACCACAAGAAGAGGCCATCGGCCATCCATCGGCCACAAAAGGAGATCATCGGCCAAATATTTAGCTGATCGGCTAACAATTTGGCCGATCGGCCAAAAATGGCAATTTCGGGGTAGTTTTGTCCACTCACCTCGGGTCTTTAAATATAGGGCCTCAAACCCCATTTCCTCACTTCCTCAAGCTCAAAAAACATTTCCCTACCTCTCTAGGTCATTTTCCTCGCTTCAATCCTTGTTTTTCCTTTGCTTTCGAGCCTCCCACATCGTTCGATTCGCGAAAACCTCTTCGTTCTCAACACTTTGAACCGAACAAAACTCGACTTCAGTGCCACATTCTTGATTTCCACCACTTGGGGTTTGTTTTCCCCGAGTTTATCTTGGTTTTCGTGCCTTTTCCCACACTCTGACCTTTTCTTCCATTTTTCACCCCTTGGGATTGACTTTCGGGTTGACTTTTGGCATTCTTGCCCACTTTTCACACCCTCGACCGTTTTTGCACCTTTTTCGAGATGGCAGACGACATTCCACGGGGTGGGACTCCCCCAGAGATGGACATGGACCCTGAGGTCGAGCTCCAACCTCTCAGCATTCGACCGTTCGATCTGGCGATCTACAGGCCTGCAATACACATTCTACCTCCTAATAGCATTCGCCAGTTCAGGAGTTATGCACGAGGCATACCATTGGAGCTCTTGCTATGCGAGCCAGAGTCACACCTATCCTTCGACGCCGCTGAGGTATATTCTTCCTTTGTTTCATTTTCCGCAATGTAGATCAGATATCTTCGATAGCCGAATACTGCTCTATAATTGAACAACCGAAACACACTGATACATCATATGCGTAGTCTACCATGAGCACACCCACACGCGATATCTATTTAAACTTGAACACATGCACAGACACTGTATTTTTATCAACGCTGAACGCATTCAAACATTGTATTTCTGATACTGCTTCGCGTCTGTCTATTTTGAACACAGGGGGATTCCCATGCCTTCCGGGGGTATGGGAACACCGTTGCCCGAGGATGGTACATGGAGTTACCCGATGCGGTTCGCCACATCGTCGATCAGGCCGGCTTCGGCACATTCTACCTGGGACTCTCGCGCCTCACTGCAAGCAGGCCCCTTCTTGGCGTACTAGTAGAGAGGTGGTGGGACACTACGAATTCCTTCCACCTTTCTGCTACAGGGGAGATGATGATGACTCCCTTTGACTTCTCGATGCTCACCGGCATCGGAGTAAGGGGTGATCCGATTCCCTTTGACACTGATATGGAAGAGTGGGATGCCACCCAGATGTTCTTGCTCGACGCTCGGCCACCTCTCTCCCAGCCAGGATTCGTGAGGTACTCTTGGTTCGAGGACCACTTTAGGGTACAAGTGCCTACGTCCCGGGAGGAGGAGGAGCAGTACGCTCGAGGCTTCATCATGTTCTTGCTTGGGACCACCCTCTTCGCCGACTGGGTGAACACTGTTGCCCTTTACTTGCTGAGCGCATTGGTGGACGTGACACGGATCCGCCGCTATGACTGGGGTGGCGCAGGCTTGGCCACGCTCTACGGATATATGAGCTCATCCTCCTGCCACAGCAGACACTTGCTCAGAGGCTATTGGCGAGCCTGGGAGGTACATTTTCCCTTTCTGCTTTTCAATTCTGCTTTACATTATCTGTACACCACACACATTGCGCACACGCAATCTGATTTACACTGGCTGTACACCGCACACACTGCGCCAATACACTTTACATGCTGTACAATACACTGCACACACTGCATGTGATTCTGATTTCTGCTTTATCTACATTCTACTTTATCTGATAAGGACACTAATTTTGCCCTGTTACACTCTGTAGTTGTGGGTGTACGCCTACTTTCCGAGACTTGCCCTAGTACTAGATGTGGAGATCCCCCTCGGCGTTCCATACTCTCATCGCTATGACGTGAGGTGCAAGCGAAGACCACGGGAGTCCTTCCTGTTTTTCCGCAGATACTTCGACACCATCACCACCGCAGAGGTATTTCAAACTTTACAGTTCATTTAAGCTTTTGCTTTACATTGTACTTTCAACAGTAGATAACAAACTGTATATCCTATTATTTGCAGATCACTTGGTAGCCCTGGGCTCCGTTGCCTGATGCAGTGAGGGAGTAGTACGTGGGTGCTTGGGAGACTGCCCGGTTCAGGATTTTATTGGAGGGTCCAGTCTGCCGAGTTTGGTACCTGGGTGAGCGCTTCCTGCGCCAGACCCTCGGCTTACTGAAGCAGATAGTTCCGAGTCCACCTCCGTCCCATATGAGGCATACCGAGAGGTACACCTTACAGAAGATGATGGATTACACGATCGGTTGGGATTCTAACTTCTTCAGATATGAGGGTGACTACACCGAGTTCATTCAGACTTATCTCATGCGGCCTCTAACCGGTGCTTGCCGAGTCGAGAGGGAGAGGCCTGCAGCGCCAGTAGCAGGAGTAGGAGCACCGAGGGCGACTCAAGACCGTGACAGGAGTGGGTCCCGGAGGGGACGGGGAGTTGAGTGGCCAGCCCTGCCCACCACCATGACATGCCGAGGACAGGGTGGGGAGACTTACTAGATACCCATCGCTCCTTCTCCGGCTGATCATGAGCTCGTCGGAGTTCGCGGCTCGACCCCGGTATGTACTATACTTTGCATTCTGTACAGTCATTTTATTTTATTTGATATTCCGCAGAATACTAATGACTTCAAACACTTTTGCAGGCTTTGGTTGAGTACACTGGGCAGGCCCTGGAGCTGACAGTCTCGGTGATGGGCATGCTTCAGAGGAGTATTGACCTGTTGACCATCTACGGCACCCCGGTGAGTTCTTTCAACCTCGGTCTCAAGATTCTGCATAATCCGTTCCATACTGATCTGGTATATCACATTATCAATACGGCACTTGATATACTGCATTCACATACCACTCACGGCACTGATACACTGTAACTCACATATTACTTATAGCATTGCTCACGGCATTCATACATTGCTCACGGCATTCATACACTGCTCACCGTATTCATACACTGTAGTTGGTATTCATATTCGACTTCGTATAGCATAACTGATGAGTTTACCAATTGTTCTTTTCAAGCCCCATTCCAAATACCGGCCGCAGGGAGTGCTCCAGCAGGACCATCTGTACTTGCTAGGGCAGCAAGGGGAGCCAGACGGGGGATGACGATCCACCGCCGAGGCAGACATAGACGTACTCGCGCCAAGGGTAGTTCACGAGAGCCTTCCCCCGATTATGATGAGTTTGATGAGGAGGCAACGTCATCTCAGGATGAGGCCAGGGATGGCTCAGATTTAGACTCTGACGGTGGAGATCCTGGACCTCCGTCCAGGAAGAGGACCAGGACGGACTCCTGCACTTGAGGCTACCGGCGCCGATCCAGACATTTTGCTGTTTTTTTTTCTTTTTTGCTTTATTTTTCTTTTTACTGGTAGTTTAAGCACATTGTACTGCGTCAGACAGATTTTATTTTCTTCAAAACTATGTACTTTTGCAAAAGAAATATGATGGAATGAAACAGCTATTTTGTTGAAAAAGTGTTACATTTGCACATTCTATGCATCGTATCGCATCGCATCACATTTCATAACAATGAGATCGAATGGAAATTGAACATGCATGTATTGCCAAGTCAGGTAGTGAACCAACGTAGCAAACAAAACAAATTAACTGAATAAGCAACAACAAGACCTTGACAAGTTTACAACTTGATAAGCAAAGAGCAACAACTCGATAAACGAATGAGCAACAACTCGATAGACAAATAAGCAACAACTCGATAAACGAATGAGCAACAACTCGATAGACAAATGAGCAACAACTCGATAGACAAATGAGCAACAACTCGATAGACAAATGAGCAACAACTCAATAAGCAAATACATTTTTTTATGCATGAGACAAGCAAAGCATATTCTATGCAAAATTGAAAGCAAGCACATTTTACACAATAGACAGGCATATTATATGCAACATTGAAAGCATATTCTATGCATGAATCATAACGATGCGCGGCATGCATGCAACAGAAGTGTAGATGAAAGTGCACATTCAATGCAGTAGAGGGGCATCAGACATGTACTCCGGTGCCTCCAATTTATCTCTCGGAGGGCTTCGCAACACACTCAGCTCAAAAAGGGTACACCCTGTTTATATTTGCAAGAGATAACATCTGCATGTGAAAACCATAGGTGCTGCTTGGACTGCCATTCTGACTTGAAGCAGGCTTACACCTGGGGTCGAGATACACTCATACTCTCAAGAAAGGTGAGGCCTAAGAAGGTGCACCTGAAATGCATTCTCGGAATTTGCTGGAGTTGAAACATACTAAGGTGCTCCAAATTTTCCCTCTTTTCTTTTGCTTTGCAGTTTGGAACCTATATAGCTTCAGATAGGTCCTGGTTTTACTGTTCTCATATGACCTGGGTTGAACCCTGCAGTTTATAAAAGAACAAATTCTGTTTTGTGCAAATGTGGAGAATGGCATAGCACTCCGAGCACAAAACGATTCATTTTTGAAATTGAAATGAGAAAAGGGTTCTCAACCGGGTATTAAGCCTACAACTGACCACAGTCAAAACGACTCAACAAAGAAAAACAAAAGGTAAGCAACCTAAACACATCGAGTGACACTCGAAATAACTCGAAACAAGAATCGAGACAAACAAAACAACAAACACGACATTCAGATGTGTTCCAATGATAAGAGACCTCTTAGTTCGCGAGGAGCCAGTTTCTTCAGGTATTGTTTCCCACCCTTTCTCATTTGTGATTCTCACGTCACTCTGGCACTCAATCTCTTGTTTTCTGAAAAAGCCCTTTTCTCACTTTTTCTCTTAGCGCACATCTCTCTATTCTTCAATCTCTCATTTTTTATTCCTCCCCTGGATGGTCGATGGATAAACAGGAAGTTGCGGGCTCTTGCCCGTAGCATTCTACTAGATTCTTCTTCTTCTGCTCATAACAGTGAACTTTCCCCTAGAGGGGTTGCGCTACAACTAGGTGTGTAGCCAATCTACAGCTGACATCGGTTGACGATGCTCTACTAGGGAGTTTGGACGTGACCAGATCCTTTTCGAATGAGGGAATGGAATACCCTGCTCTATTTTCAATTCGTGCTTCACACTTGACTTGATACCTCGCTGCTCGGAGGATGGGAGAGATTTCTGCCCTTTGCTGTTAGCTTCAGTTGTGCCCTTTTCTGGCAGGTAGAGTGCCTTTCCTGGCAAGTATGGTGCCCTTCCTGGCAAGTGTGTTGACAATGGGGAAAAGACAGAACACCTGACTCAACTGTGCCCCTAGTTCATCATTTTGACCATTTTTTGTTTTGGCTTTCTACTAAAACAATTTTGATCAAGATGAGAGTTAGATTAACATACTTGTTCGATTTTCTGATTTAAAATCATGCAAGTCAGGTTATGAGCACTGAAAAGTTTCCTTTTTCGGGTCTAAGAAATGGTCCAGTTTTGGAAAATTGAATAATTTTTGAGGGAATTAGTCGACTCAGTAAAAATTCTCCAAAACTGTTTCTACAAATGGCCACTGCTCGACCAACACGGAATTTACTCTTGACATGCACAACCTCATATCCAAAACAATGGAAAATTGCCCCCTTGTTTGGAGGACACTGAACAGCAACGGAAAGTTGCCCCTTGTTTGAATAGCACCGCAGCACACTGTAACCCGTTCTCATAATGAAGGTCACAACCGAACTCTCAGATACAGAGATGACAAAGATGAGCCGTTCAATCTCATGGACATGACAGTCGAATTTGAAGTGTTTATGGCTGGACTTCAAGATGAAGTTGCTTACGTATCCCAAAGATGGGAATCAAGCCTGACGTAGTTCCGAATTGGGTACACTTGGGTATTAACCTCTCCTTTTGCGCTCTAACTTTTGCCAAGGCCACCCTTTCTGGGTCTTCAACCTTGCGAACTATGTTCTTCTTTTCTTTTCAATTTTTTTCTTTTTCATTTTTTCATCTTTTCATTTCTTTTCTTCTTTTTTTTCATCTTTTTCTTGCTCTAACTTTTGCCTGGGTCGCCCTTTCGGGTTTTCGGCCCAGCGAGCCTCTCAAGGGTAAAAAGTGTAACAAGTCCCTGTTGAATGGTTTTGAGATCTCGAAGCCATCTGAATCCAGGAGAATGGCTGATGTTCGCTGATGATGTAAAAAACCATCCAATAGGGGCTGAATTTGCCCCTAGTGTTGTAGATAGGAACTCGATTGTTTTTCAGCAATACTTTTTCTTGGATTTGGCATTCTTGCCGATCTTCGCTAGCTTGAGCAATGTCCTAATTTTTTTGACTCTTCAAGCACATCTGACATTTTTTGCCCCTAGTTCAAGGGTTGCTTCTCATCCAGCATTGCAAGCTTTTTTTTGATCATATCTGACCTTCTTGCCCCTAGTGCAAGGGCTGCTTTAAATCTGGCCACACAGGCCTCTCATCATGATTGACCGTTGAACATTCTGAATTCGAGTTCAAGGTTTGAAAACAAGGGGTCGAGTCTTGAGGCTGAGAGCGATCCTAAGATGTACAATCTCAAGAGCGATTCCACACAAGTCTTCGCTAGACCACGCAAAACATTTTTTGAAATCTTTTAAGAAAGCGACTAATCGCTCGCGCCGAAGACAATGTAGAACCAATTTGGATCAAGCCAGGATCCTTCTCAGTACTCACATTAACAAGCACAATTTCATTCATTAAGGGCTTAGCATGCCTCTCTTTCTCTCAGTTTGATCAAATTTTGCAAATCCCGTGGAATTCCTTCCTCTTCGTTTTCATCACAGTGTTCAAAAAGTTTTGAAAAACTTAGGTCAATGCAATAATTTCAAGGCACAGAAGAGCAGGTGGAATGCACTGCCGTTTCATTCTAAACTTGCTGGCACAACAGGCTCAAAGCAGAAATAAGCACAAAAATATGAAAACCACTGCTGTTTCATTCAGATCTTCTGGTGTAACTGGCTCCATGGTAGAAACAGACTCAAAAGAAAGCGAAAAGACAAACACAAAACGAAATAGTGATATCTGAGGTAACACCCCCGGAATCACTCGACTCCTATACAACAGGACTGACTCGATACAACAAGACAAACCCAACTGACTTAGTAAGAAAAGACTGACTCAAAACAACGAGACAGACTCTAAGTAACATAACAAAACTGACTCAATACCCAAGCCAGAATGTACAAAAACTAGCATTCGCAAATGCTCAAAACAATGCGTGCCATATGCCACATCTGGAGTAAACTGAGCGCCGCCCGCAGGTGGTTCATCCCCCGATCACATACTCGTACTATCCCCCAAGTTCACTGACCCAGTGACGACAGACTTTGCTGAGCTTGGTGCGATGATGACCTCGTTGTCAATCAAATCCTATACTTCATGGCGAAGACGAAAGCAATTGTCGGTGCCATGACCGGTTTGTTGATGGTACGCACAGTACTGGGCAGCATCATGCTTAGCTGGAAGGGGATTCGGGAGAGGCCGAGGCTCAAGGGGTTCGAGATGGCCTTTTTCAATGAGGATTTGAAGAGCCTTAGACAAAGGCATGTAGAGGGCATGGAAGACCCTGCGACCTCGGGGTTGATACTTCGAGGTTTGTGGACTTTTGCTGGGTGCACTAGCAAAGGGGTCAACAGGTGCTGGCTTGGTTTGCCGATCTCTTCCAAGTGCAGGATTAGAGCTAAAAGGATCGTTTCTGGTATGACGGCCCTTCCCCCGATTTTCCCCTTAGGTCGAACTGCCCTCATTCTGAGTGACGAAAGTATCATCCACAGTTTTTGCAACAACTGCGAGCACTCGCTGTTTGTTCAATCCTCCAGCTTTCAAAGCCTCAACAGACCACAGGAGTTGTTCATAGGGATCAATATCTGCCTCTACCTTGTTCTTACCACTCGCCTCAGCTTGGTCGAAGGTTTGGGTTGCTATGTTAGTGCGAAGCCCGGTTGTTGCTGACACGTCATTGCCTAAACTTGGGATGACTCCAGGTTGGCTGAGTTCAATTACAATTCACCCAAGAGTGGGGGCTCTTCTGCCATGAAATTTCTGTCATATGATGTGGTCGATGGCGGAGCCAATAGTCCAAAGGCTAGATCAGCCACAGTCCTTTGAAGATCGCTGATCATTCCCATCAGCTTAAAAGTAGTGGGCTCACGGGTTTGAAATGATTGGGGTTCCAAGACTGGATGTGTGGTAAGTGCCCCAGATGGGCGTTGCATTTCGGCATTGGTCACACCTTGCATGGCGATTCCCTAGTTTAACGCCGCTGTCATGACCACAATTTCTTTTGAAATCTGTGTCATCATGAGTCTGCTGAACTGAACAGAGGTGATGTAACTGGTAACTAACAGATCAGATGAACCGGTGAGCCTTGACTAGCCTTTCTCTGCCTTGCCTTAGCGAAGGAAAACACTGGCTGCTCTGAACTGAATCTCTGATCTGACAAAGTCTATCAGCACTAGTCCGGTGTACTCAGGGGATATTTGGAGCCTTCTGAAGCTATAGTTCCAAGACTACCTAGTAAAAAGAGAAAATAGGCAGCATCTCAGCCCAAATTCACCGGAACAGATACGAGCATAGCTGAATGACTATGCTCTCTACTGAATTCTGCTCAAAATTCTGCCTGTAAACTGATACCCTCAGGTAAAACTGATTCCCCAAAAATACTGATGCTGATGCCCGCAGGCCTGATGCCCAGACTTGCAAACTGATACATGCATACCTGTAGAGGCCAACTCTAAAAGCATATAGCAAGCAAGTGAGAGCCAAAACACCCCTATGTTGGGGTAGGGTTTCCCTGTCCTAGTTTCGTCAAGAACTAGGGTCTCACTACGCACGTAGCGGTTTCAAACAACCTATAATTAGGTAAGTAACCTATCCTAGCTTGGGATAGTCACTATGGATTCCGATATGCACTAGGTCGAATGGTCAAAGAGGGTGCCCCGGTAAAACCGGGGCTTGTGTTCCGTCGTGGCAGAGCCCGCAACCGGTCAGCCTTATGGCACGCTTCTCAAAGCAAGCCTCCAACAAACTATTTAGGAATAGCATACGGCAAACACGATGTCCTAGGCGCACCAATGCAAATGCAATGCAAAGAGACACATAAGTGTAATCAAAAGAAGATATCATGAGTTCGAGTCAAGTTCTCTAAATCCCCAGTGGAGTCACCAGAAACTGTAGACGTGCCCGAACGTCCTGGCTCTGCGCACGAAAATCCGTTTTGTTCATTGAGTTACTACAGTTCGGACTCAAAAGTCACGGTTCTGAATCTAGTCTCGCAAAGTGCAATGGAAGACCGATAAATCACCAAAAAGTTCAAATCTGGCAAATCGTTTTGGAAAACTGATTTTTGTAAAGAAGTGCCAAACATGGACTGCTTCACCAGATGCAGAGTCGCCACCTAAATATTTTTGTTATAGGAAATTTAGGAAACCCTGACTCGTGCCTAAGGCCACATGTCCGTCATCACCAAAGTTGCCTCGGCTTGGGAACTTGGGTACGAGAGGGGAAGGTCATGCAATGAACACCTCCGCTCGCCCGATCAAAGATCAGCCTTTACTACCATGATATCTTGTTTTTGAAAACACATGCGTTCTTATTCTGATTATTAGCTAATCTTACTACGTGATGTGCACAACATACAAGTATAGACTAGATCGCCTAAGTTGGAACAAAACATCTCATGTTTGTTTGAAAATGGTTTGAAGGTGCTACTCGCAAGTAGGCTAAGACGTGGATTTGCCACCCTCGAGTGGGCTTAGAAAACATGATTTTGCCACTCTCAAGTGGGCTTAAAACACACATTTCGATGAATTGTTCCAATTCAAGTAATCCAACCTTCACCCACAGGCATTCAGGCAGTTATATCACATAAGCAGTTAGCCTCATGGCAAGCATGCTATCATTGCAACACTCACACACATGCATAATGCTAAAGCATAAAAGCTTACCTAGTACTCCGAGGCAAAACAATAGCTAGTTAGTAATCAATGCATGATCCTAGCTATGTTAAGATGGCTAATGCAACACATGCAAAATGCAACTAGAATGGGCTCCGCTATTCTAAAAAATGCCATGTGAGATGCAACTTGATAATCATGTATTCAAGTAGGAATTGAAATACAATGCAGTTAGTATGATGCGCCGAGCCCGGTGCATACAATACAAATGAATGGATGCAAACATGCGAGCATAAGAATGCTAATTGAAATATGCCCTAAACTAACCATCAAAAGCTGGTAAATAAAAAGGAGAAAGACGTGGGGTTGGAAGACATTCACACACTCACGCACACTTATTACAAAATTCGCCCTCTCCACAGAGGGTCCGAATGAATACGCTAAGCCAACTAATTAATTAACTACCCTAGCTAATTAATTATTACAAAACCTTAACTAATTAAGGAAATTAATTAGGTTACAAAACAGACTAAGTATGAAACTAAAGAGGCTGCTATAGCTTCGCTTCGGAATGATTGAATGATGCATGCTCGATCGCCTCGCTCGGAAACCCGTTGCCATGCCTCATGTTGCCTCTATTTGCACTGTTATGCGCCTCTGAAAACTGTTCCAGCTTCTATAATGCCTCTGAACCACTCCATGGACACTCTGAGAATCCATCGGCCAAATGGTATGGCCATCGGCCAAGGTAAATGGGTTATCGACCACTTATGAGTCCATCGGCCAAATATTGTTAGCCGATCGGCACTGAAGATAGCCGATCGGCCATCTCTTCCTGCAGATTGCTCCTTTTGCTGCAGCAGAGGACAAAGAAGGGCATGGCAACACATTTGCAAGAAAATGTTGTGGGACTACACCCCACATAATGTTTGAGATTCAAAGGAGTGTAGTGTTTGACCCTCGGGTCATCAATAACGCATTTCGATGCATGCTGGCCAAAGAGGCCGAATTGCACAAATCAATATGGAATGAATGCACAGAAGCACACAAATGCCTCACACTCTATCATGATGGATCAAAAGTGTCGGTGACCGAGGATTGAGGCACGTTTCGTCACTTCTGTAGACACGCCCTTGGGCTTCGATACAACAGTTTGGACTCACATGTCACGGTTCTGAATCTAATCCAGCAAAGTGCAATGCAAGACCGATAAATCACCAAAGAGTCCAAATCTGGCAAATTGTTTTGGAAAACTGATTTTTAAGAAAAAAAAGTGCCAAACATGGACTACTTTGCTAGATACAGAGTTGCCACCTAAATATTTTATTTTGGGGGAATTTAGAAAACCCTGACTCGCGCCTAAGGCCATGTGTCCGTCATTACCAAAGTTGCCTCGGCTTGGGAACTTGGGTACGATTGGCGAAGGTCATCTATGAGCACCCCCGCTCGCCCGATCAAAGATCGGCCTGTACTAAGCATGATATCTTGTTTTTGAAAACATATGCGTTCTTATTCCGGTTAATTAACTAGAATTACTATGTGATGCACACAACACACAAGTATAGACTAGATCGCCTAATTTGGAACAAAGCATTGCATATTTGTTGTTTGAAAAATGGTTTGAAGTTTGCTACTCGCAAGTAGGCTAAAATGCGGATTTCAATGAATTGTCCCAATTCAAGTAATCCAACCTTCACCCACAGGCATTCAGGCAGCTATGTCACATAAGCGATTAGCCTCATGGCAAGCATGCTGTCATGACAACACTCATACTCATGCAAGATGCTAAAGCATAAACACTTACAGTGTACTCCGAGCCAAAACAAGAAACTAGTTAAAAATCATGCATGATCCTAGTTCATGTTAAAATGGCTAATGCATCGCATGCAAAGTGCAACTAGAATAGGCTCGGCTAATCTAAAATGGCATATGAGATGCGACAATTCGATACATGTACTCAACTTGGAATTGAAATACAATGCAGTTAGTATGATGCGCCGAGCCTAGTGCATGCAAGACAGATGAATGAATGCAAACATGCGAGCATAAGGATGCTAATCAAAATATGACCTAGAACTAACCATCGTAAGCGGTTAAGTAAAAGGGAGAACGACGTGGGGTTGGAAGACATTCACACACTCACGCACACTTATTACAAAATTCTCCCTCTCGACGGAGGGTCCGAATGAATAGTACAAGCTAGCTACGCTAAGCTATTCTAACTAATCTAATAATCTAATTAGACTAATTATTACAACACCAAAACTAACTAACTAATAAGCTAATTAATTATTACAATCCAAATTGAAACAAATAGCTACACTAAGCTAAATGAATATTACAAATCCAATTAAATGATTAAATTACACAAATTAATCATGAATACTGAAATGGCCTCGCGGGCAATGAAGAGATGCATGCTCGGTCGCGTCCTTCCGAAAATCCATCGCCATGCTTCATGTTGCCTCTGTTTGCACTGCTCTGTACCTCTGAAAACTGTGCCAACTTCTGTGACACTTCTGAACCACCTTGTGGGCATGCTGAGAGGCCATCGGCCATGGGAAATTGATCATCAACCAAATATAATGTTCTCGGCCAAAAATAGACTGCTCTTGTTGCTATAGCAGAGGACAAACAGAGCATGGCAATGTATTTACAAGACAATGTTTGCACCACCACCCTTCCTATCATGTCATGAGCTTGAGGGAGTATAGTCCTCGACCCTAGGACCATCAATCACGCATTTCAATGCATGATGGCCAAAGGAGCCAAGTGTGCAATTTCAATATCAAATGAAATGCACAAAACACATAAGGGGCCTCAACCTCTACCATGCACGATCAAGAGGCAAGGGAATGCACACACAATGCAATGCAACCCTAGCAAGCATGTGACAACATGCAAACTATGTAAACATGCAACAACATGAAATCCAAGCATACAAACATGCATGCATACAATGTAATAGGTATGCAACAACAATACCAACAACAAGCATGCAATGACATGTAATCTAACAAGTATGCAAGGTGGTTGAGCATGTAACAACATGTCAATTAGTAAGCATGTAATAACATGTAATGGACCATGTACACAACAAACATATAAGCATGATGTAAAGTAATAACTTTGAACAACATGGTAAGATGCAAACATGCAAGGCATGTAAAGGTGGACAAGTATGCAACAACATACAAAATGAGACAAGCATGCGACGACATGGCAAAATAGACTTAAAATAAAGATGGATAGACCTCAACCATGCCCAAAATCAGTGGCCAAAATGCTATGGAAATGAAGACAAAGGTACATACAAACATGCATGTCAGTTGGCCTATCACCTAAGCATAGGAGAACAACTTTCAAGAACACTTAAAAGGGGACAAATATGGACATGTGACATACATTGTAAGCTCTGAAATCATGTTAGGAAAGGTGCCAAACCAACCAAACAAAGCAAGCAAGTCATGCAAGAAGGCCCAAAACTTGAAACTAGCCAAGGGACTCAAACCAAGGCTATGCAAAATCTGAAGCAAATGACAAGTATAATCCAAAACAGTCCTAGATCATGCCAAAATGAGCCTAAACATGCAAGGACCAAAGCCAAAATAAGCTAGAACAAAGGGCCAAAAGCATGAGGCATGCAAGGCTACAAAAGAGGTGTTACACTACACCTATCAAAACCAAACATGGCATGACTTAGGCAATGAAAAACAGAGTTATGGCATGGTAAAACAAGACCAAAAACCCACCTAGATGGCATCCCAAAGACCTAAACATGATGGCACACACAATGACCCATTCACGAGGCATAAAACATCAACTCTTTAAAGCATTAAAGATGTGACAAGTGCAAGTGTTTGAGCATGAAACATGGACTGAAATAGTATAACAAATGATGCCAAATCATTGAAATGGTCCAAGTAAAGCATGCTAGTGACTTGGACACTTAAGGCTAACAAGCTAGAATGCCTTATGGCTATACAAAGCATGGCATATATGGTCAAAACAACTCAAATCAGAGCTTAAGCATGTTACAACAAGGCTAAAAGCTTCATGGAGTCGAGCCAAAATATGCAAGCATGATGGTCTAAACACAAGATGCATGTTAAGGCAATAGAGAGGATTACAAGACAAGTACATGGTGCATGCAAGAAGCCATTAAACCAACCTTAGACAAAGGTAAAACGTGGCAAAATAACACCAAATACTTGCTGAAATGGAGCTAAAACAAGATAAGCAAACATGCTACCAATATAAGCCATTTATACTAGCATACAAGACAACAAGGAGAGGGGATGACCCTCTCCTATTCAGGACTCCAAAACCACCTTCCCACCACTGAAAATCCTCTAGATTTCAGTGGTAGGAAGGTCATGCAAAGCCAAGAACAAGGGCCAAAAGGGATGGCCTAAAACAAGGCCTAAGAGGGGGGAAACAACCCCAAACCAGAAAGTGATCTTAAACAAAGATCTAAAGCATCAAAAATCAGAACTTATTGTAGTTTAGAGTTAAGCTTAAAACAATAAGCAAGAAGGTCTAAAAGCTTAAGCAAGAAAGGGGTATTAAAAGCAAGAATGCTCACCCTTGAAGAACACTCTCAAGAACAAAGCTCCAGCAGGTTTTCCAAGCTCAAACCAACCCAAAAACTCTGAAATCAACCTCAAGGGACCTCAGCTCCAAGAGGATGGTGTTCTAGTGTGTGTTTGTGTACAATAGTAAGACAATACTACACTTTTGAGTACAAAACAAGGCTAAACAAAGAAGAATAGATACAAAAGTATATCTATCCCTCAAGACTCAATTTTCTGAACCCTTGAGGAGGGAGGAGATGGTTCTCTCTTATAGAGAACCAAAAGCAAAGCTTCTTGAGGAAGCTAAGCAAAGGGGCAAATCCCTCCATACACGTGTATCGAGGGGGTGAATTGTGCATGCCAGCTGGCATAAAATATCTGCAGAAAGCAGATGAATAGGGTTCAGCCAGAAAACATGGCCGATCGACCAACATAAGTGCCGGCCGACCAAACAATGTGCCGATCGGCCAACACTTTTGGCCGATGGCAAGAAAACAAGGCCGATGGCTCCATGCCTTGGCCGATGGGTTGAAGGGATGGCCAACAAGCCACCCTCTTCCCTCAGAAGCAAAAACACAAGTTTTTGGTCCACAACCAAGCACAAAACAAACAAGCTGAGAGATCTTATGGCAAGGCGCACGGCTGAGACCTCCGGGAACTCAAAACGAACACAAACATGGATGATCATCAAATGTTCAAACGATGACGTCCAAGTCTTGAGGACGGTCAAAAATAGCGCGAATGTAATGCAATGCATGCAAAATGCAAGAAAGGTGCACAAAACAGTGCGCTGAAATGATAGTATAGTAGATACAAAAAGGCAAACATACTCCAACCATGCTGGAATCACGAGGGGAGGAAAAACAAACAATCAGGCGCGTATACAACGTAACCTGAGTCAAATTCCAAACACGCCAAAATCGTATGAGGAAAAAGGACACTCAAACCACACTGAAATCGTGAGAGGAGGTCCAGAACAACCCGCCCAGGCGCGTATACAACGCAACCTGAGATAAATTCCAAACACACTGAAATCGTGTGAAGAAGGAACAACTCTAACCACCCTGAATTCGTGAGAAGAAGTAAACAATTTCAAACACGCTACAATCGTGTGAGGAAGGAATAACTCTAATCACGCTGAATTTGTGAGAAGAGGTAAACAATTCCAAACACACTGCAATCGTGTGAGGAAGGAACAAATCTAACCACGCTGAATTCGTGAGAAGAGGTAAACAATTCCAAACACCCTGAATTCGTGAGAAAAGGTAAACAATTCCAAACACGCTGCAATCGTGTGAGGAAGGAACAACTCTAACCACGCTGAATTCGTGAGAAGAGGTAAACAATTCCAAACATGCCGAAATAGTGTGAGGAAGGAACAACTCTAACCACGCTGAATTCATGAGAAGAGGTAAACAATTCCAAACACACTGCAATCATGTGAGGAAGGAATAACTCTAACCACGCTGAATTCGTGAGAAGAGGTAAACAATTCCAAACACGCTGAAATCGTGTGAGGAAGGAACAACTCTAACAATGCTGAATTCGTGAGAAGAGGTAAACAATTCCAAACACGCTGAAATCGTGTGAGGAGGGGGACAAAGGGAGAAATACAGGGACATATCCCCGTGTTTCCCAAAGGAAAGAGAAACATAGGGACATATCCCGTGTTTCCCGAAGGAAAGGGAAACATAGGGACGTATCCCCGTGTTTCCCGAAGGAAGGAGAAACATAGGGACGTATCCTCGTGTTGCCCGAAGGAAAGGGAAACATGGGGACGTATCTCTGCGTTTCCCGAAGGAAAGAGAAACATAGGGACGTATCCCCATGTTCCCCGAAGGAAAGGGAAACATAGGGACGTATCCCCGTGTTGCGAAAATAAAGAAAGAGCGTGCATAACAATGCAACAAGAGGAAAGGCACCTCTCAGTTTATCTCACGCGAGAGGGGAAAGGTAAATTTCTCAGCGTATCACACGCAAAAGAGGAAAGAAAGCATCTCTCAGCGTATCACACGCAGGAGAGGAAAGAAAACATCTCTCAGCGTATCACACGCAAGAGAAGAAAGGTAAACCTCTCAGCGTATCACACGCGAGAGAGGAAAGGTAAACTTCTCAACGTATCACACGCAAGAGAAGAAAGGGAAAATCTCTCAGCGTATCACATGCAAGAGAGGAAAGGGAAAATCTCTCAGCGTATCACACGCGAGAGAGGGAAGAGAAACTTCTCAGCGTATCACACGCAAGAGAAGAAAGGAAAACCTCTCAGCGTATCACACGCGAGAGAGGAAAGGTATCAGTCAAACTAAACCGGAACTCATCTGAATGAATAGTACATACAATATTGTGCATGAACGAGAAAGAAACTTGAAAGGTATAATGCAATACAGTGCATGATGTTAAGGAATGCAATAAACAAACAAAGCGGTGCTTTAGAAAGCACCTCACAGAGTGAGTGGTGGTAAACCGCTCTACTCCGATTGGGATCTCCCCTCATGTTCCTCGAACACTTACCTTTAACTCGCAGTACAAAGGCGCTGAAATGCTGACAAGGAGCGACATCTGCTGGGGAAACCACGGATGCCGCTTTTCTTCCTAATCATACTCACAACTTTCCCTATTCTTCAACGAGGTGACAGACTAGGTTGGATCAGTATCCAGAATCGAGATGCATACCTGCTACCTCAACCTATGGGGCTTCCATACAGATTTCAAGCCGGGGATACACCCTTGGGTATTTAAACCATACTTTAGTCTCAGAAATTCCAAACCTTTGTGTTCTAGGCAACAACCATTCGAACTCTAGTTTCCACCATCACAATTGATCTCCCAGGAACTCATTGCAAACACAGCCAAGGTGACTCTGGCGGGGATTGGTACCCAGAGAGAGCACTTCTGATCGCCATTCTGGCATAGAAATAGCTGACACAATATTCCATTCGTTTTGAACACACAGCCCTTACAGCACACTGCTCATTCTGAACACACAACCCATAACACAGTACCTGATTTATTCTGTACACGACTTATTCAACGCACTGCTCACTCTAAACCCACAGCTCATAACACAGTACTCGATTTATTCTGCACACGGCGTATTCTGAACACTGCTCACTCTGAACCCACGGCTTATAACACAGTACTCGGTTTATTCTGTACACGGCGTATTCTAAACACTGCTCATACAGCACACTGCTCACTCTGAACACATAGCTCATAACACAGTGCTCGGTTTATTCTACGCACAGTGTATACTGAACATACGGGATGTACAGAAGTTGAAACATGCTCAGATGCTCCGAATTTTCCCTCTTTTCTTTTACTTCGCAGTCCGGAACCCATATAGCTTCAAATAGGTCATGGTTTTACTGTTCTGACATGACCTGGGTTGAACCTTTGGTTTTACAGAAGAACAAATCCTGTTTTGTACAAATGTGGAGAATGGCACAGCATTCTGAGCACAAAACGATTTATTTTTGAAATGAAATCTAAACATGAGTTCTAAACCGGGTATTGAGCCTACGACTGACCACAGTCAACATGACTCAACAAAGACAAACAAAAGGTAAACAACCTAAACACATTGAGTAACACTGGAAACGACTTGAAACAAGAATCAAGACAAACAACACAACAAACACGACACTCAGACGTATTACAAAGACGAGAGACCTCTCGGTTCGCGAGGAGCGAGTTTCTTCGGGTATTGGTTCCCACCCTTTCTCATTTGTGGTTCTCACATCACTCGACCCTCAGGCTCGTTTTTTTGAAAAAGCCCTTTTCTCACTTTTTCTCTCATCGCACATCTCTCTATTCTTCAATCTCTCATTTTTTATCCCTCCCTTGGGTGGTTGATGGATAAACAAGATGTTGCGGGCTCTTGCCCCTAACATTCTGCTAGACTCACTTCTTCTGCTCACAACAGTGAATTTTCTCACAAAGGGATTGCGCTACAACTGAGTGTGTAGCCAATCTACAGCTGACATCGGTTGATGATGCGCTCCTGGGGAGTTTGGACGTGATCAGATGTGTCCAAACAAGGGAGTGGAGTATCTTGATCCAATCCAGTTCGTGCCCCGCACTTGGCTTGATACCTCGCTGCTTGGAGGATGAGAGAGCTTTCAGCCCTTTACTGACAGCTTCAGCTGTGCCCTTTCTGGCAGCTTCAGTTGTGCCCTTTCTGGCAGGTAGAATGCCCTTCTTGGCAAGTACGTTGACAATGGGGAAAAGACAGAACACCTGACTCGACTGTGCCCCTAGTTCATCATTTTGACCATTTTTTGTTTTGGCTTTCTATTAAAACAATTTTGACCAAGATGAGAGTTAGATTAACATACTTGTTCAACTTTTTGATTTGAAATCAAGCAAGTTAGTCTGTGAGCACTGAAAATTTTCCTTTTTTGGGTCCAAGAAAAGGTCCAGTTTTGGAAAAATGGAATAACTTTCGAGAAAATTAGTCAACCTCAGTAAAAATTCTCAAAAACTGTTTTTGCAAACGTCCACTGCTCAACGAGCACGGAACCTACTCTTAAGATGCACAACCTCAGATTCATAACAATGGAAAACTGCCCCTTATCTGAAGGAAATTGCATGGAAACAGAAAGTTGCCCCTTGTTTGAATAGCACCGCAACACATTGTAGGGCAATGGAGAGTTGCCCTTGTCTGAATGGCACTGCAGCGCATTGTAGTCAATCCTCAGAGTGACGAACACAACCAAACTCTCTCGGATATAGAGAAGGCAAAGATGATCAAAACCATTACATGGACACAATCAATTTGGAAGTGTTTGTAGCTAGACTTTAGAATGAAGTTGCCTACGTATCCCAAACAAGGGAATCAAGCTTTACGTAGTTCAGGTTAAGGTACACTCGTGTATTAACCCTCACCTTTTGCGCTCTAACTTTTGCCAAGGCCGCCCTTCGGGTTTTCAACCTTGCGAGCTATGTTTTTCTTCTTTTCAATTATTTTCTTTTCTTTTTTTTTCTTTTCTTCTTTTCATTTCTTTTCATTTCTTTTTCATTCTTTGCATTTTTTTTTTTTGTTCTTTTTTCTTCTTTTTTTTCCGTTTGCTCTAACTTTTCCCTAGGTTGCCCTTCCGGGTTTTCGACCCAGCGAGCTCTCAAGGGTAAAAGTGTAGCTTTGTCCATGTCAAATGGTTTTTAGGATCTCGAAGCCATCTGAATCCAGGAGAATGGCTGCTATTCGCTGATGATGTAGAAATCCATCCAATGGGGGCTGAATTTGCCCCTAGTGTTGTGGATAGGAACTTGGTTATCCTTCATCAATACTTTCTTCTTTCCTCCCATCTGGGATTTGGCATTCATGCCGATCTTCGTTAATTTGAGAAACATCCCAATTTTTTACTCTTCGAGCACATCGGACATCTTTGCCCCTAGTTCGAGGGGTGCTTCTAATCTAGCTTTGCAAACTTCTTTTGACGGCGTTTGATCTTCTTGATCTGACTTTGTTGCCACTAATTCGAGGGCTGCTTCAACTCTGGCCATACATGTCTCACATTGTGGTTGACCGTTGAATATTCTGAATCCAAGTCCAAGGTTTGAAAGCAAAGGGGTTGAGTCTCGAGGCTGAGAGCGATCCCAGGCTGCACAATCTTAAGAGCGATTCCACACAAGTCTTCGTAGGACCACGCAAAACATTTTTTTGAAATCTTTTAAGAAAGCAACAAATCGCTCGCGCTGAAGACAGTGTAGAACCAATCTAGATCGAGCCAGGATCCTTCTCAGTACCCACATTAACAAACATGATTTCATTCATTAAGGGCTTAGCATGCCTCTCTTCCTCTCAATTGATCAAATTTTGCAAATCCCGAGGAATTCTTTCCTCTTTGTTTTCACCGCAGTGTTCAAAAAGAGTTTTGAAAAACTTAGGTCGATGTAATGAATTCAAAGCACAGAAAAGACACAGTTTCTAGTCGTATACTGCCATCTCATTCAAAACTTCTGGCATAACTGGCACAAGGCAGAAGCAAACACAAGAGTGTGAAAATTACTGCTATTTCATTTAGATCTTCTGGTGTAACTGGCTCCATGACAGAAACAGACTCAAAAGGAAGCGAAAAGACAAACACGAAACAAAATAGTGACATCTGAAGTAACACCCCCGGAATCACCCGACTTCTGTTCAACAGGACTGACTCGATACAATAAGACAGACCCTTAATCAAAAAGACTGACTCAAAACAAAGAGGCTGACTCAAAACAAAACCATAGAACTGACTCAACACCCAAGTCAGAAACTACAAAAACCAGCATTTGCAAATGCTCAAAACAGTGCGTGCCACACGCCACATCTGAAGTAAACTGAGCACCGCCTGCAGGTGATTCATTCCCTGATCACATACTTGTATTATCCTCGAAATTCACTAACCCAGTGACGATGGACTTTGCTGAGCTAGGTGGGAGGATGACCTCATTGTCAATCAAATCCTGTACTTTGTGGCGAAGACGGAAGCAATTGTCAGTGGTATGACCAGTCTGTTGATGGTACGCACAGTACTGGGTAGCGTCATGGCTAGGTGGAAGGCGACTAGGGAGAGGTCGAGGCTCAAGGGGTTTAAGATGCCCGCTTTCAGCAAGGATCTGAAGCGCCTTGGACAAAGGCATGTAGAGGGCATGGAAGACCCTACGACCTCGGGGTAAATACTTCGAGGTTTGCGAATTTTTACTGGACGCACTAGCAAAGGGATCGGCAGGTGCTGACTTGGTTTTCTGATCTTTTCCGGGTGCAGGATTAGATCTAACAGGATCATTTCCAGTATGACGGCCCTTCTCCCGGTTCTCCCCTTGGCTTGAAATGCCCTCAGTCTGAGTGAGGAAAGTGTCATTCATAGTTTTTGCAACAACAGCGAGCACCTGCTGTTTGTCCATTTCCTTGGCTTTCAAAGCCTCAATAGCCTGCAGAAGTTGTTCATAGGGATCAGTGTCTACCTCCACCTTGTTCTTAACACTCGCCTAAGCTTGGTCGAAGGTTTGGGTTGCTA
Source organism: Camellia japonica (assembly GCA_030407325.1). Classification (NCBI taxonomy): domain Eukaryota; kingdom Viridiplantae; phylum Streptophyta; class Magnoliopsida; order Ericales; family Theaceae; genus Camellia; species Camellia japonica. Next base: position 105,780,268 of record JAPPVO010000016.1, on the reverse strand, counting down.
CATCAGCGTAAAGCCCTGTTGTTGTCGATGTGTCATAGCCGAAATTTGGGAGGGCTTCAGGTTGGCTGAGTTCAATTACAATTCACCCCAATAGCAGAGGCTCTTTCGGCATGAAGTTCCCGGCATGTGACATGGTCGACGGCGGAGCCGATATTCCGTAGGCTAGATTGACAACAGATCTCTGAAGATCGCCGATCATTCCTATCAGCTCAAAAGTGGTGGGCTCACGGTTTTGAAATAATTGAGGTTCCCAGATTGGATGTGCGGCAGGTGACCTGGGTGGACGTTGCATCTCAACATCGGTCTCACCCTGTATAGTGATTCCTTGGTTTAGTGCTACTGCCATGACCACAATTTCTTCTGAATTCTATGTCATCATGAGTCTGCTGAACTGAACAGGGGTGATGTGACTGGTGGCTGACGGATCAGATGAACCGGTGAGCCTTGACTGGCCCTTTTTGCCTTGCCTCAGCGAAGGAGAACACTGGTTACTCTGAACCGAATCTCTGAATTGAAAAAGAAAATAGGCAGCATCTCAGCCTAATTTTACCAGAACAGACATAAGCATAGCTGAATAACTGTATTCGACCACTGATCACTGTTCCCCAAATTACTGCCCAAAAATAAATCTGATACCCACAGATAGAACTAATTCTCAAAATACTGATGCTCGCAAGCCTGATACTCAGACTTGCAAACTGATGCGTGCATTCCCTGTGGAGGCACACTCTAAAAGCACATAATCAAGCAAATGAGAGCCAAAACACCCCTATGTTGGGGTAGGGTTTCCCTGTCCTATTTTGTCAGGAGCTAGGGTTTCGCTACGTACACAGCGGTTTCAAATAACCTACAATCGGTAAGCAACCTGTCCTAACTTGGAATAGTCACTATGCATTCCGAATATGCACTAGGTCGAATGGTCGAAAAGGGCCTCGGTAAAAATCGGGTTTGTGTTCCCGTCGTGCAGAGCCTGCAACCGGTCAGCCTTACAGCACGCTTCTCGAAGCGAGCCTCCGGCAAACCTAGGAATAGCATACGGCAAACACAGGGTCCTAGGCGCACCAATGCAAATGCAATGCAAAGAGACACATAAATGTAGTCAAAACAAGATATTATGAGTTCGAGTCAAGTTCTCTAAGTCGCCAGCAGAGTCGCCAGAAACTGTAGACGCGCCCTTGAGCTTTGCTACTACAGTTCGAACTCACATGTCACGGTTCTGAATCTAATCCTGCAAAGTGCAATGCGAGACTGATAAATCACCAAAGAGTCCAAATCCGGCAAATCGTTTTGCAAAATTGATTTTTAAGAAAGAATTGCCAAATATGGACTGCTTTGCTAGATACAGAGTCGCCACCTAAATATTTTATTTTGGAAAAATTTAGGAAACCCTGACTCGTGCCTAAGGCCACGTATCCGTCATCACCAAAGTTGCCTCGGCTCGGGAACTTGGGTACGATTGGAGAAGGTCATCTATGAGCACCCCCGCTCGCCCGATCAAAGATCGGCCTGTACTAAGCATGATATCTTGTTTTTGAAAGCATATGCGTTCTTATTCCGGTTAATTAGCTAGAATTACTATGTGATGCGCACAACACACAAGTATAAACTAAATCACCTAATTTGGAACAAAGCATTGCATATTTGTTGTTTGAAAAATGGTTTGAAGTTTGCTACTCGCGAGTAGGCTAAAATGCGGATTTTAATGAATTGTCCCGATTCAAGTAATCCAATCTTCACCCACAGGCATTCAGGCAGTTATGTCACATAAGCGATTAGCCTCATGGCAAGCATGCTGTCATGACAACACTCACACTCATGCAAGATGCTAAAGCATAAACACTTACAGTGTACTCCGAGCCAAAACAAAGAAACTAGTTAAAAATCATGCATGATCCTAGTTCATGTTAAAATGGCTAATGCATCGCATGCAAAGTGCAACTAGAATAGGCTCGGCTAATCTAAAATGGCATATGAGATGCGACAATTCGATACATGTACTCAACTTGGAATTGAAATACAATGCAATTAGTATGATGCGCCGAGCCTGGTGCATGCAAGACAGATGAATGAATGCAAACATGCGAGCATAAGGATGCTAATCAAAATATGACCTAGAACTAACCATCGTAAGCGGTTAAGTAAAAGGAAGAAAGACGTGGGGTTGGAAGACATTCACACACTCACGCACACTTATTACAAAATTCGTCATCTCGACGAAGGGTCCGAATGAATAGTACAAGCTAGCTACGCTAAGCTATTCTAACTAATCTAATAATCTAAATAGACTAATTATTACAACACCAAAACTAATTAACTAATATGCTAATTAATTATTACAATCCAAATTGAAACAAATAGCTACACTAAGCTAAATGAATATTACAAATCCAATTAAATGATTAAATTATACAAATTAATCATGAATACTGAAATGGCCTCGCGGGCGATGAAGAGATGCATGCTCGGTCGTGTCCTCCCGGAAATCCATTGCCATGCTTCCTGTTACTCTGTTTGCACTGCTCTGTACCTCTGAAAACTGTGCCAACTTCTGTGACACTTCTAAACCACCTTGTGGGCGTGCTGAGAGGCCATCGGCCAAAAGATGAGGCCATCGGCCATGGAAAATTGATCATCGACCAAATATAATGTTCTCGGCCAAAAATAGTTAGCTGATCGGCACTGAATATGGTCAGTCAACCATTTCTTCCTGCAGACTGCTCCTGTTGCTGCAGCAGAGGACAAACAGAGCATGGCAATGCATTTACAAGACAATGCTTGCACCACCACCCTTCCTATCATGTCATGAGCTCAAGGGAGTATAGTCCTCGACCCTCGGACCATCAATCACACATTTCAATGCATGATGGCCAAAGGAGCCAAGTGTGCAATTTCAATATCAAATGAAATGCACAAAACACATAAGGGGCCTCGACCTCTATCATGCTCGATCAAGAGGCAAGAGAATGCACACACAATGCAATGCAACCCTAGCAAGCACGTGACAACATGCAAACTATGTAAACATGCAACAACATGAAATCCAAGCATACAAACATGCATGCATACAATGTAATAGGTATGCAACAACAATACCAACAACAAGCATGCAATGACATGTAATCTAACAAGTATGCAAGTGGTTGAGCATGTTAAACAACATGTCAATTAGTAAGCATGTAATAACATGTAATGGACCATGTACACAACAAACATATAAGCATGATGTAAAGTAATAACTTTGAACAACATGGTAAGATGCAAACATGCAAGGCATGTAAAGGTGGACAAGTATGCAACAACATACAAAATGAGACAAGCATGCAACGACATGGTAAAATGGACTTAAACTAAAGATGGATAGACCTCAGCCATGCCCAAAATTAGTGGCCAAAATGATATGGAAATGAAGACAAAGGTACATACAA